>JADQWA010000124.1:0-157500 GCA_018344505.1 Nebria ingens riversi | reverse complement strand
TATAGGTAATATTTAATATAAAAATATACACCATATGTCAGATATGATGACATTATAGAAACCTGTGGCTCTCAAAAACTTCCCATTTATTATTTACATACATACATATATAGATAAGTAGGTATTAATAAAACATTATTTATTTATACAAAACCAAGTTTATTTTCGTTAAAACATTAATTATTCGTCCTAACTTAATTATATATTGCAACTGTTTTATTTAATAAGGTTAATACATTCTTGATCCTAGTGACTTAACTAGTCTGTTCTATGCTATACAATTCATAGCACTGTGTGATTTAGTGTTTAGTTATCCAAAACACCCATTAGTGTTGCGCATTGTTATTTCTTTTGTGTAGATATATTAGTTATATTACTTGTGACGCCACGAGTATGACGACGATTACAAATTATTAATCAATGCTTGGTTGATGGATGTTATTGTTTAAAATTATATATTTTAATATATAAATGTTTAAAATTGCGCTAATTACCAAACTAATATATAATATCTAGTGTTTTTATGTTATTTGCTTGGTAACATTTTGTTAGTAAATGATTAGTTGTCAAGCATGCCAATTAGTAACAAGCAATTCGTAGTACAGCGTCCTTATTTATTCGGTGGTGATTTTGTGATGAATTACTTGTGACGTCAGGAGTAACGTGACTTTTACTAAATTTTAATTGCATATCATTAATAAATGATAGCAATATTACGTCAAAGATTAAAAAATATATATACATATATATATATATATATATATAATATATATATATATATATATATATATACATATATACATATATATATATATATATATATATATATATATATATATATATATATATATATATATATATATATATGTATATATATATATATATATATATATATATATATATATATATATATATATATATATATGTGTGTATATATATATATATATATATATATATATATATATATATATATATATATATATATATATATATATATATATATAAATATATATATATATATATATATATATATATATATATATATATATATATATATATATATATAAATATAGGGCCTCGCGTTCTTATTTGTTTGTTGAAGATATATATTTGAGATATTATTATATGAAATAAATACGAATTAAATTCAAATTTTATTGAGAATGTGTATATAGAGATATATTTAATAAGTTTTATACAAATTCTAGTATGGTGGTGTTTAGAGAATTTTTGTTTAGAACCACTGTTTAGGCTTCAGGTATTTTTAACTTGTAATAATACACCCTTTTCTGGTCCTTCCGACGCATGAGATTGCACTGACACCCACACACGATTTTCTTTTCTTACTTGTTCCAAGAGACAATAAAGTTAGTGATATTATTAGACGAGCGGAAGTTATTTTTACGATAGTCCAAAATGTTATTAAACTACGTAAAGGGCGTTTGAATTTCAACTCTCGTTTACCTTGGGTGCCAGGCGGCAGGCGTCCTTGTTTAGTTCGTTTTGTTTTTAGTTTCCACTTGCAAAATAAATAAATGAATGAATCACATTTTACAATAAATAAAAGTCCATAGTACATTTCCAGAACCAATTACATAGGTTTTATTATTCAAATCAATCGCGTAGATCTTATTCATTTTATACTTTTTACTAAAACGACGCACCTTCCATATTTAAAAAAGATAATATTATCGCTACTGAACGCCAATTATTATTAATATTTTTATCAGAAACAATACGGCTCTCATATTTTAATAAACTAAATATCAATTAGAAATAGCAGTGTAATTAATAATTTTAAAATCAATTAGTACACTGCGCGTCATCTCTGTTAAAACCGTTAAAGTTTTATGAATTTTAGAAAGCTTTCTTGGTTACCCATGGTTACCTATAAGATGTCACTACCTTCTAGTTATTATATCTAAACAAAATTGTCTAACAAAATGGCGGTAAGTAATCAAATTTTAATTCATTTTATATATATATATATTTAATTCCCTTAAAAATATTATTAGATTATGGTTGGAGTATATTAATAAATATTTAGTATATTTCCCGTTATTTATTCCATTTAGTGTATTAATAGAAAACTTAACCAAACATTTGATATTGTTTATAAAAGCATGTGTTCTATATGTGTATATATGTTTAGACTGCGACAGCTAGTAAGATACAAGAAGTGCGAGAAATTACGCGTATTGAGCGTATTGGGGCGCACTCCCACATCAGGGGACTAGGTCTCAATGATAGCCTCGAGGCTAAACATGTAAGTAACTACGCATAGGAGTTTCGTTACCAATATATATATTATATAATGTGTTAGGTGTCTCAAGGTATGGTGGGGCAAGTATCGGCGCGCCGCAGCGCTGGTATCGTCCTCCAAATGATCCGAGAAGGTAAAATCGCTGGTAGAGCCGTGTTGCTCGCCGGCCAACCCGGCACCGGTAAAACAGCAATTGCGATGGCCCTAGCGCAAGCTCTCGGCCAAGACACTCCATTCACCAGCATGGCAGGCTCTGAAATCTACTCGTTAGAAATGAGCAAAACCGAAGCTCTAACCCAAGCGATTCGAAAGAGCATTGGCGTCCGCATCAAAGAAGAATCCGAGATCATCGAGGGAGAAGTGGTCGAGTTACAAATTGACCGTCCAGCGACGGGCACGGGGGCGAAAGTAGGCCGCATCACACTGAAAACCACCGACATGGAAACGCTTTATGATCTAGGTAGCAAAATGATCGATTCGCTGATCAAAGAAAAGGTGCAAGCGGGTGATGTTGTCTCGATTGATAAAGCAACCGGGAAGATCAGTCGATTGGGGCGCAGTTTTACTAGAGCGCGCGATTACGACGCCACAGGCACACAAACGCGTTTCGTCCAGTGTCCGGAAGGTGAATTACAAAAACGCAAAGAGGTAGTGCATACGGTGTCGCTCCATGAGGTCGATGTCATTAACAGTCGCACGCATGGCTTCCTAGCGCTGTTCTCCGGCGACACAGGCGAAATCAAATCAGAAGTACGCGAACAAATCAACGCAAAAGTCGCAGAGTGGCGCGAAGAAGGTAAAGCGGAAATCGTACCCGGTGTCCTATTCATCGATGAAGTCCATATGTTAGACATCGAGTGTTTCTCGTTCTTAAACCGTGCGCTAGAAAACGAAATGACGCCAATTGTCATCATGGCGACGAATAGAGGCATCACACGCATCCGGGGTACAAACTATAAGTCGCCACACGGTATTCCAATCGACTTGTTGGATCGAATGATTATTGTTGCTACGCATCCGTACCAAGAGAAGGAGTTGAAGGATATTTTGAATATACGGTGCGAAGAGGAGGATTGTCAGATGAGCGATGATGCGCTGACGGTGTTGACGAAAATTGCGCTTGAAACATCGTTACGATATTCGATTCAATTGATTACGACCGCTGGTTTAGTTGCGCGTAAACGAAAGGCTACTGAAGTATTTTATTTCGTTGTTGGGTGATTGAGCTGTTTGTATTTTTGTGTTTTTTAATTGTTTTAGATTGCACTTGAAGATGTGAAACGTGTTTATTCGTTGTTTTTGGATGAGCACCGCTCTACGCAATACTTGAAGGAGCATCAGGATGAGTTTATGTTCAATGAAGTTGGTACGTTTAAAGTTGATGTTTAATTCATTTTTTTATTAAATAAATTGTGTTTCATTTTATGGTTTATTTATTCATTTCTAACAATATATTATTTTACAGATGATTCCGCAATGCAAATTGATTCTTAATCATTTATGCATTCACGCAAACAAATTTACACTTTTTTTTTATATATATATATATATATAATTTTATATTAAACACACGTAATTATAATTAAATAATTAGACTAGAGCAAACCTATATATTTTTAATGCATATATTCCTTACTATACCCTTCTATTCGTGACTACTCACACTTTTGGTGCTACCAAGAGAAGGACTAACAGATCTGGCCTTCGTTGCCAATTTAAACGTTTGACATTTTCATTTGACAAAATTATAAACCACAGTAGATAAAACACGTAAATTTGTTATATCTTTGCGTTTTATTGATAAATCAACTCAAAGCGCGTTCAGGAACAACAAGCGTTAAAAAAATTCTTCCGTTTATTTACGCAAAATTCCATTATTGGTATTAAATAATAAATGCTTCTACAGCGTATATTGATACTTATTCCAGTTGCATCCAATCACTAAATGTAATATAAACATTATAGTACGATTGTAATTTTTAGCGAATTTATCGCATTTATTCCTCTTTAGATTGTATCAATTAATTGCAATTAAAGTTTTCTAATTTAGACCAACTCGGTGACGTCAGAAAAAGTATGTCTAACCCCCACACCCCTAAACTGATAAGAGCGGTAACCTGTTTAACGTGACCAATGAGCGCTTTGGAATACCAACTTAAATTATTTG
This sequence comes from Nebria ingens riversi, assembly GCA_018344505.1. Classification (NCBI taxonomy): domain Eukaryota; kingdom Metazoa; phylum Arthropoda; class Insecta; order Coleoptera; family Carabidae; genus Nebria; species Nebria ingens. The sequence goes on along the minus strand of JADQWA010000124.1, from coordinate 153,070 downwards.
TCTGGCAATATCAATTATTTTTAAGGGTATATGTGCTAAACTTTAATGGTTAGTACGATAATCACTAGATGGCAGTTACAGCGAAATAAACCACTCTGACGTCATCCGTAGAGGTGTATACACGCAACTTTACAAATTCATATCTTTATTTATATATATACGATTTTTAAAAATACAATTTAAATCAATAGTGAAATATTATAAGAACCTTTCATAAAAATAATACATGTTTTGACCCTATTACTATTTAACGGCACACTTCGTCAAATATTATCACCGGAAGTATAAAAGAGACGCCAAATTTGTATTTTGAAAAAGGTGTTTTTCAAATAACAATAAATCAGTATTTATGGATGGGCCCCGTTAATTTTTTATAGTAAATGATACTTAAAATACTAAACTTTAGGTTGATACTAAACAATATGTTACTAGAATTCTTTTAGGGGGTTTATTTAGCATTTAAAAAAGTTCATTTTGCTTTAAGATTTATACACGGGACATTTCTCTGAAAACACGTGCAAGCAGTGCAATCGCATTTCGCGCCTTTTATGACACCACAGTATGTGATATCCACTGAAATATATAATAACTGGAAGGGGCACTGACTTGCTCGCTGCGAGCCGAGAGAGACTCACAGGAAGGGTATAGCTCTTTCTGTCGGTACAGTCCGCTTGGCAAGTAAACAGTATTTATAAATAGTATATATCATTGACTGTTTAGTTCATTAAACAGGTGATTTGTTAACGTAGGTATTCCACGCAGCAATGTTCACCATTTTACTTTTCTCAATACGCATCTAAGCCTAAGCTAAGCACATATATTTCATATTCTCTGCACTTCTAACACTTTCTAACGATACTGTACATAACGTGGCTTCGTCACTAATGCGCATGCGCAGAAGTGTGGGAAAGAGAAACATATACCCTCCTATATCATGCTATCTCGGCCCGAATTACACTCATGGGTGGCCTGGCCCCTTCCAGTTATTGTATTTTCAGTGTTATTAAGTGTTATATTGTCCTTCATATACCACAGTAGAAATTGCTTCGTATATTGAAAAAAATAAAATGGTGAAGAGTTGCTGCATGGAAAATTGCAAGACGGTGTGGCAGCCGCGTAGCAATTATTCATTTCATAGGTAAGTATTATATTATAAATATAAATATAAGACTGACAAACTCAGAATAGACTTAACCTGCATTTTACAATATATAATGTCAATATTATGATTATTATCTTTGAAGTTAATTTTTGAAAAATAATTTTAGTTTTCCTTTGAAAAATGAAGTAATGCTACAAAAATGGGCGCAGAAGGTACCCAGTAAAGTGAAAATTACGAAATATTCATGTGTCTGCAGCAAACACTTTTTGGAGTCAGATTTTGAAAAGGAAGGCTTTATAAATCGATTAAAAAAATCTGCAGTTCCTAATACATTTTCGACAGATAGTAGTGAACTAGTAAGCAATTTTTGTTTTGGTAAAACTGAGTCTTTCATTGGCAATCTGACGTTTAGTATATAATATATAAAAAAAAATGGCCGCTGAAGGTTAGTTCACTGAAAGCGTTTGCTTCATTTTCACAAAAGACGCGCGTTTTTAAAATTTCAAATGAAACAAATTATTAGCGCGTGCTTTTTAATAATTTCAATTGATTTTTTTTAAACTTAATCTAACAATATCCTAGGGCGATCTTGTTGCGCTCTGAAAAGAGTCTTCTTGTTTTTCCACAGATATTTTAGTTGAAGTAACCGTTAAAAGTGTGTTTTACGCTGTCTAAAATACTACCAATCGCAAATATGTTCGTGCTTTTATTTGCGTGCAATTCTGTTGTTTTTCAATAGATTTAGCAATATTAAGGTATAATTGAACTTGTTATGCTAATTGGGCCCTTGTTTTATATTTTTAAATAGTAAATATTGACATTTCCTCTAGTCATACTTTCATAAATACGTTTGTGTTATTGTGTAAATCCAACTTCGTAGTCAGCTGTTATGCGTCAATACTTTTTTTTTTTACTAAGCGTCAGATTGCCAACTAAATATTCAGTTTACTCTTTGTTTTTATTATTGGTAACATAACTATTATGATATCAAATGATATATACATAATTTTCATGTATAGTCGGCGGAACTGAAATAACTCAGTGACGTCAATCGTAATAATGACGTAAAACAACATATTGCCAACCTAGTATTTTATAGCAGTTATGTTCTTATTAAATTTAATAAAAATGTATAAAATACTAATTCAAACATAATTATTTCTATTATTCTTTTATATATATATATATATATATATATATATATATATATATATATATATATATATATATATATATATATATATATATATATATATATATATATATATATATATATATACATATATATATATATATATATATATATATATATATATATTTATATATATATATATATATATATATATATATATATATATATATATATATATATATATATAATGTAATGTAATGTAATGTAATGTAAAAAACATAATATATTTAGGTAGATGTTAAAGACAATGAAGTAAGCCAAGGAGTCAGTGAACCTGAAGTTCTTATTAATTGTTTGACAGATAGTAGTGAACCAGTAAGCAATTTTTGTTTTTATTGGTAAAACTGTGTTTTGAGGGGTGTTGTTGACGTTTAGGGGGGGGGGGAATGTTTGCTTGATTCTCACAAAAAGACGCGCGTTTTTTAAAAATGTCACCTACGACAGGCTTTTTTTGATCCCGCCTAAACCTTTCTATGCCCCTAAACTCCTTCCCCACCTAAACTTTGCCCTGGCAACTCTTGTTTTTTCGCCAATATTTCAGTGGAACTAACCTTTACAAAAGTTTGTTTTACGCTGAATAAACAACTACCAATCGACAATATGTTCGCGATTTTTTTTGCGTGTAATTCCTTTGTTTATCAATAGATTTAGCTATATAAAGGTATAATGGAACATGATACGTTAATTGGGAACTTGTTTTATATTTTAAAATAGTAAATATTGACATTGCATACGATTTTGTTATTGTGTAAACTCTACTTCGTTGGCAATTGTCAGTAACACCCCTAAAGACTCACTTTACCCTGATTTTCATGTATATATACATAATGTAATGTAAAAAATATAATATATTTATAAATTCTCATTTTGAATTATGATTTTATTTTTAGGTAGATGTTAAAGGCAATGAAATAAGTCAAGGACTCAGTGGATCTGCAGGTCCTAATCAATGTTTGACAGATAATAGTGAACCAGTAAGCAATTTTTGTTTTTATTTTATTATTATTATGATATCAAGTGATATATACATAATGATTTATAAATTTTTATTTTGAATTATGAATTTATTTTTAGGTAGATGTGAATATCAATGACGTAAGCAAAATCAGTGAATTGGGCGAAGGCATTTTAGAAGAAGTAACTACATTTCATTATTTTTAACATGTTGTGTTTGATTTACCATTTATTGGTGTTAACAAATGTATTCTCTCTGTAGGAATCCTCAATTAAGCACACGCTTCCACCCATCAGAAAAGTGGATCATTTGCGGCGAAAAATAAAAAATTTGCAATCCAAACTACGCCGCAAAGAAATCAAATTAAAAAACATCGAAAGTGTCGTCAAGAGTTTTAAAAGTATGCATTCCTTCAGAAATACCATTCGACGCTATAAAAAGTTGCAAAAACGCATTTAAACCTGTAATCAATATTTGCTTTTATGGCACAATTCATGTAAAAGAAAGAATTTGGTGCAACACTTACTCTTAACCTGTATTTACATTGTTTTTATAATAAATACATTGAGATCTAAAATAGTTTTTTGTAGTATGTTTGATAGTTTTTATTATGGTGTGGTGGTTCAGGTGTAAATATAATATCTTAAGATCCCGCTAACTTATCATACGCAGAGGGTCATCAGGAGTATATATATTATATATATATATATATATTTATATATATATATAAATATATATATATATTAAATTAATTAAAGTAAGTGTACATATATATATATATATATATATATATATATATATATATATATATATATATATATATATGTACACTTACTTTAATTAATTTAAGTTGAAAAAAATGATTAAATATGGCGTGCAAGACACAATCAATACATTTATATTACACATAGATACCCTGTATCACATATATGTAGTGCAGGTCTGAAGTAGTTTAGGCGCATGTTTGATAAAATGACAGATGTCAAAATAGAATACAAAGGCCAGCAGTAACAACAGTGAAAATGTCTGAAAATAATATAAACGTACGTAATTGACGCTTTCGTAGTGTTCGCATTAAACTCTTTCGCGATTTTGTGTTATATATTATAAATTTGAATATGTTTCTATAGGATTGCAGTGCAAACGTTAGTGATGGCGAAAGTATAGAAGAGGAAATCGAACCAAAACTGAAATATGTCCGCATGGCAAACGATTTACAAGATGTACTATCAACAGAGACTGCTAGTTGCATTGCTGTACATCCGAAAGTAGGTTTCACACTGACTCAATGATCATTTTCTTTCGTGTAACTGTTCTATTCCGAATGTTCACTTCTAGTTTGTGTGTTTGGGCACAAGTTGGGGCGTAGTACACTTATTTGATCACCAAGGCAATCGAATACGTAACAGTGAGCTGAAATCACATACAGTCGCCGTTAACATGATTTCGATTGATGCACATGGTGAGTGTGTAGCTAGCTGCTCGGGCGATGGCAACGTGCACGTGTCCGCGCTCTTCAGCAATGATGACGTGTTCACGGTGACCGCGGGCAGGCATGTGACTTCCGTAGCACTAGACCCGGACAGCTGCGGTGGTTGTCGTCGAGCCCGCTTCATCGCTGGCGACGATAAACTCACTTTGCACGAACGGTACTATACAGTGCTTGGTATGGGTAGAGTCAAATCGAATGTGTTGTGTGATAGCGAGGGTCCGGTGGGGAGTGTCGCGTGGAAAGGACAGTTTATCGCGTGGTCTAGCACCGTCGGGGTTCGTGTTTACGATATTAAAGGACGGCGCTCGTTGGGGCTGATTCGCTGGGAGAAACCAGTGTTAGATAATGGACAAGTTTATAGTTTAGATGATTTTCGATGTAATTTACGTTGGGCGGATGATCGCACGTTATTGATGGGTTGGTGCGATACAGTTCGTGTTTGTATCATTCGTAAACGAGGCGCTGCTCCAGTGCCTACGGGCGCTCTAGATGATGAACCACCTGAACACCAGGTCGATCCAATTTTCACGTTTCGCACTGAGTTTTTCATCAGTGGCATCGCCCCCTTAGACACGCAGCTTGTCTTGTTGGGCGTTCCGAAGGAACGCGACAAAGCAGGCCGCTGTCTTCGACCTCAGTTGCATGTGGTTGAATATCGCGATTGCGAGTACACCGAAGTGTGCACCGATAGTCTATCGTTACGCGGATATGCGCAATACTCGTGCACTGATTACCACCTGGAGGTGCTCCCCGAGGAGAATCGTTTCTTTGTAGTCGCCCCCAAGGACGTAGTGGTCGCCAGTCCTTGTGACATAGATGATCGCGTGCACTGGCTAGTACAACATGGCCGCTACGAACAAGCGATGGAGGTCGTCGAAGAACACAAACACCAATCTCATCAAAATACAGATGATAACGCAACCGCTGTAGGTGCAGGGCGTCGCCATACAGTCCTATCTGTCGGTAGCACGTACCTTGACCATTTATTGTCGAAAAACGAATTTGATCGCGCATCTAAACTATGTTTAAGGCTATTCGGCCGTAATGCAGACTTGTGGCACAGTCACGTGTACAAATTCGCACGCGTACGCCAATTAAGAGCAGTCAGTGCGTACCTCCCACACACTTTAGGGCCGCAGATATACGAAATGGTGCTATACGAGTATCTGAAAACAGACGCTAAAGGTTTCTTGAATTTGGTGCGCGAGTGGCACCAGAAAAGCTTATACAACACTGCAGCTGTCGTAAACGCGGTGCTAGAGCATTTTTTGATCAGCGACATGGATACTGATCGACCCGTCATCATGGAAGCTCTTGCGATGTTATACGGTCACGAAGGCAGCTACGATAAAGCCCTCTCCATGTACCTGAAACTCCAGCACGCCGCCGTTTTTGATATGATTCGCGATAATGATTTATATGACTCGATTCACAGTATGATTGTTGATTTGATGCAATTAGATCAAAACAAAGCGGTGGAACTACTACTGCATGATCGCAAACGAGTACCACCAGAAGTAGTTGTGGAGAAGTTGACTGGAAGACACGAGCGACACTTATATAGATATTTGGACGCGCTCAATAAGGCGGATCCGCGTGAATGTGGTCCATATCACGGTTTGATGGTGCGGCTTTACGCTGTGTTTGCGCGCGAAAAACTATTGCCGTTTTTAAAGCGTTCGGATCAGTATCCGATTCAAGAAGCGTTAGATGTTTGTCAAAAGCAACAATTCTATCCGGAAACTGTGTATTTATTAGGACGAATTGGAGACACCAAAGAAGCGTTGTCACTTATCACCAGTCGACTTGGTGATGTGAAACACGCGTTTGAGTTCTGTCAGGAACATGACGACGCAGAACTGTGGTCAGACCTGGTGAAACACAGTGCAGATCGTCCTGACTTTGTCACCTATTTATTACCTCGTGTCGCGGGTCACATAGACCCGCGTGTCCTTGTTAATCGAATCAAACCAGGCGTTAAAGTGATTGGGTTGCGGGATTCTTTGGTTAGGATGTTGAGACAATGTAATTTACAAGCGTCTATACAAGAAGGCTGCCAGAAGATCTTAGTAGCGGATTATTTCGCTTTACATGAGCGACTCGTACGCGCTAGTCAGCGAGGCGTTAAGGTAGGGGAGGAGTTGCATTGTGGGGCTTGTCATCGGAAGTTAATTGTGGCCAGCACAGATAGCGCTCGTGTTGGAGATCTTGTTGCGTACAACTGTAAACATGTGTTTCACCAGTTATGCTTACCGGTTCCGGTTAGACGAGTCTGTGCAATTTGTAGCCCATCAGAAGTGGGATCAGCTTTAGAATAGTGCATAAGGTATTTTATTAATAATGTGTATTAATTTATTCAAACAATAATAAATAGTACAACGCCATCTGTTAGTTTCTTTTTGAAGTACATGTTATTAAAACAGTTTGCAACACTGAGGTGATGAATATGTAGTGTCAAACTTTCGCTGTAAGGTTTGACACTACATATCTATCAATGTCAAAGCGCGACAGTGTTGCAAACTGTCGAAATAGCACGTACTTCATAAAGAAGCCTACTTTATAATATATATATATATATATATATATATATATATTTATTTATTTATTTATTTATTTATTCAGCATAACGTTTAAAATGATCGATGGTAAACGCTAAGACGTCATCTGGTTTCAAATGCATCAATGTCGCAACGTAATCGGAGAGTAGATCAACGAGTTCAGGAGTATCGTGAATGTAGCTATTCGTCATTTGAGTGCAGATATGCTTTTGATCTAGATACTTGGAGAACATCTGCATGTCGTCTTTCCAAGTGAGCGCAAGCGGTAAATCTTCACCACGCGCAAGCACATTCGCTAACGGGTTTATATAGACAGCATACGCGCACTCATTCCATTCATTCTTAATCAAACGACCATCCACAGTGAGCGTAGTCACGCAATGGTGAATAATACCGCATTGCTCGACGATTATACGCCGTATCTTGCAACTCAGCACTTCAGTGTCGTTTACAAGACTAGGCACTGGTCCTTCGCATATATAATAATTGCGACATAGATCGCCGTTTATATAAAGCGTAGTCGTTTCAAATTCACCGATGAATGTTTGTACCGCAAGTATACGCTGCAATACGAAGTTGGCGCCTTCACAAATTAAATGCCCTAGGTCCTCCGATAAATCGTACGCTTTTTTCTCGTTTGTATGCGCTGCTAAATCCTCATGACGTATATACACATGGCCTGGTTGCGAAGCTACATATAAACATTGCTTCTCTTCCGGCGCAGCTACTAGAAATCTATTTGGTTAATTTATTAATTGTATGCATTTAAAAATCATTAATATATACTCTATTCGCTTTTCTTCAATCGTGTTCAAATCCAAGCTGACCCAACTTGTAATCTTCGAGCCGCCAGAGATTTTATTGATGCTGAATCTCGTCGAGACGTACACAACAATTTTATTGTCAATCGATTGGATGTCTAAACACATTCCACCAACTGGAGTCGGTAGCGACACGGATTGAGATTGCGAATCTGTTGGCTCGAATTTGCCGATAATAAGCTGTTCTCGAAAGCATATTTGCGATAAAAGCTCTTCGTCTAAATGAACCAATAATTGTATATTATGTAAATAAATGTAAAAATATCTATATATATATATATATACATACCAATATCAAAAATATTTGCAATATTAAAAAAAGTTTGTTCTGTTTTCTCACTGTCAGTTTCACTATCCATAATTAATTTTGTAAAATGATTTCAGTTGTTTATTTTAAATATACGCGGGTGTTTTAGCTAGTGTAAAGCAGGCTTGCTAGTGTGAATGTAGCTTTAGAACGAGTACGCGCTGTCACTTTTTTGAAATGGCCATTGCTGCTTCGACAACAAATGTCTCGTTTTGGTTGAATTAAATAACTAGTGATGTATACAATTGTTACTTATATGTGATACAATGTGCCTTTGATCGATTGAAGTGCGGTGGTCAAATGTGATCTGTCCATAATCTATAAATAAGATGCTGAGGTTCTTGAGCAAGCGTAAAGTTCGGAATGGGTCACAGAATGGGGGCTCGCCAGCCAAGGGGCAGCGTCCCCCAACCAATAAAAATATACTCGCATGCAAAGTGGTCTTACTCGACGGATCTGATCTCTCTGTTGACCTACCCGTAAGTACTCTGCGTCATCTTTTGACGTCATCTATATTTATACCCTATGTTTACATGCAAATAACCCTAATATAAATCCAATCATTGTTATTTGACGTTATTGAATTGAAATTCTAGAAAAAAGCTGCCGCTCGCGATTTATACGAGCAGGTTTTTTATTCCTTGGATCTAATCGAGAAGGATTATTTCGGATTACAGTTTACGGATGCAAACAATGTCAAACATTGGTTGGATCCGACGAAAACTGTTAAAAAACAAGTCAAAAGTGAGTTTATTGTTATTGTTTATTATTGTGTGTTGTTATTGTTTGTTTGTTTGTTTGAATGTTAAGTTGGACCGCCATACACATTACGTTTACGTGTGAAGTTTTATTCGTCCGAGCCGAATAATTTGCGCGAAGAGTTGACGCGGTATCAGTTCTTTTTGCAGTTGAAACAGGATGTGTTGCGGGGCAGATTACCCTGTCCGGATCAAACGGCCATCGAATTAGCGGCGTTATCATTGCAATGTAAGTGGTGTGTGTGTGTGTGTGTGTTACCTCAATTCCCAAGGTCCATTGTCTTGCATCTTCCTAGACGATCTCACGATTATTTTATATTTTGTAATCATTGTTATTTTACAACAAAAACATGCAATCAATTCTATATTCACACACCGCTCACAACAATTGCCTAATATTTATTTACATATTGAAACGCAATATGGGTTTACACATTTAAAAAGTGACTTTTTTTATTCAAAATTAATATATTTGTAATTAATTCATTACGAAATTCTATCTGATTATCTAATAACAATATCTGATGCAGTGTCTCACTCCAGACTTTTATTTTATACGTAGTAGTTTATTTGTTTAAATACGCAGGAGATTTAAATACGAATTTTGAAATATTTGATAAACGAAATTATCTTAGAAGCCGCTAGTGTCGCTAACAAAATGGCTGCTCCTAGTATATTTTGACCCTTTATCCTTAACTTTGACAGTTGAGATATACATAACCTCCCTAAATGACAACTATTATTCTTTATTAATAACACTTTCTTTTTATTCGTACATTAGAATAAACAATTGACAACACGACCTTTTTTTGAGTATTTTGTTCTTAATTTGGGTGAAAACATAATTTTGACAATTCGTAAATAAACAAATAATGGCTGCCCCAAGTATAACTCAAATAGTAACTAATTTCTCCACCAGATAACGAGCTGTTAATTTCGTTTACCAAATAATAATAATAAATATTTGCTAGTATATAAATTATTCTTACATACATATATACATAACTTTATGCTTATTCCCGTAAAATGGGGTGGCAGAAACTCCTTTACATCCATTGACATTTTGACAATCTTTCGCCATTCAACTCTATCTAATTACAAACTTCTTTTGTTTCATTCAAATTTATTAAATTCTTCATACATGCTGTTTTATTAAATATATAGCTTATGGTTGAGATCTTTATTATGACAGCTGAACAGGGTGATTTTGAAGAAGATACCCATTCGGCAGCAACCGTTTCTGAATTCCGTTTCGTTCCGGACCAGTCGGAAGAAATGGAAATCGCCATTCTGGAAGAGTACAAAAAATGCCGGGGCCTAACGCCGGCCCAGGCTGAGATGAGCTATTTAAATAAAGTCAAATGGCTGGAAATGTACGGTGTCGATATGCACACCGTGCTAGGCAAAGACGGTATGGAGTACCACCTCGGGCTCACTCCCACCGGCATCCTTGTCTTCGAAGGCAACCAGAAAATCGGCCTCTTCTTCTGGCCAAAGATCGGCAAACTCGATTTCAAAAAGCGCAAATTAACACTAGTGGTCGTCGAAGACGACGACCAAGGCGCTGAACAAGAACACACCTTCGTATTTCGTTTACACAACGAGAAAGCTTGCAAACACTTGTGGAAATGCGCCGTGGAGCACCACGCGTTCTTCCGCCTTCGGGCTCCCGTCAAAGGTCCATCAGCGCGCCAGAATTTCTTTCGGATGGGCTCGCGCTTCCGGTACTCAGGCCGCACAGAGTACCAGAGCACCCAGCAGAACAGAGCGCGGCGAACAGTGCAACTAGAACGGCGACCCAGCCAGCGGTACGGCCGGCGACAAAGTCACGTGATACGCGAACGAGAAAAACGTGAACGTCAATCATTAAAAGACCAAGAGCCTCTATTGCCATCACAATCACCACACCCGGAACTGATGTCGTCCTCATCATCGCCCCAACCATCTGAACGAATCGATTCTTCATCGCCGCCACAATCACCTGGAGTCTCTAGCGACTCACAGCTGGATGAGTTGCTGAAGAGTTTGGCGAAAGAAACGATTACATCGAGTGTTGGTGGTGCTGTTAATGTGACGGCAACCGAGGAGGAGGAGAAAGATGTAAACATTCCGAATAATCGTTCCAAACCGTTTAGTAATTGTTCAGTGCGTCCCCCTATCCCCCCAGAGCAATTGAAATGTAATATATTAAAAGGTAAAAGAGGTAAACGTGATTAATTGAATTGATTTAATTGTTAATTGTTTCTATAATTAGCGCGTGTGGAGGAGGAATTATTGGCGTCCAAATTGACTAACCAAGTGTTTGTCGCAGCTAGTCCGACACCCCCGTGCACCCACGACGAAGAAGGCCCCAGTGTTAGTATTATTGACGAAGATGACGAAGCGCAGAGTCTACTCCTCTCGCTGAACGCAGCTACTTTCGTGTCAGTGGTGAGTTTCGCCAATATGAATACAGCTTATGCATTTTAGTGTCGCTTGCTATGATTGATTACGCGCATTTAGGGCGGCGATAAGTTAACATTAAGTGTGTCGGGGCCTGCGGCCCCCTCCTCACCGGAACCGCCAGATGCCGCCCCAAAACGTAGCGCAACACCAGTAACTGTAACACACTACACCGATCGCGGTAAACTAGAAATCTTTAACGGTGGCGACTCGGCCACCGTGTCTACCACACCGAAAACCAGCAGTAACAATCCGTTTGTGACTGGCGCCACTGCGATTGTCTCCACGAATCCATTCCTCGAGCTCAATCCGTTTTTGAGCGCGTTTCCCAGCGAACCGGAACAAATGATGAATGAAGAGGTTTGTTGCGCGTTTCTGTTTTGTTGCATGCTTCTGCTTTTGTTTGTTTATAAGTTTATTTCGTTTTTACAGTCGTTAATTGTGGTTTTTTGGTTGTTTAGGAAGAGCGGGGGTCGAGCCCTGTATCTGTACCTGTGCCCCAACAACAACAGAATCCCGCAGTGTGTCTGAATCAATTGTCGCCGTGGTTGGTGTCCGCCGAGGTGGTTTCCGCCCCTGAGACGAATCAAATGATTGTACGCCGATCGGTTATCACCACACAGCTATGAGGGACCAATTAATGAGGCAGGCCTTTTTTGTTGTTATTATTATTATTTTGGAAATTTGTTGCGATGCGCAGTTCCGTCCGTTTTATTACTAATTATCATTTTTTATATATATTTAATATTATATACAGTTAAAATGTTTTTATATTTTATATACAAAACATAGATAGATGTATATATATACACAACATATATACATTATTGTATTTTATATACAGAATTCAACATTTTGTATAGTATAGAGAGAAAAAAAGATATATAAATTTGCCACGTGTACATAGAGAACACATTTTCTACATTATTCAACAACTAATACTCTCTCACATATTAAAAACATTTTAACTCCTTATTTTGCCAAAGTGAATTAACACCGAAAGTCAAGGGGCGCCACAGTCGTACCGTTAACGGAATAATAACAACGCTATCTACCAACCTTTTTACATTTACGATCAGTTTTAGGTAAAATATGGAGTTTTCTGCGAGAAAATCAAAGAAAACACATGCTTATTTGTCTTTTCGCACTCATTAAAACATAGAACACAAATGACTGTCAACATTTTGTTACTATATCTTTAAAAAATAGCTCAAGCGTTCTATGTTTGTGATGAGCGCGATTTGCAACCGAAAAGGCATAAGCATGTATTTTCTAAGATTAGATTTTCTCGGAGAATTAAACACAAAAAATAACTTTAAAATTATACCACATGTAAATGTCACAAGTAAACAAACAATACGGCGACCGTGGGCGGTAAATTTAGTTCCAAATAAGCGGCGTTTTTTTAAATTCCCTTTACGATTGAAATATCAAAGTGAGTTCAATCAACTACTAGCGTCTTTTGTTCTGCTGTGATTCAACAAAATGTCAGTTCATCTAGTTAAACAACAGTGTTGTTGTTCTTATTGTTATTGTGTTCTGTGCCGCTACTAATCGTCTCAATAAACCCCATTTTATAATGACAGCACGCAGTATTCTCAACGCGTTTGATTGTTATAAAAAGTCACGCATCTTATTCGTACAATCCGTGGCCGATTACGCACTGCGCGAAGAAAATATAAGCATCCTATTAGAATCGAATGTGTTCGGTAAGTTTACCAAACGAATTTACCCTCGCCTCAATTACTTATATCAAACAAATAGATCTACTTAGTCCACTGTTGAACGATGCGTGTTTACAAGTGCAACAATGCGCAGTCATCGCTCTGGGACGGATCGCCCACCATGCGTCGTCGGTGGGTCCTGAATTACTACGGCGAGGCGTCATCAATACAATGCTCACTGATATGGCTACTAAATCGAAGCACTACAAACGCGGAGCAATGTTTACTTTGCGTGCCATTTGTAAACATAGCCAAGAGACGACGCAAGAGCTCGTAAACGCCGGCGTGCTCAATTCTGTCTTGGAATGTCTGGTTGATTTTGATTCAGGTGTTCGGGAAGCAGCGGCGTGGGCGTGTGGATATGTAGCGCGCCATAGTGCCGATCTCGCAAGGGCTGTTGTGCAATGCGGAGCTGTACCGCATTTGGTGCACGCGACTCAAGAACCGGATTTGGCTATACGACGCGTCGCCGCTAGTGCCATCGCGGACATCGCTAAACACGATGACAGTCTCGGTTTAGTACTTATGGATGCGAATGTCATCGGGTACTTAGTGAGTGGTATTGAAGAACGCGATAATAACCTAAAGCGACAATGTTTACTCGCTCTCACTTGCCTCGCTCGACACAGTAATATTTTGGCTGAAGCGGTCGTCCAAGCCGAGATCTTCCCAACTGCGTTGATACTAATGGCGCATAAGTGTCCATTGGTGCGAAGAAACGCTGCAATGCTGGTGCGAGATGTTGTGAAACATAGCATACAGATGGCGGAGCTGGTGATGAACTCTGGAGGCATTGGGGCTCTCGTCGAAGTGATCCAGAACACAGCGAAAACGTGCGATGCGGATGATCATCGCATACCGGCGATCACCGCGTTGGGGTACATCAGCGGTCACGGTGACCACTTGGCGAAATGTGTCGTTAAATGCGATGCTGTTCCTGCGGTGTACAACGTGTTTAAAGAGACTAATAAGATGACTGATCTTGCTCCGGTGTGCGTGTGGACACTGGGCCAGATCGGACGGTATTGTCCGATGGAGGTGGCACAGACTGGTGTTCTAACGGACCTGCTGGAGGAGAGCATCTCTACGACTAACTCGGAGGAGATGAGGACGAGGGCGCAGAATGCACTGAAGCAATGCATTGTTAATTGTCGCGACTTGGTGGCGCTGGAGCCACTAATTAGATCGGCACCTCCAGAGCTCATGCCAACAATTTTGCACCAATTGACAAAGGTGAGTTGATTTATTTAGAAAATTATTTTTATATTTGAAATAGATACAAATGTTTAAACAATTTTACAACATACAAATAATCCAATCATTCTCAATAATTATTTCCCCTAAAAGAACAAGTACCAAAAGTGATATAAAGTGTATTTTACAAGTAATTGAAGCGTCATATAATACCCTGTATCATTTCATTTCAATCTTCTGTTGTGTCTTCTTCTTCTTCTTCTTCCTGCCGAATAGCGTTATAATTGGAGCGACGTGTCCGCAACATACGTAGGAATGAACCAAGTGCAAAAATGGTGCGTCGGTGTCGGTCAAAGATGCCGGCGTACAGCGCTTCTCGTAGAAGCTTTCGTTCAGCGGTGCTGGTCTCTTGCGACACTGTTGCACTGGTGGCCGCTAGTCCCCTAGGGTCCATTCCCTGCCCCTGTTCCTGCTCCAGTTTCAACACGAGCTATTGCATCGCGCAACGTCGTATGGTGCACCAGGAAACACCGATCGTACACTTCACCAGCTAGTTGCGCTAGACGTGGTGACCAATCACTTCTTTCAGCCGCTGCACCTGCTTGCTGCTGGTCTCTGGCACTCGTATGTCCCTTGTGTTGTGCAATTGCACCACCAGCCCCCTTAGCCACGGCCCCACGGGTCACGCGTTCCAGAAGCCCTGCAAGTTGTTGCACTGTGTGTGCTTCACGTATCCGCATCACACCACCGTTGCACACATCCTCGCCACTGATGTTATTGATTTTCAACGTATACGTTGGTTTAGGGTTGAACGGGAGCTTTGCCCCTTGGTTTCGAACTTGATATGTACGGTAATAACGGTCTGTGTCTTTATTTGTTGATGTCGTAGTCGTCGCCGTCGATGGGACACCTCCGTCGAGGCGAAAACGGTTACGTGTACCCCGCGGTACGACCAGCTGCACCGCTGGACGTACCCGCTGTCCCAGAAGCGACAGATCGTCGTTATACGAGGCACGAAAATGTCTCATTCTCTAATTACATGTAAATACACTTTACAGATTGCTTTTAAGTTTGATATAAACTCGACGACGTTACACATATTGATCACGATATAAACAGACAGGCAGACGCATGCGCAATGTACAGTTTGTCCAATGTCCACGATAACATGACGTCACGTTATTAGTTTCTGAACTAATAATAAATAGACCTATCTATCTTTGTCATTTACATTCTTCCTCATTCGGTTACTAATCTTACGTCTGTGTTATATATGCATCTCTTTTCCACTGCTTGAAAAAAAAAAAAAAAAAATATATATATATATATATATATAATGAATGGTCTTCTTTGTGTGCCCTAAAGATTCTACCCCTAGATCCGGCTGCCCGTCGTTTGTTTGTAACATGCGGTGGTTTGAAACGTGTGCAAGAGATTGAGTTTGAACCAGGATCATCCACGTCTGAATATATAACGTTGATAAACGCGTGTTTCCCTGAAGAAATCGTCCGTTTCTACACGCCCGGCTATCCTGATTTGTTACTAGAAAAAGTGAATGAGTTCATACCGGAAGTACCTTACGATGAAATGGGACCTGTGCCCAGTAGAACTTCCGTTAACTCTACAACGCGAGTACTTTTCGATGATTAATATCAAAAAACACAACAACAACAACAACAACAAATGATCTATTTATTATAATTAATATACAATATCTTTATTGATTTATTTACAAATTTAAATATGGCGAATAAACCAACTTTACAAATGTATGCATGAGAATTATTATTGCTTAAAATATATTTATATATCACTGGAACACAAGCGGGCTTTCTTCAATTAGATACTGTACTACACGATTCACATCTGTACACTGATGCATTAGAGCCTTTGGGCCCGTGCACACATCGGGCCACGTGAAACTAGGCCCCCAAACAATCCCCAAATTGGCGGTGCTCATCTGGTTTTGCGTCTCATACTTTGTCACCCTCAATAAATGGGCACACAGACATCCTAAAGTTGTTCGGTGTGATAACGATAAGCTATCCAGTGTTTCCTTAACCGCACGCACTTGTTTGTGCCGATCCGGTAATCCGCACGCTTCCGATAACTGAGAATAGCTCTTATATGGTATAAGAGGTGATTGCAATTCGCGAAAAAACAGCTTAAGCGCTCCTGCTAACACATCACTATCGCTAATTACTGAAATATCCTCCAACGCTTTGGCGTCCTCTTGGTCCACTCTTAAGCGCAACTTTTGTATATGACTTAAATTCCCGGAAGTTCGATACAGCCCGATTGAGAAGACATGTGGAGGGTTTTCTAGTATTTCGGTGCATCGCTTCACGAATGGGGGAATCGGTACTTTCGAGCTTTCGTATAAACGGTCCAAGGTGTTGCCGAAAATCGGTTCGTTTTTATAAATGCCTTGGTTGACTAGCGTCTCTTTTAATGGACGCTTCTTGAAGAAGCGACTCAGCGCGGATTTGGTCGCCGAACTAACCGGAAGCATCACTGTGTTTGAATGTAGCTTAATTATATCACTAATCTTTATAAACCAGTCTTCGCTCACCTTGGCGTCTTCATTTTGTAACAATACAACAGTGCCGTCACGTCCGATGATTACTAGTACGTTCTTCTTCGTGGAATGTGCGTGATCGGTGTCTTTAAACAGTTTAGCACCACGCAAATCCACTTTATTTTTGCAGACGGCCGCGCATCCAGATTTCATCGCTAAAAACGCATCCCAGTCATCAGCGAAGAACACAGCGTGGTCAGTGAGCAATGCGTACATCTCTGTCGACCAGTGTTTCGGACTTTTCAACGCGCCGCTGGCTGTCAGTTTCACTCGATCCACAGCTCCATCTTTGATCACTTTCGGAAGGTTGACCGGGGCCGCGGTTGGTGTTGAGATTTGATGGCTAAGAGGTCGTTGGTACAGTCTTCGGGTCTGCGCACTCACGATACCGGGTTTGATGCAATATGCCTCCGATTTAAGAGACCGTAATTGCACCGTCACATCTTCATCTGGCTCTAAAACCTGGTGGGAGAGTAAATGAATTGTTGTTAGTGTTTAGTTTGCACAATCATGAAGAGCGCACCATTTTTGTGTTTTGAGGTGATGTCGCGTTATTTGAAGGCGTTTGCAGACGTCTCGATAACGGCGACCAACTAACCCGATTCGATACGGATGATCGGTGTTGATTCGGAATCGGATCTAAATCGTACGATTCTGTTTGGTAACGTAATTCTTGTAGCCAACAATAAGCACTACTAGATTCAGCCATTATGTATATACAATCAACAAATTGTGCAAATATGTGCGTGCACTCTGCTAAACGGACTGAAATGTATCGAAAAGGAAACGATATTCACCGCACCATATCCTGTTCTATGATAATAATTTTTAATCTTTGTGGGGTCTGCAACAGCTATAGCGTTTCGTCATCAACGAACGCTGCTTGCCGATTAACTAACTTAACAAGCCACAATTGTTTTATTTACTTGATCATTTAACCGAAACATGTCGTCATTCTAATATAGTAGTGGTAATAGAGGTATGAATGATGAATGAATATATAGAAATCAATAATGATTTAAATCATTAAGACCATATATATACCTACCCATTAAACAATGTAAATACAAGATATGCATAACAAATAAAGACACTTACGTTTACATTATTGTATGACAGTGTTGTAAACCGATGTGCTAGTCTTTGTCTTAGTTCTGCTATCACTGGTGACACAGATCTAGATCTGCGGTCCCGTGCCGCCCGTCGTTGAGGGTCGCGTACTTGAATCCGCTGCTGGATCTCTTGTGATCCATAGATCCGCGATAGATCATCCGTAGGTCGCTCGCCTCGAAAGGATGACCATTTCTTGAGTTTTTTCTTCGTAGCAGACATGTTCGAAGAATTTACTGTCAATTTCGCTATTCTTATCTTTTATATTTATTTTATTATCTATTGATAAGGCAAGATTTTTTATATCTGATTTTTAGTCTATATATATTGGTTTAAATTAAATATATATTAGGTGGGTTTGGGCATTAATAAAGTTATCTCATTTAATTATTTTTATTTTAAAGACCTCCAATTAATCCTATACGTAATTAGGATTAGATGCTGGTACTTGGCTTTGAGTTGGAAATTGTGAGTACTTCA
Source organism: Nebria ingens riversi (assembly GCA_018344505.1). NCBI lineage: Eukaryota > Metazoa > Arthropoda > Insecta > Coleoptera > Carabidae > Nebria > Nebria ingens. Next base: position 134,357 of record JADQWA010000124.1, on the reverse strand, counting down.
TGAATTATTATATTTTTTATTAATGTTTACGCCAATATATTTAAATTAATCAATCATTGCATGCGGGAAGTATATAAATATTACATATATACACAGCCTGAAGCATTAAAAATGTTTAAAACTATTTTATAATAGCGCTAAAATTGCATTGTGATTTAGAGGCATAAAAACACATACATCTAGTGATGAACTTTGAAACTAAGATATATAAGCGCATAGCCTAGTGGTGATTATAAGAACTATAACATAGCCTAGTGGTGATCTCCAAAACTATTATGCGCACGCGTATTACGAAACGCCGAACTTAAAAACTAATATAGGATGGGCCATCTGTTGACTTCTTTTTGAAGTTTGTAACACTGACGCGCTTGATGTAGTGTTAAACGTCCTACATAAGCGCGTCAGTGTTGCTATATGCCGAAATAACACACATTTCAAAAAGAAACCAACAGATGACCTACCTATATAAACTAGTGCCTCAACTAGTGGTCATCTATTAGAACTAATTTGAGGTAGCGCATTAGTTGGGTTATTTATTAGAATTTAGAACTAATTTGTGCACACGTATCGAACTTATTAGTGGTCATTTAAATTAGCGAGCGCATTGTACAGTGGCGACTTTTAGAACTATAATAAGCGAGCGCATGTTGTTGGAATGGTTAGTTAAACTATTATGTAAAAGCGCTAAATGTTCTCAAATTTGACACTAGTATCCAAACTGCATAACCGATTCAATATGTCGTCTAAAGATCTGTCAAAATAAATATGTACCATAAATAGCAATAATAAACAACAAAGACAAGAGTAATAGCTTTTTATAGAATTAGTATGTGAATCATTTTTCTAACGCATCTCATAAGAGATTGAATTAAACTGTGGTAGTCAAAATGGTTCGCGTAATCTCTGTACATCATTTCACCGCGCAACATATCCAAACTGTTGAACAACCAACAGCGACCGCAATTGCACCGCCGGACCGGTTACTGTTGGCGCTAAGCAGTCACTGCATCGAAGTCCGTGACCTGCACTCGGACGCAGACTTGCTGTTCTCGTTCCCAACGGTGGACGAAGTAAAACAGCTCGTGCATTGCTTAAACGGTGACTACATCGCGACATTGGAACGCAAACGCAGCCGTCAGAACCACGACACTTACTATGCACGCATCTACGCCAATTGGGACAGCGTCGCAACAATGCAACAGAGCAAAATGACCCACAGCGGCGTTAGTCTCGGGGTGTCCGAATGCGGCATGGTGCAACCGATGCGAGCTCGCATCGCTGGTCGTGTCACCCCAACCACTAACCAGTCTGAAGTGTGTAGCTTAGAGATGATTGAGCTGCCTGTGAAACGACGTCCGGATTTGATTAATTGTTGCCAGGTGTCGGGGAACGTTATTGTACTTTCCGCTAAATATTTGATGGTTTATAAGTTTTGTGTGCGCACTCACGACATCTCCAAGTTGCAATTCATTGATTTTGAAGAGTTGTCGTTGCTGTTAGAGCTCAGTTTCCATCCCACAAATGTCCAGTTGTGCGAGAATTACATTGCTTGCATGAACGATTCGAATTTACAGTTGTTTACTGTTTCGCAATTGCCGCCATCTCACCAAACCGAATCTCTAGAGAGCAAGAAAGAATATACTTATTGTACTACATCTAACCAACTAATTTTCTTATATTATACATTTGAATGTTTTCTTAGCTTCCACCAAATCCTCATCGCCGTGCGATAGCCCATTGAGTTACAAATCACTGCTGGCCGAAGAGGAAATGTTCAACTGTAATTTAATTACAGTAAACCTACCAAGCATCCTCAAAGAAAACAGCGCCATCCATAAACATTGCCCGTTTACGTGTTGCGATACAGACATGATTGTCAACATCAAATCTATATCTCCAATTGAGGTACATTTTATTACCATTTACATAAATACAACATCGGGCAGTGTATTGCACTGGACTTTCTTATACGTATTAAGCATATATTTAGATAGAGGGGTTATTAATATATGCCTTATACAGTGCAACACTGCAGATGTTTAATATTATCCTTACCTTTAAAACATGTTTACATGAAAACTATGTGGCTAGTATAATTTCTTATACCTACGTAACCATGGCAACAAATAAGTAATTCAAAAAAATTAAATAGCCATTTTCTTCTAATCGGTACACTTTATGTAGAAAGTTTTGAAACAAAAGTTGTGCATAATATTAATATCTGTTATTTTGTATACTATTCTTTTCCTGTAAGTTCAGCCGTTTTGGAGATATTGCAGAATTCTCCAAAAATGACTAGAGTAAACATGCACTTCCGGTTGGAATGTTTTTTCAAATATGGGAGGGTTTTTTGCGAACCATATACAAGTTTTAAGTTTAAAGTTTCATAATTATAGCATTAGTCGTTATGGCTGTAGATCGTTCACACACACACACACACAAGCATACATACACATATACACTCTCACACACACACACACAAATAAACAAACAAGACACACACGCACACATAAACAAGACACACACACACACACATTAACAAGACACACACGCGCGCGGAATACTGAAAATAGTCGGTCTCGACTCAGGGAAGGTCAAAAGATATATTTCCGTTTAAAATTTTGAATACGAACATTATTATGATTATAATACGTCCTTATATATATATATATATATATATATATATATATATATATATATATATATATATATATATTCGTATAAGAAAGTAACAACTCACATTTCTCCTACAAACAGAACTGGACTCAAAGTTACCAAGTGAACAATTTACTCCAATTGAAACTGAAACCAATGGTAATTGAGGGTGCGCATCGCCAAATAACTGAAGAGTTTAAGTGCCTAGTGCTTAAACCGTTGTACGTCTCAACAACGAAATCGAAACGCTCAGAAAAGAAACCATTACTCAAATCCGAGTTCGGTTACTCACTGAATAGCGTCGCTTGTTTATTAACGACGCAACAAGAAGCGTATTTATACATATTTTGTGATCATTGTAAGTTTGCGCCTTAAATTAGAGTTGTTTATTAATTAATTTCATTACACAGCTGAACAGTTTTCGCAAGTCGATAATTGTATTGCGGTATACCCGTTCACGGCGCCCGTTTTTAAAGTGGTCCTTGAAGATTACTTGTTGCACGCGTTAACCGAAACCGGATTAGAGTCTTACACGTTACGGATCGGGCATCAATTGGCGCACAATGTGCACAAAGTTAACAACATCAATGTGGTAATTGGTTACAAAACATACTAAATTCGGTAAAAGTGAGTCTTTAGGGGTCTCGTTGGCGTTTAGCAAAAAAAAAGATGGCCGCTGAAGGCTAGTTCACCGAAACTGTTTGCTTAATCTGTTTCCCCTCCCTCCGACCTAAACTTTTCACTGGTTTAAGCAGCAACTCCCTTCGTAGGATATCCTTTCTCTGTCTACCCCCCGCCCCCCTCGCCAACCTAAAATTTGCACTGGTTTAAGGGGTAACTTCTTTTTTCGCCGATATTTCAGTTGAAAAACCTTGACAAAGTCTGTTTTACGCTGAATAAACTACCAATCGACAATATGTTTGCGATTTTATTTGCGTGTAATTCCTTTGTTTATCAATAGATTTAACAATATAAAGGTATATTTGAACTTGATATGCTAATTAGGCAACTGTTTTATATTTTAAAATAGTAAGTATTGACATATCATTTAGCCATACTTTCATAAATACGATTTTGTTATTGTGTAAACTCTACTTCGTTGGCAACTGTCAGTGAGACCCCTAAAGACACACTTTAACCCTAAATTCCTTTATTTAGGGATATTTTGATTTATAAATTTTATAGGCGTGTCCATCCGTAAAGGACTCTGTGTGCTTAGTAGGGCTTCGCCCTTTCATCGGGGTTGAGCAATTATTAATTTCGGATCATTATCTAATATTACTGGCGAATTCCGATAATTCCCCGACGCATTCGGTCAGCTCGACAAAGTCAGTTTTGGATTGATTGCGTCAATGTATGTATTTCACAACTAGTTTCAGTTCTAGTTCAGCGAATTGGACGTTATATAACTTAGGGTTACCGTCTACACTTACGTTGTACAACGATTTTTTGTCTTTTGCGAACATCCATCAATTTTCATCCCCGCAAACGTATGGGCATTTGATCAGTGAAGCGCATATGGTGCTAAAAGTACGGTTGATGCTGTTGGAATGGCGCCACCATTGCGAAAGCGCTGTAGATGTGATAGTGCCGTGGAAGAACGATGAGGAACACTTGTCTGAAGCGTACAAGACTTCATGTTGTCTCTTGGGTGACTATTATGTTATGTAAGTAAGTATTCGGTCATGAAATTCATATTCTGTATAGATTTTCTTATTGAATCAGGTGCAATGAAGAGTCTAACTATATTTTGTCGCTGCCTTATTATAAAATGTCGCAGATTTCGCCTTTAGAGGTATTAAAACGCGTCCAAAATGTCCAGCAACAATCCAATTGCAAGGTTAAACAATACACATACTTTTTCCGATTTATTAGTTCTTTTTCTATATTGATATTAATGTCTTTACGTTTTTACCGCAATTTATAAATACTTTAGCTAAGTTCTCATGATGCGGTATTCCGTAATAAACATGTGTACTCATTTTTACCGCGATTTATAAACATTCACGCTAAGTTCTCATAGTGCGGAATTGCGTAATAAACTTACGAATTATTTTAGAAGTTAATGCCGTAAATATATTTTTAACCGCTTTACAACATTGAATTGTTATTTCTAGGAGTTAACAATCTCAAGTGCTTTGGTTTCCTTTCTTTCTATATTTATTTAGATTTTTTTTTTACCGCAATTTATGAATATTTTAGTTAAATTATGGTGCGGAATTCAGTAATAAACATGTGCACATTTTTAACCGCGATTTATAAACATTGAAGCCAAGTTCCCACGGTGTGGAATTGCGTAATTAATTTACGGATTATTTTAGAAGTTATTGACGCAGAAATAATTTGAACTGCTTTCAAGTCTCACGATTTTTTCTGAAAGTTAATTTTCCGATTTTCTAGTCCCATTTTTTCTATATCGATTTTAGTGTCTATCTAAACATTTTTACCGCAATTCATAAACATATAAACCAAGTTTCTATGGTGCGGAATTCCATAATACACATACGGATTATTTTGATAGTTATTGGCTTTAATCGCTTTACAATTACAGACGATGTTAACTTTTTCCAATTTTACACGTGTTTACTGCAATTTATATACATTTAGTCAACAAAAATTAATAATCGACATTTCTAAAGAAAATATTTGTTCATTGTCATTATATTATTATACTTATTATTTTTAAGTTGAATATATTGTTCTGCAATTTAATTATGTAACATTTACTGTAATTTAGAGTTAATATCGTTATAGGGGTGCTTAAAAACCTACGTTTTGCAATATATGTTTTATCCGTAATTCCGCACCATGAGGACTAAGCGAGAGTATTCAATCATGTATAAGTTAATATTTAACAACAAGGGCACCCGTTAAATGTTTTTATATATGCGTATATAATATTCGGATAACCTTGACGTTAAATTTAAACGAAAACCTTACAAAATAGGTCCAATTTGGGCCTATTTTGTGATATTATATAATTGTAACTGTACCGCCCATATAGAATATGACAGGCTTGTTATACTACCTGAAGACAGTCCTGCTGCAAATAAAAACATGGACGGAAGCCGATATTCTATTCACCTTATTGGGCGAGCAGAATTTCGTGGATACAATTCTAGATTTGTTTAGCAAATACGACAAAAAGAATCTATCAACGTTAGTGTTGAAGAACAACGTGTTACGCGAATACGCAACGGACAAATTGATAAATATTTTCTTAGAACATAAACTCAAGTACGTATTTTTTCATATATATATATATATATATATATATATATATATATATATATATATATATATATATATATATATATATATATATATATATATATATATATATATATTATATATATATATATATATAATTGTTGATATGTTTATTTAGAGAACACAACGATTTAGTTGCTTTGGCAGTGTTGTGTTTACAACGCTACAAACAACAGGAAGCTAAAAACATTTTGGAATTAATCCCAACTGAATCATTATACGACATCTTAGTGCAGAATTGGGAACTGCTTTTTGATACGACTACAACGAAAACCAACAAAGATTGTGAGACATCCTTTTCGGAATTGACGGCGATTTTAATTGGGGCGCGGCCTCTAATGCTAGCAGAGCTTCTCGCTTATTTAATCACTGATTTAAGAGCTGTCAGTTTAGAGAAACTATTAAAAGTATTTTTAGAGTTCTTACCATCGCATATAAGCAAAGAAGGCACAACTGGGAGTCTAGTACTACAAATCCTACTCGAAAAGTTCTTCAAACATTACTTCAGCCTTCCAGAAAACGTTTACAGGAAAACAAATTATGATAGCCCGAGTTTCGAAGCCTTAAAAATCCTAGTACGCACTTATCTATCACAATTACAACTGTGGCAATTAAATGTGAAAGACACGCGACAATTTACACCGGCTAACCAAGATGAATCATGTAAACAACCCGAATTGAACGACTTTTTAACTGATTTACCAAAAACACATGCGGATAAACCGATTCGAATGCAACCCAACGAAGATTTCCTCTTTTCCAAAATTCGGTGGCCGTATTTGGATCAAATGCCGCCGTTTACCGATTCGGAGAAGAAGACTGGCGTTAAGAGGAACCATGAGACTGATTTGGTGTTGAAGAAATTACAAGTAATTTACGTCATATTTAAAGCGCATCTATATTAATTATTTACGCGCATACTACTTAAGGCGGTTAAACTAGTGTATAGTCTATTTTTGATCACTTAGGTATTACGTCATACGTGATGAAATGTGGGTATGAATCAAATCGCGGTTTTAGTTTCGAAAATATTTGATAGATGGCACTAATTGTTACCTCAATAAACGATACTCTCTTTCGAATATGATTAAGTATTAAAGCAACATTTAACACTAAACCAGTCTTAAAACTCAAATAACGCTGTTGTTATTACATTATACACCACAAAACTATACTTTTATACGAATAAACAAATGCGCATATTTTATAGGTTCATGAGCAGAGGCGGCGTTAAATCAATTATTCATAATAATATATCAATATCTATATTATTTATTTATAAAACTGTTATATATACAATCTAAAAGATTGATTTCATAATGAGGTACACCAAATATATGGTTTTGTTAATAAAATCAGCGTTTTATTAATTTAATTGTGAAATGTTTCAATAAACAATTGCCAAATCGTTACGCCACTGCGCAAAGTTTAGCTCCGCCCCCTTTAGATGCACGTACAAGCTATGAACGTAAGTGTGCTTTGCATGTAAGACATGCCATACACTTCTGTTGTCAGAGAGTAAATGCTTTTTATGACGTCATACCTATGTGATTCTAAATAGACTCGAGGCGCGCTCAACAACACAAATTACGATTTTTCTTTCGTTGATTTATTTAGGCAAAATACCATTATTGGTATTAAATATTCGTAGAGACAATATAAAATATAACATCATGTAATAAGACACTAATGTATAATTAACCGTTATTTAGTTGTTTACAACTGCTTTCATGCGTTAGTTGTATCGCCTACTTCCGCGTTAGCTTGCATCGCGATTTGATATTAGTTGGCGGCGAGTGACGCATCGGTTGCCGCCATTTTATGAACGTGCGTATTCCAGGCGCTGTTATGCAGTCAATTGATACCGAAGCAAGTAATCAACGAAATGATGAACTTCTTTAAGATGAATGTAGATTTTAAGGGAAATGTTAGTCTTCAGTCTATTGTGTTACCAATAAAAGACGGTACGACGTACCTAGTAGAAAAATGTCCACAATGTGTGCTTCAATACGGAAAAGTATGTTGAATAGTATGTTTATTATTATTATTATTAATTTTGAAACAAAAATAGGATCGATTCATTAAAGATGAAGAATGGACTGTCCTGATTTCAGCTATACAAAATACAATCTTGCAACAGGACTCGGAAGGACAAACTAGTAGTTCGGATACGTATTATGTGATTCTTTTGAAAGGTACGTAATTGTTTATTGATTTATTTATTAAATTTATACATGTATTTGTGAATAGATGTGCTGTTGCATCTAGCAACAACTCTACCTATTCAACGTTTTCTTCTATTGTTACCGACGAAACAATCGTCTAGTGGTGACGTAACAACAAATTTAGATAGATCACAATCACAACTAATGACTTTTAACGATATTAATCTGTTTGACATCGACAATTATGAACCGTATATTGTTATTTGCAAACAAACTGCGCATGCCAATCATATTAAACGATTGATTGTTGCTACTGGACAGAAATTATTAACGACTTTAAATTTATGAATTATTTTTTAACGAATTTCATATACACTTCATTCAACTGTTACAGCTAGTGATTTTTGATTGCACAAATTCGATAAATATTCATTCGTTATTGTGATACAGAAACGTTTTTTCCGTCTAGATATTGCTACATATTTATTATAATTGTTGTCTTGATAAAATTTATTGATTGTTAGCAAATACTTATTATAATAAATGATCCAACACTTTATAGACCGTTTATCAATCAACCAATCCAAAGTAGAGTCTAATGTTCTTTAAATTTAGTTTATTCTTATACAAATCAACCCTAATTGAATATAAACATATATATGTTGCACCATTGGTTTCTTTTTGAAGTGCTTGTTATTTCGATAGTTTGCAACACTGGCGCGCTCTACATTAATAGATATGTAGTGTCAAACCTCCGCTGTAAGAAATATATTGTTTTACGCTTGAACAATGTCGGGCGCATCAGTGTTGCAAATTGTCAAAATAACTCGCATTTCAAATAAAAACCAACAAATGGCCCACCCTATACAATATAATTAAATTGTAATTTAATTCATATTTATCGCATTTGTATTTACTATATTTGAGATATTTCTTAAAATATCTGTATTTATGCTTAGTCTAATTATTTATAGAATTAAATAATCTTACTATACTTCATATACTAATGTTGGCAACATTGACTGAAGTCACAATTCAAAATTTATTAGAGTTGATACCTATAGTTATTAAATGCAATATAAACCTATACATAACGATTATATTGTAATATAATACGTATTTATTGCATTGGTTCACTATAAAACCGTTTCGTTTATTAATAATTATCAATTAAATATAGTTATTTTCAAAAAGCACGTGACGTCAGCAAGAAAATGTAATACTCATATCCCACCCAAACCAATGAGAACGCTGGCCAATGAGCATGCTGGAAAAGCTGCCTACATTGTTACCACTAATAGAAAACCAATTTGTTTTGTAAATTACACCAACCTAAATTACCTGTCAAAGTAACTATCAGTTATGTTTAAAACTGTTTGTAGTAAATTTCGATTTAAATCATCCTCTTAGCTAAACAATATGTATTTAAGCATACTTAGTATTTGTCAGGACAAATTTACAATCACGCGGGTACAAATTGACACCTTTGTTACTTTTTAAAACATTACCAACACATAGTAATAGAGTTTCGCCAATCGTAAAAAGGACTAGACATGCTCTCTTGTTGACGTCATAGTTAGATCTGTGAATATTCAACTTTAAAAGAATCCTATTTTTAAATATATAAAGTTTTTAGCAATAAAATTTTGATTAATAGTCTTATATTATAAGAATCTTTAATAAAAGAATTAAAATTTTAGAGGTGAATTGAATAAGATCAGATCGGATTCTTTTGAATTTTTATTATCACTTGAAATTACAGTCAAATAATTTAGAATAATTGCAAATCAGTAATTTATAATTAAAGAAATAACACAAGATTATGTATACATTATGTACAAAAATAATACTAGAATAAATGTTAGGGGGGGAAGTGTGGAATAGTTATGGGATTAATTTAGAGATGGCGTTCGGCCGCAAGTCCAATTCACTTCTATACTCGGCCATTTTGTTTGTAGACACGTCAACATCGGATTTGACTCACAGATGGACTTGAGGTCGCATTCCAAAAGCACTGCTAGTCCAATATTATATTTTACCTTGAATTCAAAATAGATTAATTCGAGAAATGCGATTTGATTTTTCCTATACATACTTTAGATTCTGGGTTAGATCGCACAAGTCCGTTATAGTGCATTAACGTAAACGTGTCAGGAGTCGAAGTCTCTTCCCTCTGGAAGAATTCATCCATGAATGCATTGAGTAGAATTATCCCCAAGTTCTCCGGATCTAGTTTTTTTCGCATTATATTCACACTAGAATAAACAATCATAACTAAATTAATAAACCTTTTTTTATACAGTTGGTGACACTGTGTTAGTAAGTTTTCGAACACTCGCATTGGTTATATTATCCTCAATAATGCGTACTTATATATTTGTGACGTCACAAGTATCGCAATAATTACAAAATTATAATAGCAAATAATTAAATAAACTAGTAATAGTTTAAAGGGAACAAATGATTATTAATAAATTAAAATGATGGACTCACTATTCTGTTTCGGCGACTAAGTCTAGAGCAAGTAGAACGTCTTGTAACAAAATGGCGCTGATGAAGTTGTTTCCTTCCGGGTCGTAACTCTTGAATATCCTCCGTGCTTTTTCACTGAGAGTCTCGGGGCTGACCAATCGTTTCTCGGTGCTGAATAAAACTGTTAGGTGTGTCTCCGAGCCCATGATCCAGACAGGATGTTTGGGGTTCTTGTAGAATGATCCGACGGTGCAGTACCGCATGTGTTCCATCAACGTGATGAACCCGATTTGCGATTGTCGATCAATACCGCGTAATTCTATCAATTGGTTGAAGTTTCGGAATTTCGATCAGTTTATTTCTTAACGGCTTGTTTTTAAACGGTTAATTTTTACTTATTTAAATTATTGATCAGTATTTTAGATAAATGATCAGTGATTTTTGGTTAATACATAAATGTTTAATAATTATATGAATTGGTCAGTATTTAAAATAAATGGTCAGTATTTTTCTTAACAGTTTTTATTTGTGGTCAGAATTCTTTAACGAATGGTCAGTATTTAGTAATATATTTTTTTAAATATATGGTCAATATTTTAAATAAATAATTAGAATTTAAAATAAATGGTCAGTATTTCTCGGTTAGTAGAAAATGTTTAGTATTTATATGAATTGGTCAATATTTTTCTTAACGGCTTGTATTTATTTATTAGTTATAAGTGGTCAGAATTTTATAAATCGTCAGTATTTTAAATAAATAATTAGAAATTTAAATAAATAGTCAGTATTTTTCGGTTAATATTTATATGATTTGGTCAGTATTTTTCGGTTAGTACAAAATAGTTAGTATTTATATTATTTGGTCAGTATTTTAAATAAATGGTCAATATTTTTTTAATGGTTTGTATTTAAGTGGTCAGAATTTATAACAAATGGTCAGTATTTCGTAATCAGTTTTTTTTTTTAAATAAATGGTCAGTATTTTTAATAAATAGTCTGTATTTTAAGTAAATGGTCAGTATTTTAAATAAATAATTACAATTTAAAATAAATGGTCAGTATTTTTCGGTTAGTATTTCACTATTCTTCTTAACGGGTTATATTTAAATGGTCAGAATTTTATAAAGAATGGTTAGTAATTAATAATATTTTTTTTTAAATAAACGGTCAGTATTTTTAATAAATAATTTGAATTTTAAATAATATGGTCAGCGTACAAAATGATTAGTATTTATACGATTTGGTGAGTATTTTAAATAAATGGTCACTATTTTGTTAACAGTTTTTAATTAAGTGGTCAGAATTTTATAACAAATGATCAGTATTTAGTAAACATTTAAAAAAATAGTCAGTATTTTAAATAATATTGCCAATTTACAGAATTGGATGTTTTTCAACGAATTTTATTTAATATCTCAAACACATACATACATACATAACGTCATGCCTATTCCCAACATATGGGGTGATAGAAAACCTTTTACATTCACATCTTGACAATCTTTCGCCATTCAATTCTATCCTTACAAACTTCTTTCGCTTCATTCAAATTCATCAGATTCTTCATACATGCTCTTCTATTCCGCTTGCTCACAATTTCCTTTCGCGCAACTCATTCTTAATCATATTCATCCACTTATTCCAAGGACGACCCCGCATTCTCACACAACCATTCATCTCATCCACGGAAATCTTTTTGTTAATCTTTCAGTCGACATTCTTTCAACATGACCATACCATCTCATTTGACTCTCACCATTTTTTACAATATCACACTGCTCATACACCCACATATTCCTGTCTCTCTTTGATACACCACAAATACCTCTTACAAATGTCATTTCCACAGTAGTCACGCGCTTTTATGCTTGGTTTGCCAAACTCGAATATTCACTTCCATACCTGATCAACGGTGGCACAAGCATTGCATCCTTAGAAATGTAAAAATGTCTTGCAAACATTCGTAAAGCCCCCAAAATCTTATAACCAGCAGACATTCTTCTCTCAATCTCGCAATCATACATTCCATCGCTAGAGAATAAACAAACTATTTCACTTGCTCTAGTCGATGTTGTCCATCTACCACAATATTTATTACACACTGTTCTGCATTAATTCTTTTCGAATACCATTACTTTAGATTTGTCTAAATTCAGTTCAAGATTCATAACCTTTGCTACTACACTTATATTCTGTATCATTCTACTCAGTTGCTTTTCTGGTTCACCAAAAATCACGAGATCATCATAGCTTAGTATATATTGATAAAATTTAGCGAAAATAATCTTCCATATCTCTTTCACGCATTACTAAAGTTTCAAATGAATTTAAACATTTTTTAGTGCATAAATATATTAAATTAAAAAACCATATATAAGTGTTAAACCATTCAGAGAAACATTTCTAAATTTTACACAAGTGATTGAGATACATTTATAAACGAATTAAACAGTTTAAACCAATCTGCCATTTAATTATTACGTTTTTCAACTTACTCAAGCCTCCAATGTCTTGGTCATTATCCCAAACATGTGCAACTGCTCTGCCGGTGATCATTAGATTTATCAGCCCTGACTTCCGTATCCGTACGTTTCATGTATCAAAGACTCACTCGTATCGGATAATTCGAATTTAACATTTTCTATACCCTGTATACACACAAATATACAAGAAAAAAACAATTAAAGATAAACAAACACACAGATAGCGAGTATAAAAAATTACTTTAGTTACTAAAACGGAATAGAGAAAGAGTAAAACACCGTAGGGCATTGTGAGCAAGTGTATATTGTCTGTATAATATTTATCCACTTGGACAATGTTAGTAATGGTTTGCACTTGTAAGCTGCCATGAAACAGTGATTGATCTATAAGCGGTGGTATATTTGGTAAATGTTTCTCCACCATGTCCTCCTCTTCCACCTCCAGTGAATTCATAACAATTTGGTCAAGATCCTTGGTGGCCAACAGCGAATTCTGTTCGCACTTTTGTTGATACACTAACCGGTATTTTGAGTCACTACTGCACTGTAGTAAAATTTCACACATCGATTGTACTAATAGTTGGTTACGTTTTGTTTCGGAAATCTACCAATAAAAACAACATTTACTTATTTAAATAACGGAGTTAATGTTTAAGATAAGCGTACATTGTTTATAAAATTAGGCCCATCACATTCTACTAATAATTTTTTCAAAATAAATGCTTGTAATGGAGCAATGACTGCACAAGGCCCACCCTCATTTTGCTCCAGGGCGCTTTGTTCTTGCGAGCTAAAGTGGAATCCTATGAATATCAGTATGCGTTATCAATCAATCAATTGGTATTCGATTAAAAAATATAGAAATCGCTGTTATTCCATAGATTATTCTCTCTCACCCTGTGACCACCTATTAAATATGTCACTGCTCACATCTGGGCCCCACAGTAGGTATTTTAAGTCATGTAGCTCCTGCTCGTAATTGAAACTTGACGTTTCAGCCATTCTTTGATCAATTTGCTAATAATTATTAAAAGTTTTTGCAGTCAAATATTCATTGGTTATGATCTGTCCATTTGACATTTCATTTCGCGGTGAAATATACAGCAGCTATTCGTTTACAACCTGAACTTGCATACATTCTAATCATCTATACTTTAATCAATATAAACACACTTAAATATAATTTATTTCTATTAAATCCAACTTAGTAATCCATTAATTCATATTTTATATACATTTTTAACGATAATAAGAGCTATAATTCATAATATAATTGAATTAAATAAATTTATTAGGGTGTTTCGTGTTACTAAGTTGGCATCACTCTTGAAATATACGTAAGATATGGTCTATTCCTGATCTGATAAGTAGACATCAGCAAAATCAGTAGTTTATCTATGAGCAAAATACACATACGTCCATGGCTTGTGGGAGTATCTTAAGGGGCGGGGCCAAACTTTGTACAGTGGCGTAATGGATTGGCAATTTTGTATTGAAAATTCTCACAAAAACATTAATAAAACGCTGATTTTATTACTAAAACATACTTAGTATACGTCATTATGAAATTATACTTTTAGACTATAAAGATAACAGTAGCAAAAAATAATAATATAGATATTGATATGTTTTTATCTAAATTTGATTTAACGCCGCCGCTGTTCTTATGAATTAGTTTCCTATAAAATATGCCTACCCTTTATGGGTAAACTGAGTCGTTAAGGGCCTCACTGACAGTTGCCAACGAAATATAGAGAAGGCATACCCTACGAAAGGATTTGCCCCTTAAGTCAGGGCAAAATTTAGGTTGTTGTGGGGGAGGGACAGATCAAGAAAACACTTTGGATGAATTATCTGGAACTATCCCTCAGGGGTTATGTGTTTTTTTTGCTAAATGTCAGTGAGGCCCCTAAAGACTCAGTTTTACCGTGACATTTTCAAAAATGTTCAAGATTAAATGCGCGATTGTATTCATTCGCACATTTCATGACTATGTGATCAGGAATAGACTATATGAATTACATATTTAAAGTCCTGTATGATGTTTCTTAGTAGTGAGGCCAATTTAGTGAAACGAAAAACCCTATTACATTTAGCATAATTCATTCCTATTTGTATAGTTTAATTATAAATGTAGACGCTTTAAATAACAATAAAATATTTGCTAAGTATTTCTTGATAATCATCCATATTTACTGATATCATTTACAAATTTATTATCATGATTGTTCTTAGATTGGTGCACTTGTCAAATGTCAAATTTAGTTCACGGGTTTTGGCGTTTGCATGTGGTCATTGCCGCCATTTTGTCTAGTAAATATATAGGTTTAAGTGCGCTGTTTGGCCAATGTGATAGTTTTGTGTCTCTGCTTGGTATTTATTATTTAAAATGGCGTAAACGCCGTTTCAACAACGGTTCTGAACATTTGTTTGGTTTTTTTAACGTTCCTTTAATTTCGTGTTTGTATAGTTTTATTTTTTAAAATCATGTGTTTATTTTACACTTTTGAATAGTGCTTAAATGATGTTCTATACATACATGTATTAAAATTGGCCTATATTTCTGCAAAATGTGTTATTGACCTTGCTAGGTCACTAGCATAGAAAATATTTTACCGCGTAATAAAAAAGATCGTTAAATGCAATGTTAACAGTCGGCAAAAATACGGTGCAACATTTTACAGTATTATAAATAATGTAAACATTCATTGAATACAATATGTATCAATGATTGTTTAATAGTGTTTAAATGTTTCTAGAAAATGGAAATCACACCAATCCTAAACGATTCCGGCCTCGGGTCCGATTGTAGCTCATCCAGCGTGAAGCGAAACCTCCATTTCATGTACAACGAGTGCACACCGCGCGGTTTCACGCGAAAACGCAAAGCGTTAGGCCGCAACTGTTCGGACGACGCGCTGGGCCGTAAACTAAGTGACGTACTCGAGACATCGCAGGAGATTCTCACATCAAACACCTCATACGAGGTGTCGTTTATGGCCAGCAACTTTAAACGCAGCAGCCCCATCAGCGCCGAATTGAGTTGGTCGTTACAAAAGTGCACGTTACACGCGGTACAAAGCAGAGAACAGCCATCTAAGAAGTTTAAATGGGACGACGAGGTGTTTGATTGCAGCCGAAAATCAAATTCAGAACCGGGCACGCCGCAAAGAGACGCGGAGTATCAACCAAGCGTCACAAAGTGCCGCAGCATTGAAATAACACCGGTGAAAGGTCAGCAACAAAGTGTCCAACAGAAAATCGGCACACCGGAACGCAATGAGATTTTGTACCCGCAATTAAAAGAGGTTAAACCGCTGACGAAGCCGAAGAGCGCGCAACGGTTGCGTGATGATTTGAAGCGGCCCGCAACGCAACATCGCAAACGGCTCTTTATCTGTCGTGATTTTGTGTACTTGTTCTCCAAAGTGCAAGATCACCGCGCGATTATACGGAAGATATTCGCGTATTTGGATGAGAGTGATTTGGCGCATGTAGCGCGAGTGTCGCCGCTGTGGCGCAAGGTGCTCCGCTGCGATAACGCGGCGTACCAACGGTTGCGGCAACATGCACGTATTCTTAGCGCGACGAAAGAGAATCCTTATAGGTGTGTTCAGCAAAAGGCTGCGAGTCCGGTGCGTACGTGGAGTCCGCCCCGTAGTCCAACGTCGGAGAATTGGCGGAAATATGTTAAGGTTAGTTGGAATATTGGGAAACGTCGAGAATAGTCCACTGCTAGGGTATGAGGTTGGTGTAATTGTATTTTGAAATAAATGATTAAGTATATATATATATATATATATATATATATATATATATATATATATATATATATATATATATATATATATATATATATATATATATATATATATATATATATGTATATATATCTATATATATATATATATATATATATATATATATATATATATATATATATATATATATATATATATATATATAACTTTACAATTTTACTGGATATAATGAATGATAATATGTTCTTTTAAATTTAAACATTTTATATTTTAATTTATATACTATCAAATCAAAATATACTGACTACGTAAAAGAAAGTATATATATATATATATATTATATATATATATATATATATATATATATATATATATATATACCCATGACTAGACAACAAATGAGAAATTTGCAAATTTCAATAGCAATTTTCATGTAACTGGTACATACTTTTTGAAGAAACTTTCCAAAAAAAGTCGTGTCATATATTAATATCTTTCATTTTGAATATAACTAAATTTACTGTAGGTGCAGCCGTTTCGAAGATATTGTAGAAATAACCAAAAATGACTTGAATATTCTTTTAAAAAACTTTTTTATCCATAGTTTTCGCTATAGAGCGTTCTCTCTCTCTCCCCTCACACACACACTCGACAAACAAACACACACCCAACACACACTCTCGACACATACACACTTGACGAACACAAAGTGCAGTCGTTTCGGAGATATTGAAGAAGACACGACCAAAATTGGCTAGAGTAAATATGCACTTTCGGGTTGAATATTCTTTTCAAAAATATGATTTTTGCCGCCTATAGTTTTGTCTGTAGAGCGTTCACACACACACACACACGTGCAGTAGTTTTGGAGATATTGTAGAAACCGACTAAAGTAAAGATGCAATTCCGGTTTGAATATCCGTTTCAAAAATAGGTTTTTTTTGCGGCCCATAATTTTGACTGTAGAGCGTTCACACACACAGATAGAGAGAGAGATAATCACAAAACACACACACACACACACACATAAATATAATTCCAAAAATAGTCAGAATCGATTCAGAAAAAGTAATAAGGTATATATATATATATATATATATATATATATATATATATATATATATATATATATATATATATATATATATATATATATATATATATATATATATATATATATATATATATATATAATATATATATATATATATATTTTTTTGTTACAATCTAGAGATCAATTTATTCTTGACTACAATTTTCATTACTTCGTATAGGGAAGTAAAAATAAATAATAATAATTTACAGTTTTTATTGCATTAACCTACTAACCCTTTGCAATTGAACTACGGCCCGCTTTGCGGGTAGCGCAACATCCCTTTTTACGTACGTAAGAAGTTTAATAAACATAAGGTTTGTGTGAAGTTGTTTATTATATGTGGCACCAGTGGACTATACTATATGTATCCCAAAATATATATATCGTTTACTATAATTTGTACATTTATTTCTTTATTTATGTATATCTATCTAGTTGGGACTACAGATCAATCCAAATCAATCGTTAATTAAGTGTTTTGTTTGCCTGCGCCCGGCAGTCCTGGAACAAAACATCGCGCAGTGCTCATGCACGCACTGCTCCTACATCTGGTGCATCAAATGCCAGAGCGGCACGAAACTAGGACCCACACACTTACACTGCAAATGCACCGATCTGAAACACACCATGAGTCCATCCAAAGACCGTTGCGGCCTCTCAGACATCTCAAACTCAGACTCCACCTCATTTAGCTTCTTCAACAACTCGCCCACCGACAACACCAGTTCAGGCTATTTCAGTTTGAGTGACTTTGAGAAATCAAACAGCTACTACAAACCAGTACAACTGCGACACCAACAAACACCAGTATCGAAACGGAAACACACTGTACTAACCGACTGCAATAAAAACTATATCGCAGCGTCACCAGCGACCGTCTCTAGTACCGTTTCGAGCAAAGGTGATTCATTCCATATGGTGTATCGGCAATGCCGGAACCAGAGTACGCACAAACGGGAACCGATCGAACCGGATAGTCCACCGCAAATCAACAAATTGAAGGTTGGCTCCAAGAAGAGCAAAAAGAACTTGCGCCGGTTGTGCTTTTAGTTATTTCAATTACTTTTTTTTTTATTACTAGTTTTATTCAATTATTTATTTATTTTTAATATGTGATAGTTTTATTATTCCATTCGCTTTCTTCTTCTCTTTTAGATGATCCGAAATAAGCATGCACTTTTTAATATGAGATTATATTTAAAGAGTGTTTTAATTGTTTTAATGATTGAACCAATATTCATGATTCCATTCCATAAAAGCTAATAAAATATATTCCGAATCATATATGTATGTAGGTACTTTTTTCTTTTTGTGTATATATATATATATAAATAATTATATCTATCTTCTTTTTGTTATATAAGTATTTATAAATTGTTTAAGCAATAAATGCTCGAAATGAAACCAATTATAATGATGATGATGATTGCATTTCTAGTTGCTGTTTGAATCCATTTCATCCATCCATTTCCTGTCCCATACATAGAAGAAGATCAAAGCAATCCAAGATGGAAAATGTTAGATATTTTATTTATTCAAGAAAACAATTGGTTTTGTTTGATGTTTGTTATTAACTGATTGATTAATTAATAGAATCATTTTCTTATTGCTTTATATTTCTTTTTATAATTGGGGAAACACGGATAGAAATAGAAACGAGAGACAATTATGATCATTCTGGTAAGTAATCATATTAAATCTATAAAATATATATGTGACGGAACATGAAACCAGTAGTACTACAGTATATAAATGTTCGTGTTTGAGAAACACTGATTTGTCTCTTATGTGATGTGGTTTATGATTGGCTGGGATTCGCCATCTTATTGATAGTGGTTCGCTGTATCGTGACATTGATACGATTTTCTGATTGTTTATTGTGATTTTTAACAAGTTTTACTTATGATATTAACAGAAAGTTGTCAATTTGTTAGCGAGGGTGAGTGTGTGCATTGATACAAATAGTTGTGGACGAATCGGGTAGGTTTAAGTGTGTATAGAGTTTTTTCTCTCTAAAAATTACAAATCTATTCCCAAGTGAAAACGATATAAACGTTAGGTATAGTTAAAAGTGGCTGAACGAAAGGCTACGTGAGCGATAATTAATAGCGAGAATGATTCTGAATGAAATGTAGAAGGTGGTGATTGAGGGAATAGATTAAATGGGTCAAATTGGAAATTGGGTCAAATGTTAGTTGAGCATTCAGCAATGATTTTCTCGTATTTATGTCACTAAGTTTTTGCTTTCCCCAATCCCCGTTTTGTTTGGGTATACAGTTGGTATGACCTATTTGAAATTATTTTCCGTTGACATTTTATTCATTCATTCATATTACATATTTGGCGAATTCGTTTCAAACTGTATTTTGGTTCTAGTTGATTGATTGATTTAAATGTATAAATTTTTATTTTTCAGCTGGCGGCAAGTGCAGTACTCTGCACTTCCGACCTGAGTGCAAATGCACAAAACATAATTGATATATAACTAATATCATCTTCCATCTATCTCTCTATATTATCAATAAATTTACCGACGGTTGTTTATTAATTAATTAATTAATTAATTAAAATACATGTGCCAAAAAGTAAATTGTATAAATATTATTAAGTGCTACTTAACTTGAACCTAGTATTTCGATAAGTAAAATTACAAGTGCCAAATTACTGTTAATCATTGTGATAATTAACATGTGTTCTATTTCAACCTAAAAGAATACCACCTAATAATAATTACTCTTCCGCGATTAAGTAGAAATTAATTCAAGTGTACTGTTGTGTTATCCATTAACACATATAGACTTCTGGTAATATGTCCGCGACAAATCACACCCCGACATCAAACGGTAGTAAAAAGTCATCGCAACCGCAGAATGGCGCTGTGACCTCGGCCCAGAGCACCCCGGCACCTCAGACACCCAACGGCGCCAGTATGGTGGGCCCACAGACTCTCGTGCCGTCTCCCCCATCACAATCTACCAGTCCACCCGTAAATAACGCACCTAAATATGGTACACAACTAAAAACAACAAACAAACATATAATAAATATACAATTGTTTGCACACACACACACACATATATATATATTTATGTATTTATCTTAAAATTCAGGTACACTTGTTCCAAATCGAGTATTTGTTGGTGGCATCTCGGCTAACACAACCGAAGGTGAATTGGCTCAATTGTTCTCGGCGTATGGTACTGTAAAAGCGACGAAAATCATTTCGGACCGCGCTGGCGTCTCTAAAGGCTATGGTTTTGTGACTTTCGAATCGGAAGAAGAGGCGAAACGACTCCAGCGAGAGTCTGATAATATAATGTTGCGCGAACGACGTTTGAATATAGCGCCCGCAATCAAGAAGCAACCGTTCAGCAAGAGTTTCGATGTGCCGAGTCCTCCGCCGAACACGGCCACCCAGGCGCAGTTCTACTATGCGGCGGCGGCCGCAGCAGCTGCGGGCGGTGTCCCGTACGCCGCTTACCAGAACGGCATGGCTTACTATGCGTCGCCGCCACAGACTACGTGCGCCAATGGTGATCCGAATGCCGGTGGACAACCGGCTGTCTATCAAACGCCGCCCGTTTATGCTACACCGACGGCTGCGCCTCAAGCGGCTCCGTATCCTATGCCCATGTATCCACCGCAGCCGCTCTTTCTCCAACAACAGTACCCGTACCAGCCGATACACGTAAGTTTTACTATCTCATATAACAACAACAACAACACCAGGGTTGATACCTCTTTATAAATTTAGTTTCTTTTATGAAAACTTCTTATAATATTAAACAATCGCTCTTAACTTAAGGTTTAATATTTTATATAATACATTTAAATGTTTAAAATTACGCGGTGATCCTGATGACGTCACAAACAGAAGATATCGTTCATAACTTAAGGTTTAATATTTAAATGTTTAAAATTGCGTGGTGATCCTGATGATATCACAAATAATATCTAGACTATAATATGTTTAGTTTTTTTTTTTTTGGAATTTTGTCTTTCGATACTTGCTTAGGTTTATATCGTTATGAAAGTCCTACCGGTGGCGGTCACCCATCCAAGAATTCACCGCGCAGAGCGTTGCTTAACCCAACAATTTTTCGATAGCAGTATTAACAACGCGCCAGCCCGGCTATACACGATTAGTTACATTTCGTTAGAAAGTTATACTCAGTACGCAAGTAAACAAGTCGAAATAAGTATTATATAGTTTACCTTCTGCGTTAGTTCTCAATTTTCACAACCAGAGCTACACATTAGTTTGAATCGCGTTTGTGCGTTGATTTTAATGACGAAACTATGTTTTCTACATTATTACTAATGCTGCAATTTTTAAAAAACCTGTAGTTCCATAATGAATACATATTTAAAGAAAATACATGTCGAAAAACAAGAATTATATTCGATATATTTCATAGATTCCATAAATAATTGATTTGCAACTTAATTAAAATGTTTAAACCCTTTCAACATTTTGCAGATTCTCGTTACAGATCTATAAACTTGTACCATAAGGCCTGTTTATTAGATATATTAACTAGAAACTGATTTCGATTAACACGTTGAGTACCGATGACAGCACCGCGTTATGCTGCAAGCTGCACTATCTCTTGTGCTAGTGGACAGTGACGCGATCCTGCGTCGGTTGTCAACGTGTTAATTCATTCCTAGCAATTTATTCTCCTTCGTTTGGTTATGTTTGCTTGCGGTATTACTTGTGACGTTAGGAAAATAACGAGATTTTTGTTATAAATAATGAATGTTTTGATTTAAATTGAATGTAATTTGAATTGAATTGTTAGTTTAGTGATAGTAGGTGTCAACCCTATATCAACTTAGTATTGGTGTAAGGCCCTAAGGTTTATAACATAGGGTTGATGTGTTTGTTCGGGCTGATTGTTTGTCTGCAGTCTAGTAACTATCTGACGGAACCTATGGCGCAGTATCCTCTAGCGCAGCCCACCTACGTTCTGCTCGACACGTTGCAGTACTGAGCCCTACCACCTTGCGCCCCCTCATCAAGGTTGTTATAATAATAATAATCCAAATTATTATTGTTTTATTTACATATATCAATATATTTGTTTTGTTTTAGTTTGCTGTTTATTTTTAGGTATTTATTTATTAAATTGATTGATTGATTGATTGCCATTCGGGCTGTTCAGCTTTTATTTATTTATTTATTAGCATGCAGTTATTTATACATTTCAGTGATACAGATATATATATATATATATATATATATATATATATATATATATATATATATATATATATATATACGCACATGTTTTGTTGCTTCTTCTATTGTTTATATTATAATTATTAATTATTTTGCAGAGTTTCTTTACGCATGGAATATTGTCACATTGACACATTGTTTATTTTATTTATTGTGTTTTTTTTTGCTTGTTTTATTCTATAGATTAAATGAAAGTTGGCGTTTGATGAAAAATGCATTTTGTTTTTGTTTCTGTAGTATGATCCACAACAGTATTATGGGGGCAGCAGTCAGAACCTCGGTGGTCCCGCACAATACATGTACAGCAACGGAGGTGGGAACACCACTAATGGTAACCGGGTCAACGGCACCGCTAGCGGCACCACCGCCACAACCACCACCAATACCAACGGGGGCAGTAGCAACAGCAGTGTGGCAACCGAATCAGGTGCTAGCGGCGGCGGCGGCAATGGTGCACCAACAACATCGGTTGGCAGTAGTCCGTCCAACCGTCACCACCATCAACAGCAACAACAACAACAACAACAGCAGCAGCAGCAGCAACACTATCATCAACAGCAGCAGCATGCATCATCCATGCAGCAGCAGCAGCAACATAATGCCGCTGCTGTTGCCGCCAGTTACTATGCCGCCGCCGCCGCTCAACACTTGGCGTCGTACAACGCTTGCCCACAGGACGCTGCTACCGCCGCCCAGTTGTACTACAACCTGCCCCTGTATGCCATTGATCCCGCTGCTGCATCCGCCTCTGGCGCCGTCGGTACTGCTTGCTACAACACCGAAAGCCTAGTGGATCAATTAGTTACGGCGGAGGTAAGTCACATTTACTCTACCACACACTTTTCTTTTGCAATTCTATTTCATTTTTGCTTCCATGTTAGGTTAAGGTCGAATTATAGTTTTATGTATCGTACACCGCCACTACGAAAACAATATATATATATATATATATATATATATATATATATATATATATATATATATATATATATATATATATATATATATATATATAATATATATATATATATATATATATATATATATATATATATATATATATATATATATATATATATATATATATATATATATATATATATATATATATATATATATATATATATATATATATATATATATATAATATATATATATATATATATATATATATATTATATATATATATATATATATATATATATATATATATATATATATATATATATATATATATATATATATATATAAATAGTTCCACGTATTCCTTACGACTTGTGATTAGTGAGATGAAACTAATCATGATTTAGTCAATCACGTTATTTTATTTAGGATTTTTATACGTTATTTTAATTAGGATATTTATTTTTTATTCGTAATTACTTGGCTATATTTATGATTTATTATTTAATCATAGGTTGTCGGCATTTTTATGTGTAATAATAATCAGAAATTAAATGAATGCCTCCTTATATTTATGTAATTTTTAACGTTGGTAGTTTTATGCAACTGATATGTGTTGTATATTAGTTAAAAGAATATTTGAAAATGAAATATTATAGATAAATTGGAAATAATTTAGAAAATTAATAGAAAAAAGAATTAAATTTAGCTAGTTGGGAATAAAGTACGAATTCGTAGTGGACACAAATTGTGCGTTTCGAACGCGCATTATTGTTAGAAATTGCGCTGTGTTGGCGTACGATACATAAAAACAATAAATCCACATATGTAATAAGTGATTTTCGTCATTTAAAGACAACTGCATCATCATCATCCCCATTCGATCATCATCAGCATAATCTCGTGACCAGAATGCACGGTGCTCCGCTGATCAGCGGAGGCGATGGCATGATGATGGTGCAGCATCATCTGAATCCGGCAACCACCGGGCCGTTATCGAGAGGCGCAATGCCCAAGCACCCATACATACCTTCAACAACGGACCGTAATCGCAATACCGCTTACACACATCAACAATCACTTGATGTCACTCACAACAAACTAACACATACACCCGTGGTGTCGCTGTTGTCTGTTGGCCAGGCCAACGAACGAGATTACCAATCGATGCAAGGTGGACGGAAACACCGTCCTCTGGCTAACGATCACACTACAACAGCGGCCACCGGGACCACCACTTCTACCACCACAAGCACACAAGGTATCCACATGTATCCGTCGCAACAGATCATTGCAAATGGTTATAACAAACATCATAATGAACATAATCAACAACAACAACAATATCGTAAAACGGTGATGGACCAATGCGACAGTAATCAGTGTCGCACTTGGGCTAAGAAACGCAGGAATTTCAACACGGCGTACACTGGCGGTAATGGATCAACAAACAACACCGAAACGTCATCGATGTCGAGTTTGCGCACTAATTCCAACTCTTCTGCGAGTGCGTTTGATGAAAATCTAAACGAAAAGTCAACAACACAAATTCCATTAAATAATAAAGACGATCATTCAGCGTACACCGCATCGTCGATGACGCAACTACAATACACGCGTATCCATCATCAACCCGCCAACCATCATGTGTTCCAGCAGCATTACCATCACCAACACCATCACAGTCAGCAGCAGCAGCATCACCATCACCAACAACAGCAGCAGCAACAACAACAACAATATTACTCGAGCAATGGTAGTAACGGAGGCGCGCGTCGCAATCGCCGGAACAACAATCCGAATCGTCGGAACCAGCACCACCATCAGCAGTCTGCGGTCGGTGCTAACAACTCCCCGGTCGCGTCCGCAGGTACGACGCAACAAGAGATTGGCGCTGGCGATGCTCCGGTCACCAATGAAGTGCAGGACATGTGCAAGAAGATGGACACGATCAAGTTGTGATTGTAATGTAATTTATTTATTTATTAAATAATCTTGTTTCGGTCGGTGAGTTTGTTATTTTTATTTCGGGTAATCTTTGCCGGGTGGTGCGGGGTAGGAGGGGGGTGCAAAGCACAAAAGACGGAATAATAATAATAATAATAAATTAATTAAATGTATTTACTTAAGGTACAAAGAATAAACAGCAAACAACAATTTATTTAGAATTAAAATATATAATATATATATATATACATACATACATAATAATAGACGGAATATATAAATAAGTTTTGCATAAGTTTTAATTTATTTCGCGAATCTATATAAGTGATAATTGACGAGGCCATTTTCTATATTTTAATTCATTGTTTTAAAGTTGTGCGTGAGTGAATAATAATAATATTAAAGACAAAATAAATAGATCACCCCTTAATACCCCAATCTTTAAACTAGTTGTACCAATTTATATATATATATATAAATATATAATATACAGAATGTCTCAATTAACTCTGCATTGTCGTTAACACATATAAACGTGGTTAAAATCAAATAAATCGTGGAGCAAATTAGTTCGATAAGAAAGAAGACATCTATTCGCCCAGAAAAACTATTTAGAAGATTTTATTTCATTTAATAACTTTCTGAGTTCAATCCTTGAATTTATACCGATACATAATTTATGATTAGCGATTTTCTTTCATATTTAATTCCATTTTAGTTGCGTTAAGAGTGAATTAAATCTTGTGATGAATTCAGAAAATAGTACAACGTTTAATAAGCGTAAATAAATATATACTCAACCATTTGAAATAAATTGTATGGTTATATCTAGAGAATTGGTGTTTGCGGTCAACTAGACCACTATTAAAACTTTTGGAGACGCTATAAGTCAGTGTTGGGTTTACATTGAAATACTCTGGATATATAAATATATATATATACATAATAATAATATTGTTTGTTATAAATATTAAAAAAATGAAAATTGTTAAATTTGTCGCCATTTATAAAATGTGTTGCGCATAAAAATTGTTAAAAAGGAACAAACTTACAAACAAAATAGAAACAAATAAGTATATATATTTTTTTGTTCTATAAACTAATAATAATAATACAAAATTGATAGTGAGATAAATATATATAATTATATATATATATTTTTTTTGTTGTTGATTGCTCAATTTTACTGCCAATTATTTCACATTGTTGAATTATTATCTATCTATTAACTATCTAGTTAGAATCGAAAATCAATTATTGAAATCAATTATACATTAATTAGTAGCTCTATATTTCGAATATACAAATCAATGCGAATGATTGATTGATTGGGAAAAAATGAATGCCATCTTTTTAATTTAGAGTCAAAAAACCTAAAAAGAAATACGCAATAATCTGAGCAATTTATTATTATTAATTGATTGTTGTGTTGTAAACAACAACAATCAAATATTCAAGTCTGTAGAGAAAGTCACTAAAAAAAAAAATAATAAGAAATTGATGGCCCAAGTGCCTTCCTTTTATTATTAGCAATAGCAATTAAATAATCATAATCATTTTGTTATCATATTATTCCAAAGATGTTATGAAAAAAAAAAAAATTCGCGATTGTTATTTATTATATAGTATTAAATTAAATATTAATAAATAGTAAGAACAATAAGTAATTTATTGATAACACATACAGAAATTTATCTTACATGACTGGTTGTAGTTTTAATTATATATGTTCATTCACGTAAGGTTATTATTATTATTATATATTTAAGACAAACCGACTTTCGCTTTTTCTATTTTATTAATCCCTGGTTGATTAAAAAATAAACCTATTTTTAAATAAATGTTTCTTAAATTTCTGTATGAATAGTCTTATGGCGCGATTCCAAGCAAATTTGTAATTTTGTTTACATTTGGCAGCGTGCAAACATTAATATAATCGCGATTCAAGCGAACGTGTAGCTCTAGTGATAAAATTGCGAACTAATACATGAAGGGAGTCATAAACAACAAAACAACTACTTCTATTTATTGGTTATTTCTACATTACTGTCTAAAAAGTATTATTACATGTAATATTCTGCGTTAATCTAACTCAGTTTCTAGTTAACGTTCGAAAACAAAGCTTATTACTTAGTAATACAATCGTATAGTTTAAAAACAATAGTTATATCATTGTTTCATCATTATAATCAACGCGCAACTTATTCGTAATTCAAGTTAACAGCGAACTAATGCATGAGGGTAGTTGTAATGCGCACGTTCATAAAATGGCAGCAACTGATGCATCACTTGCCGCCAGACAAACGTCAGATCCCCGTGGTAGGCGGGACAAGTAACGCATGAAGGGCAGTTGTAAATAACACAACTGTATTCATTTATCGGTTATTTCTATATTAGTATCTAAGAAGTGTTTTATTACATGTAATATTCTACATTTCTGTGACTAATATTTAATACCAATAATGGAATTTTGTTTAAATAAATCAATGAAAGAAAAACGTACTTTTGGTTGTTGTGTGCATCTCTTGAGTTGATTTGTCTATAAACTGTTAAGATTTAAAAAAATTAGATGTATTATGCACTATGGTTTGCAATTTTGTTAAATATCTATGCACATAAACGTATAAATAGACAATTACAACTTATAATAAGCGAAGGTCACATTTATCTGTCCTTTTAGTAGTACTAAAAACATCTATGTATAGCGTGCCCGTAGCTTGAATCGCGAATAGAGTTGTTACATGTATAAATAAGTTCCTAGTCCAGTTTAGAGCAAAAAAACAATAGCAAATAAGTTTTAAAAAAGAAACTGCGTCGAATAAGTTTAAAATTGTACTACAAACTTATTTAGACCATAAATATAGGTCGTTTTTTGAATATTCGCCTTTAATTCTTAAACGATTTAGGTTTTTATGGTGTGATTACCA
Organism: Nebria ingens riversi; assembly: GCA_018344505.1. Taxonomy (NCBI): domain Eukaryota; kingdom Metazoa; phylum Arthropoda; class Insecta; order Coleoptera; family Carabidae; genus Nebria; species Nebria ingens. The sequence continues at coordinate 105,436 of JADQWA010000124.1, read as the reverse complement.
ACGTTTATTTTTTAGGACAACATTTTTTATTACTTATTTGGGATAACTCATATTTATTTTTATAAAGCGGTCATAATTTGATAATAAATTAACATTCACGCAAAGTTCTTTAGAAACGCGATAAAGAATGTCAATATTTATCAATATAATAAAGTCGGAATTAGTCTTATCAATATTATTTAGGTGATTACGCCATTTAACACTTTTATAGAATATTCGAAAACATTTAATTTAGTATTAAAATTAGGCGTTGGTATTAAGACAAAATTTGTTTTGGATATTGTTGTTTTTCAGGGCGAAAACAATTATTTTTATTAAATTAAAGTAAATTTTTTAGTTGTTCTTGTTAAATATATTCGTTTCGCAACAATAAAAAAAATTACAATAAATGCTGGTTTATTCTCGTATACAATAGTCATATGTTCATAATTAAAATATCTATTGTTCTAAATGTGTTTCTATCTACGCAAAATTAAATTCTGAATAACTTTTTATTCTTGTGTTTTTGCTCTAAACTGTACTGGGGGGATACTATTTGCATATATATGTTGGACCAGCTGTTGGTTTATTTTTAAAGTGTATGTTATTTCGACAGTTTGTAACACTGACGCGCTTGCCATTGATAGATATGTAGTGTTAAACCTCCGCTGTAAGGTTTGACGTTACATATCTATTAATTAGTGTTGCAAACTGTTGAAATAACATGCACTTCAAAAAGAAGCCAACAGATGGCTCATTCTATTCAAAGAATAGTTTGTTCATTCGTGTATGTACTTTTTAATCACCCTGAGGTCGTTTGATACTAAATAAACTATTTGAGATTTAGAGAGTTTCCGGTTGTGAAGCGATTTTTAATTAAATTACTGTACTGAAAACTGCTTCGAATTGCGCCATTATATACATATAACTTTTAGATACATACGAATAATATATGTAGTATAAATAAATAATATATGTATCGAATAATACAGTTTAGATAATCAGAGCAATATATGATTAGCGATGAAAATGAATCAAAAATAACAAAAAAATAAATAAATAAATACTTAACTTCTTTTTTTCTCTCTGATAAATATAAAAAATATATATAGATATATACAGAAGGTTGTGCTCTACTACAATTTATATAAATAGTAATTTATTATACGTAAACAAACTAATTGTTATAAAACAAATCGATTATTAATATATTTATGAAAAATGTCATACTTGTGCACATGCTTTATTTTAAATCGTGATTTAATAGCCACGTACATATATACAAATTTAGAAAATGTACTATTTTAATTTTCTATTGGGTGTTCTTGTCGTCTTGACCCCATTTCGTTATTTGATATTTAAAAGTTTTGGTTGCACGTGAAAGTATTATGCAAATTGTTCACCTTGCCGGCAACAAATAATACATTTTTATGGGAATCATTGACTTATAAATACGTAACTACTAAAAATAATCATCTGACTCATATATTTGATATGTATGTACTATTTGGACAAGTATGGCATCAATGTATGTATGTATGTCCCTAAAGTAATGTATTATATATCATTTCATATATACTTTTTTTGCATAAATCTGGAGGGCTATGGTACAATAGGGTTGATACCTACAGTTAATCAATCGCATTAGGTACATTATAGGTTATAATTTAATTCGTATTCATCGCATATGTTCCCTATTCAAGTATTTTTATTAACTTGTGACGTCATGCGTTTCCCAGTATTTAAATGAAAATAGTCATAAATGACGTGATCTAGTGCTTTTTTATACTATACGGTTAGTAATAGTACAAAAGCACTACATACTCGTCATTTATTAACTATTTGCAATTAAATACTGTGAATTTCATGACGTCATAAGTAATTCATAAAATAACCCACCCCCTCACTCCCCAAACCAAATAAATAAGAAACGTAGCTACGCTTTTCTGGTTCATATGACCAATAAGCGTGTTGCACAGCCTAGTAACCAATGTCACCAACCGTATAATAGAAAAAAAAACAAGATACTCGTCATTTATTAACTATTTGCATTTAAATACTATGACGTCATAAGTAATACATAAAAATCACCTCCGGCAAATACAAAGGAAACGTAGCTACGGTTTTGACTTAAGTAGTTTTTGTTTCCTGTGACCAATAAGCGTGTTGCATAGTTTAGTAACCAGTGTCACCAACCGTATAGTATAAAACCCCTAAGATACTCGTTATTTATTAACTATTTGTAATTAAATACTGTGAATCTCATGACGTCACAAGTAATACGTCCTTTATACCCTCACCAAATAAATGAGAATCTTTGCTACGGTTGATATAAAGCAGTTTCTGGTTCATGTGACCAATAAACGTGTAAATAGTTGGTAACACCAACCGTATAGTGTAGAAAACACTAGATAATATTCATTTATTAATTATTCACAATTAAATACTGTAATTCTAATTAATCTTATGACGTCACAAGTAATATACCCCCACTAATAAGTGTGTTGTTCACCTTAATAACCAGCCCACCAACTGTATAGCGTCTAAAACACTACATACTCGTAATTTATTAACTATTTGTAATTATATACTGTGAATCTCATGACGCCATAAGTGATACGTCCTTTATACCCCCACCAAACAAATGAGAATCGTTGATACGGTTGACTTGAGCAGTGTCTGGTTTATGTGGCCAATACGCGTGTTGCTATACTAGTGTCACCAACCGTACAGCGCAAACACTATAGGTAATCGTCATTAGCGCAACTTATTTAATACAATTTGGTCAAGAAAAATAAGTAAATTTGTTAACTACATAAATGATAACATGCGAAATCGTTTTTCCTTATTTATTTACGATTCTGAGCAAGTTTATAGATCTATAAGATTTGTAAACTTTTAGAAGGATTTAAATATTTAATTGAATTGCAACATTTATGGAATATATCGAACATAATTAATGTTTTAGTAATGAATTAAGTAACTATAGGTTCGCTTAAATTGTACAGATTCACCTTACGGATTTATAGATTTGCTCAGAATTGTACTTTACTTTATTAGTTGTTTATAAATATATAAATAATAAAATCACAAGTACGTTGCATAAATTAAATTAAAGGTATCAACTCTATTGTTTGGAAATAAATCGGCCTAATTTTGAATCAGTATAAATTGTGATTATAACCGAATACCCTCCTGTTGTTGAAAAATAGCATAATATGTCCATTATGATTTATTTTTAAACATGATTTCAAGTGTGCATGGGGTACAAAATATATATATGTAACATACATACTTAGTAAATAAAATCATAGCAAGTAATATACAATGAAAATAATACAGATTATTATATAAAGAATATTTATTATTAATATTATCTTATGTGATAAATACATTTAAAAATATATAGATCGATTTAGTATACATAGATACACATACATTGTTATAAATACCTATTAAGTATAAACAATAGTTATTAATATATATATTAAAAAAAAAGAGCGTCTGTTGAAAATGCGTACAACAATATTGATGAGTTTATTATATTTATAGAATATGTAATATGCTGTCCTTATATATGTAATAATAACCATTTTAAATAATACCACACTGAAATAGGTACGTATATACTTTATATGTACCTAATTTGATAGAAATTTTACGCAATAAACATTATATATATATATAATAAAAACATTTTATTATTCAGTGTGGTATGCTAAAGACAAAAAGGCACAAAATGGTGTTTTTAATTTATTATGAATTATTTTTATTGAAAAATACCATATGCCTTAACGGAGACATGACAGAATGCATTATTATTATTAAAATATAGAAACAAACCAACGAATACAAAAGGGAATAAATAGGTAATTAATAAATGGTTGTTGATTGCGTATTTATTGATTTTGTTAACTATTATGTTGGTTAACTATATACATATATATATATATATATACTGACAAAAAGTATAATTAAAAATTAATTTTTAGGTACACATATTATATATATACTGTATAGGTACTAAATATAAATTAGAGTCATAATGAATGATTTTAGCTGAAATATAAAATGATTGTTGTTAAACATGAAGAAAAAATAAATAATATTAGTATTAATAATGATTCAAACTCTGTTTTATGTTTCATATACTTTATTTATATTTAAATATATAATTTCTCTTTAATTTTACATTATTTGGAATACACTTAAATACATATTATAGTTAAAAAAAAAAACAACAAAAAAAATGCTGGTTACAATCGAGTTTATTCTAATCAAAATTGATTCTAAATGATTGATGAAATTTACTTACTAGTATTTATATAAAGCATAAAAAAAGTAAAATAAAAATACTTGTTAATTATTATTATAAATGTTTGTACTTAAGTAAAATAAATGGGGTGTACCAGCATCGTGTCACGTGTCATCAACATACAATACAAAACGGATCTATGTATCTCTTATTTATTTTTCTATAATAATAATAATAATATATGTTATTAGGTAAATATTAAAACGTATGAAAAAAAATATACGTGACACACACTTCACATGATTCGGCACTTTTCTTCGCTTTGTGGATCACCTTGTGAGTGATGCAATTCCTCCGACGCGTGGAAGCCGCTCATCTCGCGGTGCCGCAACGACGAGCTACTCAGCACCCGGCGTGTCCGCTCGCTTTGCGCCACCTCTTCGCCGTTACTATTCACAAGAACAGTGCTCATGTTATCGGCGACGAACCACTTCTGGCCCTTCATTACAATGTTGGTCGGCGGCTCGTGCGCTTGCCCAACATCTGAAGACCACACCGTCACCGTGCCGGCTGCGTCTAACTTGACGCTGCGGTGGAACTTGAACGATGTCTCCAAATCGCCGGCGTGCCGCATCACCTGCCACCCGCTCAACACAATCTCCTTATTGCTCTTGTTGTGCAATTTAACATACCGACCGTCGGGGCAGATCTCCGAAATTTCTACGTCCCCTTTTGCTGACGAAGTAATGCTGTAATCAGATAAACTGGTCTCTTGCGATTCGTCCAACAGAGTGCGCTTGCGTTTGCCACCAGCGCGTAATGGAGTGCGGCGAGCGGAGCTGCCGCGTATGACACGCACTTCCGGTGAGCCACCCGGTGTGATGTTTAGTCGTTGTTCTTCCGATTCAAGCATCTTACGATAAGCGGCAATCTCCAAGTCTAGTGACACTTTAATGTCCATCAAATCTTGATATTCTTGTAGCTGTTGGGCCATGTCTTCACGCAGACGTGTCAATTCGGCTTCCAGCAGTGCCAAATCGTCCATGTGCCGCTGCCGCTCCACTTCAAGCAGCTTCTCCAAGTCGCGGTTGCGATTTGCCAGTAGTGAATTGGACGATTCCAATTCAGCAATGCGATTACCGAGACTGTCGATGCGAATGCGCGTTTGGCGGAGCTCTTCCATGGCGCTGTCTGCGGTGCCGCTGTTGCGTTGCGCCGCATTCTGTAAACCTTTGATTTTTTTCTCGTACAATTGCTCAATTTCTGCACGATTGTTGTGGATTTGAGATTCGTACTGATCACGCAATTCTTGCAGTGCTTGCTGCAGCTTGGCTTCGTATTGTTCCGAGAGTCGGCCATCGATCTCGCTGATCTCCACTTGGCGGCGCGAACGTGTCTCCGTCAATTGCTGTTGGTAGATTTGATCCTTGAAGCTCAATTCTTCGCGCAGACTTTGATTGGTGTTTTCGACGTCGACGCGCGCCAGAGATTCCTCTTCAAGTTGTTTACGTAAATCGTCCACCAGCTTGCGCAACTTGTCACGTTCTTTTTCTAGGTCAATCATCTCGGTCTTGGCTTTCTTGGCGTCGGACTGAGCTTGGTTGTATTTGAGTTGCAGATCGTTGCAGCGGGTCTCGTAGACGCGCACATCGTTCTGTGAGATGATCAGATCTTTGCTCTTCTTGGCGAGCGCTGCTTTTAACTCTTCGTTCTCGTCCCACAGACGTTTCGTGTCGATCTCTAGTTTCGCCTTCTCCTTGTGAGTTTCATCCAGAAGCTTACGTGCATCGGATAATTCATGGTCATACATAGATTTTAGGTTAGATACCTCTCTGGTTACGGTTTCATGCGATGTTTGGACCTCTCTGGATAGCCGGCCGTTCTCTCCTTCCAAGTAACGCACCCTGTCGATGTAGTTCGCTAAACGGTCATTCAGATTTTGCATATCATGTTTCTCTTGCATTCGACTGTGCCGCGTTGGACTCAGCGGGCTGGATGGCCGCCCCATTCCGGAAGAAATGTTCGATTGGGAGCTCGATGGCGTCGCAGCCGATTTCTTTGCTTTCGTAGCCATCTCGTCTGTACACAAACAAACAACACACACCTGCTTTCACAAGGTAGATAGTTTATTAATGAAAAAAACCACACTTGGCGCTTGCTACAGTCTATTCTATTCTATTCCACCAACAAATGCTGAAGAGCACGCGAATCGATACAACCGGCGGTTACTTAACTAGGCTAAGGCCACACGCTACTACTTCTTTGAGTTATTTTTGTTGATGCGGTCATCAGCAAACAAACGTTTGGTGAATTTGTTTGACTACGACGATCGGTGAGAGGCGCGGTCAGTCGCGGGTTAACGGTTGTTTGCGCTTAGCGATGCGTTGGTTGTTGTGTGTTGTGTAGCATGCACTGGCATCTAACAACCAACAAATGAACACACATCATTCAAAAATTTTAGCGGGTAAACGTCAATTGTGGCCTTCAAATGACTTTGTTTAGCCATTGCCATTGTGTTTTAAGAAAATCTATAACAATCCGATCATACTCTTGCAAGATGTCGAAATCTGCTCTCCTTATATTAGCTGATGGAGCTGAAGAATTAGAATCTGTCTCAATTATAGATGTTTTACGTAGAGGCGATGTATATACTAAGTTTATTATTTACCTTATTATTAATATTACAAATGCATGTGTTGGTGTGTATGTATGTACGTATGAATGATATCTTTCTTACATTAGGTTAAAGTAACGGTTGCTGGTTTGTGTGGTACTGAACCCGTCAGTTGTCGTTCGTCGACGCGCATCTGTCCTGATATCGCCCTGGAATGTGCAGAGGGTTGTTACGATGCAATTGTATTACCTGGAGGAATTGCTGGGGCCAAAGCGCTTTCCGAATCAGATCTCGTCGGCAAACTGTTAAAGGAACAAGAGAAATCAGGCAGGATTGTTGCAGCCATTTGTGCTGGTAAATCTTGCAATTCTTCCATAATTTATAGATACTAGAATTTATCGAATAGTAAACGTGCAATTACATTGGCAATTTATTGAAATGTCACACACACGTAGCGTAAGCAGTCAGCATATTTAGTCTCTTTTGTTCTGTGCTTGGCAACATATGGTATATGTTTATTTGATCGAGTTGAATTGATTCTAGCCCCGACGGCTCTTAAGGCCCATTGTATTGGTGATGGTAAGCGTATTACTTCTTATCCAGCAATGGAGAAAGAGTTACGCGAAGGCAATATGTACTGCTACCTACCGGATTGTCCAGTTGTTGTTGATGGCCAATTGATTACTAGCCGCGGTCCTGCGACCGCTTTTCTATTTGCTTTAACGATTTTAGAGCATTTGTATGATAAATCTAAAGCTCAACAAGTCGCTAAAGCCATGTTATATGATTATAATAGTTGTGAATAAATATTATGTTTGTTTAAATGTTAATAAATTTGTTATTGTCTTAAATATACAAAATTTTATTCATTTTGTTCTAGCCCCAATAGTTCTTAAGGCTCACTGCATTGGTACTGGTAAACATTTAACTTCTTATTCGAGTTATGAATGCGAGTTGCGAGATATTTACAAATACAAGCCTTTTTGTCCCGTTGTTATCGATGGTAAATTAATTACAAGTCGCGGACCCGCTACAGCTTTCCTATTTGCTTTGACTATTCTAGAACAATTGTGTGATAAAGGGACGGCAATGCAAGTAGCCGAAGCCATGCTTTACGATTATTAATTATCCCTCAATAATCAACTTTTAATTATTAATATTCAACTAATATACTAGATCTATTTGAATCTAATAGTTTGCAATCAAATAAATTACTTAATACAATACTATACACTGCGTAATTCTATTTAAATAGAACATCTTAATATATAATTTAAATCTAGGGAATTTTGTCATTTATTTAATTACAAACTTCTAATTTCATATTTTCTGACCAATCACAGCGCAGTAAAATATGTTTATTACAGTATGTTGGAACTAAAAAATGGCTTCTACAAAACATTGCTTTGAGAACCAACATAATGCAAAAACACTAAAATTATTTATAAATTATTGGCAGTGCTACAATACTGCTAATAATTTATAAATAATTAGGTTCCTTATATTTTACTAACATTTTTAATATTGTTACCTCTTAATCGCAAAAAATTACTGGCAAGGAATCAAAATAAAAATGCCCTAAAATTATTTTATAGATGGCTTTATTTAAAGTTGATGACACCATCGTAAATACTTGAGTAGCTACTTAAGGCGAATTATAGGTTAAATAGGTATATAATTTAAATCTAGGGATTTGGTAGTTTATTTAAATATAAACAACTAGATTCAAATTTTGTGACCAATTACAGTGCAGTATAAATTGGTATAAATGTATCAAATCGTAGATTAGACACACGGCAGTGGGCATTATACTTTTATTAAGAAACTGCGAATTACTTTCATTATTATTTAGGAGGTCTAAAAGTAATAAAAAATGAAGTAGAGTTTCAAATTGGAGTTCTAAACTCGGAAATTTCGTATTTAATCGCATTTCTTAAAATAATAAAATTCTTGTACGTCTATGCACGTAGTTGCCAACTGACGCGAAACTAATTTCATAACTATAATATACTTTTAATAAACTAAAACGAAATACTTATGTAAATGTACGGCGAAAAATCTAATGCTAATCAATGAAATGTTTTAAATAAGTAACCGGCTTTACACATCTTTAAAGCAATGCAATAAATTGGGTGTACTTGATTACTACTAATTTGGTTTAGAGTAACAGAACGCATGTGCGATGTCACTCGTTCTTTCACGCTATGCCGATCACTTGTTTCATGATAGCCTACACATTTGTTTGTAAATTTTAACTTGTTTATTTTTGGTGCATTGTAATTTCAAATGCTCCCATATCGAATTGTGTATTATTTATGTAAATATAAGTGATTTAAAGTATACCTCTTACTGAGAGTATAATTTTGGTTTGGTCAAATGTACTGGCCAAAGCCATGTGAAGGCGAGACTACAGGTCTCCGAAGATAATTATTGACAGCAACTAGATGCTGATATGACGAAGCGGTTGATGACTGGTAATTGATTAAATGCATATTGTTTATTTGTTTATCATCGTAGTTGTATAGGTGCAGAAATGCAAAGTGTCTCCCAAGATTCACAAACCGCTGCCGCAATGAACACATATAAAAGCTTTGTAACGGTCCTGGCGGACCCAAACGCCAAGGATGACATTAAATTGAAAGCTGCCCAGGAACTAATAAAGAACTTTGAGATAATTGTCAGCTCCACTCTGTATCCGACGTTTTTGGAGCATTCGGTTAAGTTGTTTCTCAAAATCTTGGAAGAAGGAGAACCGTATTTTATTTCCGAGTATAATATTCAACAGGTATATTTATTGAATTTTATTTAAGTTTTGGTTTTGGGGTACGGATTGATCTTGATATATTTGATTGGCTCGTATTTTGGGTTGTTCACACAAAGTGTTTGCTTTATTAATAGGGTATGTATAGGTACCCAAAAGTCCTTAGATTTGGCAGTAGTTAGAAAGAGCAACAGTTGGTAGTATTGAGACATTTCTATAGGCTGGGTCATCTGTTGGTTTCTTTTTGAAGTGCTTCTTATTTCAACAGTTTGCAACACTGACGCCCGTCCATTAATAGATATGTAGTTCCAAGGTTTAACACTAAATATCTATTAATGTCAAGCACGCCAGTGTTGCAAACTGTCGAAATAACACTTTTCAAAAAGAAGCCAACAGATGGCTCACCCTATATCTGAGTGTATTGGTATATTGATAGTTTTGGATTTGACTAATTACATTCATCTTTGCTACTGTTCGTTTTTGTTAGCGTTCAAGGTCAAATTATATCCTCTAAAAATTCATTTAAACTCAGTTGGATGAATTGTGTGAATAATTAGAATGTCGTTCTAGGTTCGAAAGCTCATTTTAGAAATGCTACACCGTTTACCTACAAACGATTTACTGAAGCCCTACGTAAAACAAATGTTGACGCTCATGTTCAAGTTACTGGAACTGGAGAATGAAGAGAACGTTCTGGTTTGCCTTAGGATCATCATTGAATTACATAAACAATATCGTCCAGCCTTTAATCCAGAGATCCAACATTTCTTACAATTCGTCAAATCAATTTACTCCGAATTACCGAACCATTTACCAAAAATATTCGAACCACGACCGCCGATTGTAGTCAATGAACTATCAGAGATCAACATGGAGGAGTTGCTGCAGAAAACGTTCACCGTGACCGCCATTCAAACCGGCAAAAAAACGAAAGACGGCACAATCATCTCATACAATTTAATCCCGAAAGCTGTTCTGTCGCTCAAAGTGCTACAAGAATTGCCGATTATTGTAGTGTTGATGTATCAACTATATAAACAAAACGTCCCGCAGGATGTGGCGGATTTTATTCCTTTAGTTATGACTACAATCACACTGCAGCCGTCCTTGCAGCACAGACAGTCGCCCTTTTTCAACAAAGAGGTGTTTGTTGATTTTATGGGTGCGCAAATCAAGACGCTTTCATTTCTGGCGTTTATCATCAAGATGTACCAGGAGGTCGTGGCACAACACTCGACACAAATGGTTCAGGGGATGCTGGGGCTACTCACACTTTGTCCCATGGAGGTGGCGCACTTAAGACGCGAATTACTCATTGCTACACGACACATCTTGGCTACAGATCTAAGAATTCGTAAGTCTATTCATTTAAAACACTTTCATAATTACAATTCACCAATCAAACTACGCATCATGATACTACTAAGAGAAGAACTAACAGATTTGACCTTCGCTTATCATAAGTTGTAGCTGTCAATATATGCGTTTCTTTTGTATATGTTTAGATATTTATTTAACAAAATTACAAACCACAGTACATAAAACACAATTTTATTCAATCTTAACTCGAGGTGCGTCTGGGTGCACAACAATACAAAGTACGATCTTTCTTTCGTTGATTTATTTGCGCGAAATTCCATTGTTGCTAATTAATATTAGAATATAAAATCATGTAATAATACACTTCTAGACACGAATGTTTGAAATAACCTATAAATAAAAACAGTATTTTAGTTGTGTACAACAGTCTTCATGCGTTAGTTGTACCGCCTACTTCCGCGTTTGTTGTACCGCCTACTTCCGCGTTAGTTGTACCGCCTACTTCCGCGTTAGCTTGAACCGTGAATTGATGTTAGTTGGCGGCGAGTGATGCATCATTTGCCGCCATTTTATGAACGTGCGTATTCCAGGCGTTGTTGTGCAAACCATGAATACCGAAGCAAGTAATCAACGAAATGATGAACTTCTTTGAGATATATGTAGATTTGAAAGATGAACGAGTTAGCTTGAATCGCGAATACTTATTACTTCGTAACCGAAAGTGATAATAATAATTTATTATGTTTGATTTGAGTTATGTGAAGGTTTATAATAATTAAAAGACACTTGTAAATCTTTACTTCACTGATTTATTGTTACTAAATGTACATTTCGGTGACCAAGTTACAGTGTCTTTAAATTAATAATTTATAAATTCACAATAGATTTTGTACCACATATGGAACGATTATTTGATGAGGATGTCCTCTTGGGTCGCGGTTGGACCACGCACGAAAGCTTAAGACCGCTGGCATACTCAACTCTTGCAGATTTGGTCCATCATGTTCGCCAACATTTAGGATTGCCAGATTTAGTTCGGGCCGTGCATTTGTTCAGTAAAAATGTCCATGACGAAAGTCTAGCGACAAAGTAATATCTCAATAATTTACATAAGCCAATTCCAGTTACAATTAATATATTTCAGTATACAAACAGTCTCGTGTAAATTACTCCTCAATTTGGTCGATTGCATTCGATTAAGATCCGAACAAGAAGGAAGCAGTCAAGGATGCGAGTTGTTGATGCGAATGTTAGAAGTGTTTGTGTTAAAATTCAAAACTATCGCTAAGATTCAATTACCAATTTTGATTTTACAATGGTACGTGTATAATAATAATAATATATATATATATATATATATATATATATATATATATATAAAAATTAGGAAAAGTAGAAAAAATATTACTCTGTTTTTAGTTTTACTATATTTAACTTATTTTAGTAGTTACTAGTTTCACCACACTGTGGCATCTTCAGACTATCATTAGATAGTCTGAAGATGCCACAGTGTGGTGAAACTAGTAACTACTAAAATAAGTTAAATATAGTAAAACTAAAAACAGAGTAATATTTTTTCTACTTTTCCTAATTTTTACAATATGGAGTTTTACAAAGTATCGGCTAACACAATTGATTATATATATATATATATATATATATATATATATATATATATAAATATATGTATATATAAATATATATATATATATAAATATATATATATATATATATATATATATAAATATATATATATATATAAATATAAGGTGGGCCATCTGTTGGTTTCTTTTTGTGCGTGTTATTTCGACTTCAAAAAGAAGCTAACAAATGGCCCACTCATATATGTGTTTAACTTATATATGTCGGTTAAAATAACGAAATAGATATTAAATTTGTTTTAATTTATTAAGTAAAAATGGAACACCTACTGCCGCCAGTCAACAGCTTCCAGTTCCGAATCGTAGTATAATCATTGATATAAAACAAGAGCCTGATACGAAACCATCGCCAGCAGAACTGTTAGATGCAGCCACCACTGGTGGACAACCCCAAAAAGACGATCGACCGAAGTTTGGAGTGGTTTCAATGCAAGTGAACAGTTACTCAGTTACGGATTACCGAAGTCTAGTCAAAACGTTAGTTTTCGGCGTCAAAACCATAACGTGGGGTTGCGCTTCATGCAAATCCTCCGGAAGTCAACCATCCACGTCTGCAAAGCCTTTCCAACCGCACGAGACGTTAGTGTTTGTACGTTTAGTGCGGTGGGCGATGCGGGCACTAGATATTTACACACTCCCAATCACTACACTCCCTGTGGGCGTTCCTGTAACTGGGGCCGCAGGGCAGGCGGGGCGACCGACGGCGCCGCAACAAACAGTACGTACTAAAGAAGAAAAAGACGTGCTGGAGCATTTCAGTGGCGTGTTCTCCATGATGAACTCACAAACATTTCGCGAGATCTTCTCAACAACCATCGATTATATGGTGGAACGGATTCACAAGAATGGTGCCCTGCAAACGGTGGCCAATTCATTCTTGGCCAATCCCCCTACCTCGCCTATTTTTGCAACCATTTTAGTGGAGTATCTGTTGGAGCGGATGAAAGAGATGGGTTCGGATGCAGAACGGAGTAATTTGTATCTGCGAATGTTCAAACTGGTGTTTGGTAGTGTCACACTGTTTCCAACTGAAAATGAGAATATGCTGCGGCCGCATTTGCATCAAATCGTTAACAGGTCGATGGAGTTGGCGATGAGTGCTAAAGATCCACTCAATTATTTCTATCTATTGCGGGCGCTCTTTCGGTCCATCGGTGGCGGCAGCCACGATTTATTATACCAAGAGTTTCTGCCACTTTTACCCAACTTATTAGAAGGTAACTATATTCATGATACCTACTCTCATTAGATGGAATATACAATAATAGCTTACATAGGATGCTGTTTCTTTTAAAAGAGTAAACATTTGCAGTGGCTTGCAACAAATTTCTAAACAAGTCTATTTTTAGGTTTGAATCGATTACAAAGCGGTCTACATAAGCAACAGATGAAAGATCTGTTTGTAGAGCTCTGTTTAACAGTGCCCGTTCGCCTCAGTTCATTGTTGCCATATCTACCTATGTTGATGGATCCGTTAGTGTCTGCATTGAATGGATCACAGATACTGATCAGTCAGGGATTGCGTACATTGGAGTTGTGCGTCGACAATTTGCAGCCGGACTTTTTGTATGAGCACATCCAACCGGTGCGTGCTGATCTGATGCAGGCGCTGTGGAGGACGCTGAGGAATCCGGATCAAGTGGCACAGGTCGCTTTTCGAGTGCTAGGCAAGTTTGGGGGCGGCAACCGGAAGATGATGATCGAACCGCAGAAGTTGGAGTATGTTGAGACGGATCTTGCACCGCCTGCGGTCGTTGCCTACTTCCAGGATCATTCCACTTCGATAGATTTCCCCGTCGAGAAGGTAATATATTATACTATAAACAATTGTGTGCGGAAAAGTTATCGCTAGAAAATTACGTACGCGGTAAATTCATCGCCAGTATATTCGTCGCGCTGTAAATTCATCGCGAAGAATATTAATCGAATATAGATAATTATTGGTTTTTTGTATACGAAGTAATAAGTATTGTAATCACAAAAGTCGTGATTTTAACGAAAATATTCTTTTTACGCATCTCTAAATCCATATTGAACATTTGAACACAAATGTATTTATATATGTCTATATGTCTTTCTGTCTATATGTCTTTCTATACGTCTGTCTATATGTTTTTCTGTACGTCTGTCTGTAGGTCTATATTTCTGGTTATATGTCTGCCTGTATGTTTGTCTGCATGTATGTCTGTATGTTAGTAAGTCTGGATGCACTGTAATTCAAACATATTTAAGATTGTTATTACATTTAGAAGCACTGATTAGTTTGCTGCAACAATTAGTCAACTTGATGTTGTTTTCAGTTTTAGTCTATTTTGAGACAAACCATGTGTTATTTCGTAAATGTACTTATTTAGTAAACGAAAGGCAATATAATTGTCTACACTTTTTGATCGAAACGTTTTCTGAAATAGCTTCCGGTTTACACACTATGAATGTTTGAAATTTTATCATTTTTTATCTATTTAAGTATGATACATTTTCAAACCTATTGAAACTGCATTTTAAAAATAAATTATGCAAATATACGTCATTGTGAGACAATTGTACCTACTTTTTTCGTACAAGTTTATATTACTTACGAAACAATTAAAAACCGTTTCCCACGAAATAACGTCAGACAACCTCTGACGTTATTTCGTTCATTTCTCAATTTTTGCTATGATTGATAATATTGCATTTTGGCAATTTTCTTATAGTGATATTACTCACGACGATCTGTCATTGCTAATTGTATCAGCTGGCAGTTGCAGATTGTATGTTTTAATTGTTTAATTTAATCATTCTTTAATTGACTTATTGAAAACCAAATATTTATAAGTTTAAAATATAATAGCAGACATACAAATTCATTACGCTAATGTTGGCAACATTGAATGTCAACCACTGACGTCATAAATAAAAATTTAGAATAAATTTCAATTGCGAAAAAATAAATAAATACAGGCTTTTATCATAAAATCAGGATAGCAAATATATATTTAATAATAGTTATTGAAATATATGATACTTTTCTAATATTAAATAGCTTGCATGACTCGTATTTATAACACTTCTGTTTTAGTATCTTTTCTATCTAAACATATAGGATGGCCCATCTGTTAGCTGCGTGTTATTTCGCACAGTTTGCAACACTGACGCGCTTTATAGATATGTAATGTCAAACCTCCGCTGTAAGGAGGTTTGGCACTACATAACTATCAATGTGCAGTACGTCAGTGTTGCAAACTGTCGAAATAATACGCACTTTAAACAGAAGCTAACAGATGGCCCTTCCTATATATTTCTATCGTTTTTACCGCGAGATTAATTAATTGACAATGATTTTACTGTTAGATAAATTATCTGGCGATGAATATTTCGTGAATTGTATACATTAAAAAACTGTTTGTTATTTAATTTATGTTTATTTATTTAAAGGTGATAGAAACGGCGTTTACCGCATTGAAGCAAAGTTCAACGTATTCGTTTTACCGTAAAAAAGCTTGGGAAGTTATACATTGTTATCTAGCAGCTAGTTTGAATTTAACAGACGACAAACAGATTCTATTAAAACTGTTTACTTATCCAGGGTAATTAATTAATTAAATACACAAACGAATGATACATGAATTAATCCAATCCATGCGTTTAGATTCCAAGATAAATCAATACCACATCTACAAGGATCCCCATACAAATCGCAGTATAAACGCGCACGGGAAACGCACCAAACCGCGTTAACCGGTATGTTTGTCGCCGTCGCCATCAAAGAATTAAACAACCAAGTGTTTCAAACAATGGTGAAAGTAGTGCGTCATTACACCCTAATAGCAGTGGCGCAACAAGCTGGTCCATTCGCAATCACAAATCGACAAGTCGAACAAACGGCGCTCGATCCATTGGTGCTCGTAGACGCTCTAGCCGCAATCATGGGCCACGAAGAAAAAGAACTATGTAAACCGGGTTACGTGGCGATGAGTCTCATGCTAGAAACCGCCAATAGCATCTTGGGAAACCGGGAAAAAGCCTGCAGTTTACCACTAATGGAGTATTTATCGGAGCGGATGTGCGCGTTGTGTTACGAACGTGCATGGTACACCAAATTGGGCGGTTGTTACGCAATTAAGTTCTTATTCGAGCAAATGGCGCCGCGATGGGTGTACGATCATCTATTCGTGTTCCTAAAAGCGTTAATGTTCGTCATGATGGATCTGACGGGAGAGGTGTCCAGTGGAGCGTTAGATATGGCCAAAGTAAACCTAGAAAAAATGCTTATTAAATGCGTGACCAAATTAGAAGTAACCGATAATCAACAAGACAATCAAGAGTTGTTAGCGGCACAAACGAAAGCATTGTATGAAGTAACGCATGAGTTAGTGCGTCAGGTGACCAGTCCGCATACTCTAGTGCGTGAACAAGCGATGCAATCACTTAGATTGTTAGCGAAACAACAGAAGAAGTCTGTGACGGAAGTGATCAAACCGCATAAGGAGGTGCTGGCGGATATGATACCGCCGAAGAAGCATTTGTTGCGGCACCAACCGGCCAATGCGCAAATCGGTTTGATGGATGGTAACACGTTCTGCACCACGCTCGAACCGCGGTTATTCACGATTAATTTAAATGTGTTGGAACACAAGATATTTGTGCATGAATTGTTGACGTTGTGCGAGTCAGAAGATACTGATTTGAGTAAATTCCCGTGTTACAAATCCGTGAGTAGCTTTATACCGTTGCGTAAAAGTGCATTACGCGCTCTCGCCGCTTGTCATTACCTCGAGCCGAAATATTGCGATAATATCTTCAATGTGTTGTATAAAGCGCTGGAACGGCCCAATTCCGAGCTGCAGGAGACTGCATTTGATTGCATGAAGAAGTTCATCGCTGGTTATCAAATTGATATGAAAATTGTAAGTATTACACACTTTTCTTATATATATATATATATATATATATATATATATATATATATATATATATATATATATATATATATATATATATATATATATATATATATATTACAATAGGGTTGATACCACTACTTTTTCTATCAAAAGTTCTTATATTATAAGACTATTTATCTAAATTTGATTGTTAAAAGTTATTATATATTTAAAGATAGGTTTTAAAGTTGCATGTTGACATCAACAAGAAAGCGTGCCTAGTGTGTTTTACAACATACGGTTGGCGTCACTTTATTACTATGTGCTGGTAACGTTTTGACAAGTATCCGAATGTGTCAGTTTGTTCCAGCGTGATTGTTCATTTGTCTTAAAAAAGACTAATTATGCATAAATATATATTATTGAGTTTAGAGGATGATTTAAAAAAAAGAGATTAATGCGCGAAATTTGCTACAAACGGTTTTAAACAAAACGGATACTGTCAATTTGACAGGCAATTTATGTTGGTATAAAGTACAAAAGCATTGGTTTTCTATTAGTGGTAGCAATGTAGGCTGATTTTCCAGTACGCTCATTGGTCAGCGTTCTTATTGGTTTGGGATGGATATGTAGTACAATTTCTTGCTGACGTCACGTACATTTTGGAAATAAAGAAACTTTATTTGCTAATAATTAATAAACGATACGGTTTTTTCAGAGTGAACCAATGCAATAAATACTTATTTTACACATTTACCTTTGATAATAAAGAAACTGTGAAAAATAAGACGTCTTTTCTTAATTTTTCGAAAAATACTTATTATATTAAAATATAATTGTCATGTATAGGTTTATATTGCATTTAACAACTCTATTGTATGAAAATTAAACTGGCATTGATTGCAATTTTTGTTTATTTGTTTAATTGATTGATTATCTAATATTATGTACGTGTTTCATAGGTGCACGAGTTGATGCGTCCATTACTCAGCATGTTGGGTGACTACCGAAGTTTAAACTTAAACTCCACCAAGAGATTCTCGTATCTAACCAAATTGTTCCCGGCTGCGTTCAATGAAAAGTTCTGCGAACAATTATTAGGCATTCTAAAGAAGTTATTCGATGTGATCATTACCCAGAATGCCGGCCTCTCGAACAACAACGAAAACGTGCAACAAATCGCAACCATCATCGACATCTTCCAACAAACTCCGGCCGCCTCCGCGAAATTCATTTCAGAGCTGTGTCAACTGGTGCTGCACACAGAGAACGCAATGCTAGTCGAAGCTAGTTCCCCCTTCCGTCAACCATTACTCAAATTTCTCTTGCGTTATTCGTCGGAGACAATGGACTACTTCTTGGACGACGCTAATATTAAACAGCCCCAATACAGCAGATACTTGGAGTATTTGTTGAAACACACAGATGGTCCACCGTTTAGAGATCATTTACAATCGCATTCTGTGCCGCGGTTGTTACAAATGTTGACACCGCAACCAGCAGGGGCACACACGGAGAAAGATCGCGCTGAAATGCAATACCAATCAATTCGAATCATCTCGATTCTGGTTAAGTTTGACGTCAAATGGATACGTAATAATTACGTTATAATCCTCAACTTGAATAAGATTTGGTGCAGTGATGAATATTTGGTAAGTTCTTTAAACATTATTGTTAACTTTAAATAAGAGCCGGCGGGCTGGCGCGTTGGTAATTCTGCTATCGAAAGATTGTTGGGTTAAACAACGCTCCGCGCGGTGAGTACTTGGATGGGTGACCGTCCAAGAGAAACCGCCGCCGGTAGGGCTTTCTGTGTGAGAACCCAAGATTCAAAAATACATAGGTGTTTTAGCTAATCGATAAGCATTAAAAGCCAAACAAAAACACCTTTAAATTAATTAATTAATCTATAGGAGCGGCATAAAAAAGTCGATACGGTTGCGTATACGCACTGGAAGGAACCGAAATTAATCGTCAAGATCTTGTTGCATGATTTCTGCACACGCCCGGGTAATCCGAGTATTCTATTCCAATTATTGCGCGCGTTTTGTGACCGTTACATTCCAAACTTCCAATTTTTAAAAGACTTCCTAGAGAATGAAGTCGCACAGAAATATCCCGTCGAATGGAAACGCGAAGCGTTCTTCAAGTTCGTCGAACTCTTCCCATCGAACGCAATGTCACAAGAACTGAAGGCGAAAGTGCTTCAATTGATTTTGATCCCGTGTTTCGCAGTCAGCTTCCAGCGGGGCGAAACAGTCGCGCTGATCGGCAGCGAGCCGACACCGGAACAAGACAGCAAAGATAACATTGT
Organism: Nebria ingens riversi; assembly: GCA_018344505.1. Classification (NCBI taxonomy): domain Eukaryota; kingdom Metazoa; phylum Arthropoda; class Insecta; order Coleoptera; family Carabidae; genus Nebria; species Nebria ingens. The sequence goes on along the minus strand of JADQWA010000124.1, from coordinate 85,667 downwards.
CTCAGTGTTCATCAGCGAGCTCATCGACCCAGATCGGCCGTTCGGTTGCGCAGATTGTGTCCGCATTTCTTTACTGCAATTCTCTTGTTTATTAGTGGAGCACGCCGCCCCGTACATCCATGACGCGACTAATAAACAACACGGGCATAAAGTCCGAAGGTTGATGACGTTTGCGTGGCCATGCCTGCTCAGTAAGAGCTGCGTGGACCCTGTCACCAGATACCACGGACACATATTGTTATCGCATATCATCGACAAGTTTGCAATTCATCGCAAAATCATTTTACAAGTGTTTCATAGTTTACTCACTGCGCACGCGGTTGAAGCTCGAGCTGTAGTGCGACAGGCTCTCGAAATTCTAACTCCATCCGTGCCGGTGCGCGTTGATGATGGTAACACTATGTTCACGCATTGGACCAAAAAGATCATCGTCGAAGAAGGCCACTCAATGCAACAGTTATTTCACATTTTACAGATTGTAGTCAGACATTTCAAAGTGTATTATCCTGTGCGGCATCACATCGTTCAACACATGGTTAATTCGATTCAGCGACTCGGGTTTAGCCCCACTGCGACTATAGAGCACCGGAAGTTGGCGTTTGAGTTAGCGGAAGTTATAATCAAATGGGAATTGTTGAGATTAAAAGAGGAGTATGATAACAGTGGGGAAGAGAAAAGTGGTTCGGAAACAGTACCAGGAACTTTGAAGCGTCCAGCGTCTGATGACGGTGAACACCAGAGGAAGAAACTAATGGTTGGCCCCTCGCAACAGTTACCCACCACTCTTACAGGTCCTAGTACAAGTGCTTTACAACAAGCAGAATCTAGTTCGAATGAATCTATAGAGAAAGCTCATGCGGATGCTATAGTAAACTTTTTATTACGACTCGCTTGTCAAGTGAACGACACATCTGCTACGGTGGGAGGAACAAACGCGCCCGGTACCAGTCCGGGGGAGACACTCTCCCGCCGGTGTGTGACTTTGCTGAAGATTGCGCTAAAACCTGACGTGTGGCCGCAACAAGTCGATTTGAAACTCGGGTTTTTCGATAAAATTTTCGCTACAGTCGAATCCAGCACCCCGAATTACGGGAATATTTGTACAGCACTAGAACTATTAACATTCCTCTTAGGCGTTATGAAAAAAGAACAAATACTCGTCAGTTTCAAACCATTACAGCGCGGTCTCGGCGCGTGTATAACTTGCACAAACACCAAAGTAATCAGACTAGTGCACGGCTTCCTATCGCGATTAATGTCCATATTCCCAACGGAATCCACTGAATCAAATCTCGCCTCCAAACACGAAGAGTTAGAAATGTTATACTCAACCGTCCGCAAAGTGATCTCGGACGGATTATCAAACTATGAGAAGAACTCATCAGCCAGTCCGAGTTCTTTGTTTGGGACGTTGATGATGTTGAAGGCTGCGTGTGTGAATAATCATTCCTACATTGATCGATTGATTACGCCGTTTATGAAAGTGTTACATCGCATGGCCAAAGAACATCTGCAGCCCACTGCACAAGACACCACTTCAGTTACGGTGGAGTTGTTGATTCTCAGTTTAGACTTAGTGAAAACGCGAGTTGTAGTTATGGGCGTAGAGATGAGGAAACAATTTATCGGTTCTACGCTGGTTGGGCTGATTGAAAAGACGCCTGAAGTCAAGATTATGAAAGCGATCATCAAGATACTAGAAGATTGGATGAAGAATAAAAACCCAGTGACGCTTTCACAAGCGCCTAGTCTTCGAGAAAAGTCAATATTATTAGTGAAATTGATGCAGTACGTTGAGAAACGATTCCCGGATGATTTGGAATTGAACGCACAGTTTTTGGAGCTCGTTAATTATGTATATAGAGATAAAGTGTTGAAATCATCGGAATTGACATCGAAATTGGAGCCGGCGTTTTTGGCCGGTTTAAGGTGTAGTCAGCCACATATTCGTGCCAAGTTTTTCGAGGTGTTTGATGAGTCAATGCGTCGCAAAGTGCACGATCGGCTCATGTATATAACGTGCTCGCAGAACTGGGACGCGATGGGGCCTCATTATTGGATCAAACAGTGCATCGAGTTGCTGATTGTGACTGCGACGCCGGACATTCCGATTCAAATGTGTGATGATAGTAGCAAAATGCCGAGCATTAGTTACGTCGTCAATGTGGCGGATGCGAAAGAACGGGTCTCCTTCATTAGTTATACGAATCCAGAGAAACAGGAGACAGAAACGAGCAACAATGACACGAATACTTGCACCGAGGAAAATATAGTCAAACAGGTGAGCAACATACAATTATTTGTATTATATAAATAACATCATTTATATTGTAATTCGGGTCATGCGTGCATTTAAAAAAAACATCTGAAGTGTATTGCACTGGATTTTCTTATACATATTTAAGCATATTTTGTTTAGATTTTGCATTTTAATAATCTTACTATTGGCAAAGTGAATTAATAAGGGGCGCCACAGTCGTACCGATAACGGAATAATGGCAACACCAGCAACCAACCGGCAACACTAGTTGAAACTATTTTTGTTTTGACTTTTGACATTTATTTACGGTCAGTTTTAGGAGTTATATTTAATTAAGACAAAAAAATTATTGTTCATCGCTAAAATATGGAGGTTTCTTCGTGAAAATCGAAGACAACACATGCTTATGTCTTCTTCTTCGGTTGCAAATCGCACTCATCAAAACATAGAACTGTCAGTTTCCGAAAAAAGACGGTCAACATTTTGTTTGTAATACACACACACAAGTTATAAGTTATTACTATATTTTTAAAAATTTGCTCAAGTGAATAATGTATCTAAAATTAAATGTTTAAACTAAACACAAATAATAACCTTCAAAATATACCACATGTAAATGTCATAAGTCACAACAAGTAACAAGCAAAATGGCGACCGTGCACGGTATTTTAGTTCCAAAAAAGCGGCGTTTTCTTAATTCACTTTACCAATTTAAACAGAATTAGCCTAATACGTATAAGAGAGTCCAGTGCAATACACTGCAGATGTTTTAGTCTTTAAGTGAACTAATAACCTAACAAAATATGTATATATAATATTTTTAATATTTTACTAACCTTCTGAAACACTTTTACACTAGAACTATATATCATAAGTATAATTTCCCATACCTACGTCACCATGGCAACATAAATAAGACAATTAAAAATTTAAATAGCAATTTTCTTGTAATCGGTACACTTATTGAAGAAAATGTTCAAACAAAAGTTGTGTATAATATTAATATCTTTCATTTTGAATACTAGTATATTTTCTGTAAGTGCAGCCGTTTTGGAGTAATTGCAGAATTTCTAAAAAATGACTAGAATAAACGTACACTTCCGGTTTGAATATTCTTTTCAAAAATAGGAAGTTGTCTTGCGAGCTATATACAAGTTTTAAGTTTAAAGTTCCATGATTATAGTATTGGTAGTTTTGGCTATAGAGCGATTATACTCGTACACACAAACACACACACACACGGAATTCCAAAAATAGCCAGACTCGACTCAGGGAAGGTCAAAAGGTGTATTTCCGATAAAATTTCGAGTTCGAAAATGTTTATGATTACCCTACTTCCTTATATACTTTCGTATAAGAAAGTAAATAGCAATATTATTGATTGGTAATGTATTGTTGTTGTGTTATTAGGATCACGTATTAGATTTGGACATGTCCGGTGTATCTGAGGCGATACCTCCGCTGGAAGAAAAGAAGCCAACGTTGCTTCCTCAAACATTAGTGGAACACGCTGAGTTTTTAGCGTCAATGCGTAAAGTGTGCACGGATCAATTCCTATTGGCCACTGCTCAATTGTGCCATATGGACAATACGCTTGCGGAACACGTGTGGCTACAAATGTTCCCGAAATTGTGGGTGATCCTCGACGACCAGCAGCGCCAGGCCCTAACCGGAGAAATCCTTCCGTTTGTCACATCCGGCACTCATACCATCCAAAAAGATTGTCACCCGAGTGCGCTGAACACATTCGTTGAATCACTCTCTCGTTGCAACCCGCCGATACAAATCATCCCACCGCTGATGAAGTACGTGGGGAAGAGTCACAATTTGTGGCACCGCATGGCTCTCGGCCTCGAGCAAATCGCGTTTGATTCTACAACGGTGAAACCGAAGAAGGAACAAGTGGATTGTTACGATTTCGAGCCGGATCATTCAAAGAATGTAAACTATTTTTAGTTTTTATGTTATTGTTGTTATTAATAGTTACAATTTAGGATTTAATGGACTCTTTGGGTGAGCTGTATTGGTTACTGTGTGAAGAAGATATGTGGGCTGGTTTGTGGCAGCGACACGCACATTACCGCGAAACAAATATTGCGATCGCATACGAACAGCAGGGGTTCTTCGAGCAGGCGCAACTCGCTTATGAGAACGCAATGAGTAAACATAAACAGGATACGATGCTCGGACCTGCACCTTGTCATGCGCAGAGGGAGATTGAGTTGTGGATGGAACATTGGATACGGTGAGTTATTTAATTTATAAACGCTACATGAAATATTAGGCATGTTAACGATTTTTTACGCATATTTTCATCAAAACTCCCAATCCGCAATGTTTGATCCGTCTATAGCTCCCTTCACCCCCCTGAAACGATAAACAGTCGTTGCGATCAAAATAACCATCTTACGGTTTTTTAATTTCCATACAAAATTGAGTTGTAATACGCGCAAATTTTTAAACATTAAAGCAGTTATCTGATAACCTCCAAAGGGATCATGACGTCACAATCCCGAAGCGCGAACACTAAAAAATTTATATTTTCCAATTTACACACGATTAAAAAATAAAAGTAGTTGTATAATAGCGTTGATTAAATGGAATATTAACCTAAACATTACAATTCGGTTGTGATCTATAATTAATTCCTTTTTAAACGGTGTAATTATTTGTAATTCAAATTTCATAATTATCGCAAGTCGTGTAACGATATTAGTAATATGTCCTAACAAACAAATAAGAACGCGTTGCTACAAATTACTTGATCGAGCTCAGTTTCTGGTTAACGTGACTAATTAGCGTGTTGGAACTAATCATTTACTATTATAAGCTGCGTTCGGTAAATGCAGAGTGGTGCACTTCAAGCGAAGTATAGAGTAAGACATGTGACGATTTTCAATATATTATCATGTTATTGCGGAGTGTGACGTCATGAGGCGTACTCTCTTCTTCCCATTGTGCAGTACGTTTTGCCATTACCGAACGCAGCTATAGTAGGCGTATTCTTTCGAACAGTGATTCAAAATCAAACTAATAATGATTCATTTAATAACGATTTTGTAATCATGATTCTGTGTCTATTTGTGGTTTTGGGTAAACTGAGTCTTTAGTGGCCTCACTGCCACATAACAGCTGTCAAGATCAAGCAAACATTTTCGGTAAACTAGCCTTTAGCGGGCATTTTTTTTTTTTTTACTAAACACAATGAGGCCACTAAAGGCTCAATTTTACCTGTATGTATGTATGTATGTATGTATGTATGTATGTAAAATTAATAGAAGTATTATGTAAACTTTCATAAACAAAATGGAAGAAAAGTAGAATTTTGTGTACTGGATTAGTTTAATAAATAAATTTAATTTAGATGTGCCAAAGAGTTAAACCAATGGGATGGATTATTAGAATACGCGAAAAAAGGTCATTATGACCCGTATTTAATGTTGGAGAGTGCATGGCATGTCCCCGATTGGGACACGATGAAAGAAGCTTTGACCAACGTCGAATACAACTGCCCCAAAGAGATGGCTTGGAAAGTGACGTTATACGGTGGCTTTTTAGCGATCTGCAACCCAAAAGAGAAGCATCTTCAACTCGTAGAAAGATACGTGGAGTCAGCCAGTAACATGTGCATGAAAGAATGGAGAAGGTTGCCGCATATTGTGAGCCACATCCACTTACCGTACTTGCAGGCCGTGCAACAGATTATAGAACTACAAGAGGCGGCGCAAATCTATCAGGGATTATCGCGAAATCACCTCAGCTCGCTGCACGACATGAACGCCATCGTCAAAACGTGGCGGAATCGATTACCAGTGGTCGCTGATGATTTGACGCACTGGAGTGATATATTTACATGGCGCCAACATCACTATCAGTTTATTGTGCAGCATTATGATAGTCATGAGACAGCGACCAAACCAGATCCCGCCATGAAGCCTAGTATGGTTGGGGTACATGCGAGCGCTCAAGCCATCATCCATTTTGCGAAAATTGCGCGAAAACACAATTTACCTAGCGTTTGTTTGGATTCATTGTCGCGAATTTACACTATACCTAGTGTACCAATTGTAGACTGTTTCCAAAAGATACGCCAACAAGTCAAATGCTATTTACTAATGGCGTCATTAGGTAAATGTAGAAAAAAGAAATACATGTGCATAGTTTCATTCGATTGGCGGTTTTAGGTGATAAAAATTCATTGCAAGAAGCGTTGGACGCGCTGGTCAGCACTAATGTCTCATACTTTCCAACGGAGATGACAGCCATGATTGCCGAGCTGTATGCGTTGAAAGGCATGGTGTTAGCTCTGACCGGCTGCTCCGACGGTGCAAACAAAGAATTCTCGGCCGCTGTGCAGTTGCACGACACGCTAGTGAAGGCGTGGGCGTTGTATGGTGATTACCTGGAGCAAGTGTTTACGAAAAATCCCAGTCAAATAGCGTATGGCGTGTACGCAATCACGTGTTTCTTGCACGCTTGTCGTCACCAGAACGAGTCAAAAGCACGCAAGTATCTGTCGAAAGTGTTGTGGCTGTTGAGTTATGATGACAAGAAGTCGAGGTATTTTTATAAAATTATTATTAATAGTATGTTTTATTATTGTGAGTGTATTTCAATGTTGGTAAATTATGTTTTTTTGTGTGTTAGTTTAATGGGCGCTTTAGAAAAGTATAATGTTGGTGTTCCACCTGCGCAGTGGCTCCCCTGGACGCCCCAATTACTCAACTGTTTAGTCCAATACGAAGGGTCAGTCATTGTTAATCTATTGACACAGGTAAGTGATATATCATCTTTAAAAAAAAACATCTGCAGTGTCTTGCACTGGACTTTCTTATACGCAGTAGGTTTATTTTGTTTAGATAGGAAGTTGGATATTTAAAAAAATCAAGAAAATATAGTTATTCATTCGTTATATTATAGTCCGGGTATGCAAGCTACAACCTTACGTCACGGTCAACAGTTATTAGATTGAAATTGTACGCTTATACTACTTTAGACTCGAACATCAATCAGAAATCATTTTTTTAGAAACTTGACAATTAACTAAGTTTACAATTCATTTGTAGGTTTGTTTTTGAATAGCTGAATAACTTAACTACAATAAAATAATAAACGTCAAATGAAATAAACAACGGTACTAAAGTATATGTGAACGAAGCAAATGTGTCAAAATTACCAACTTATAAGTTTAAAAAAATGTAAATCTTCTATATTAGGTCGTGAAACTAGACAAAATAATAATTTTTGAAATGAAATTGATATTCTACGTCAGTTTATTTTATTTTAAATAATTTTTATATAAGTACTTTTCATTCTATTTTCAATAGTTTTTTAAGCCAGCAGGAAATTTCATATTGATATGTTTTTAGCAGGTTTTACTTACAAAATGACGTAAGGTTGTTGCTTGCGTATCTGGTCTATAGAAATTATTATGTACGGATGTGTTTTAGTCTTCAAATGAATTAAACACCTAACAAAATATTCATATATAATAATTTAAATACTTTACTTACCTTTTAAACACTTTTACACTAGAACTGTATGTCTATAAGCCCATACCTACGTAGCCATGGCAACATAAGTAAGACATTTAGGGCCAATTTCACCAACGTCAGTTACATTTATTCCTCAATTAAATAAAAGGTTTAACTGACAGCAATGTTATTTTTCCATAATAAATGTTAGATTGATTCGATATTGTTTATTTTAACTAAGGAATAAATTTAACTGAAATTGGTGAAAACGGTCCTTAAGAACTTTAATAGCAATTTTATTGTAATCGGTACACTTATTGAAGAACATTTTCAAACAAAAGTTGTGCATAATATAAATGTCTTTCATTTTGAATACCTCTATATTTTCTGTAAGTGTAGCCGTTTTAGAGATATTGCAAAATATTAAAAAAATTACTAGAGTAAACATGCACTTCTGGTTTGAATGTTCTTTTGAAAAATAAAAGGTTTACTTCTGAGCCTTGTACAAGTTTAAAGTTTCATGATTATAGCAGTTTTGGCTGAAGAGCGTTTGCTCTCTCTCTCTCTTTCTTTCTTTCTTTCTTTCTTACACACACACACACACACATATACAGAAAGATGGAATTCCGAAAATAGTCAGACTCGATTCATGGAAGCTCAAAAGGGGTATTTCCGTTAAAATCTCGAATCCGAACATTTTCATGATTACGATACTTCCTTATATACATTCGTATAAGAAAGTAAAAACACCTGCAGTGCCCAACAATGGATTTTCTTATACTACTTTCCATGACTAATATAATTAATAAATTAATGTTGTCAAGGTTGGTAGAATGTTTCCACAAGCTGTCTATTTCCCAATTCGTACTCTATATCTAACATTGAGGATAGAAGAACGAGAAAAATATAAATCAGCAGAAAGATCAGTAAAAGTAGCGAGTGACCAACAACAACAACAACAACAACAAACAGCACTATCAACCACCACAACGACAACAAGTACAACAGCAACAGGTGCGCAAACTACTACTAGCACTGGTGCAGCTACAACAACTCCAGCGGCATCAAGTAGTGAATCAGGCCCTATTAGAGCTACACCCCAAATGTGGCGGTGCTCCAAGATTATGCACATGCAGCGCGACATACACCCCACGGTTCTCTGCAGTCTTGAAGGAATCGTGGATCAAGTATGTTTTATTAGCTAATTAGTCATTAAGGGCCGGTATTTCCATCTCCGAATAAAGCCACAGATAAGCTATCTAGTCGATAGTTCAATTGTTTACATGTAAATATCCTATGCTTAACAGTTAGATAACTATCTAGAATTTATCTGAAGATGGAAATACCGGGCCTAAGTATAATATAAACAAATTACAATTAAATTGTAATTTTCTCATTTGTTACCTTTTACACTGTAGTTATTAATTATTTTATATTTAAATGTCATATTATTCGCCATTTTCTTGATGCGCGAAGTACTATTAAGTTAACCCCCACCAAACCAATGAAACTGCAGTAATTTTTTGACAAAGGTGACCAATGAGCGTCTTGTAAAGCTATTTGTATTAAATTTCGTGTACTAAATATAATAATCACGCGTTGCAAATAAAACAATAAGGTTTACAACAAAAAATCAAGAAAATCGCTAGTAAAAATGTTGCCAACTCTTAGCAGCAACCGTATATTGTTAAAAAAAAACACTAGATAAGATCTCTTTCTGACGTCATCAGAGATCAACGCGTAACTTAAAACATTCATATCGATAAGATTTTTAACAATAAAATTACGATTAATAGTTTAATATTATAAGAATTTTTCATAAAATGATTGCAGATGGTTTGGTTCAGAGAGAATTGGTACGAAGAAGTGTTGCGACAATTACGACAAGCGCTAGCGAAGTGTTACGCCATCGCGTTCGAAAACAGGGATGCAGTGAGTGAGACGAAGATCACCCCACATATCTTTAACTTTGTGAAGAAGCTAGTGTCGACATTTGGCATCGGTGTCGAGAATATCTCGAGTGTTAGTTCTACGTTCATCTCAGCGGCGTCTGAAAGTCTTGCACGACGCGCTGAAGCCACCTACCAAGACCCGGTATTCCAAGAGATGAAGGTACAATTTACGGGTGATTTTAATTTCAGTCAACCAGGCGCCTTCCGGCTTCACAATTTGATTTTTAAACTCAAGAAATGGATACGGATATTGGAGAACAAATCAAAGATGCTCATTCAGTAAGTGTGTTTAGATTAGTTGTGTGTACGCACATATTAAGATGGATTTATGCACTATATGCGACCGGGTATGTCTTCGTAACGGAGTATATTCGGGTATATTCGCCATATCTTCGTGCTTCATCGCTGTAGTTTCTTGATTTCGGGTTATGTAACTATTTTAAATTTGTTTGGCGCTACGGTGGTATATGGTACATAAACTATAAATCGCTTTTTATAATTTAACTAATGCATTGTTTCATTTTGTAATCATAGGTCATTTTTAATCGAAGAAAAGTGCCGTTACCTATCAAACTTTAGTTTAAAAACGGCTGAAGTGGAACTCCCTGGCGAGTTTTTACTACCAAAGCATTCCCATTATTATGTGCGCATTGCTAGGTTCATGCCACGCGTGGACATCGTCCAAAAGCATAACACGGCGGCGCGGCGTCTCTATATACGCGGTCACAACGGTAAAATATACCCTTACTTGGTGGTGAACGATGTTGGTCTGGCGGACGCTCGGCGAGAGGAGCGCGTACTCCAGTTGTTGCGCATGTTGAACCATTACCTAGGTAAACAGAAAGAAACATCGCGGCGGTTCTTACACTTTACGGTGCCCCGCGTTGTCGCTGTGTCGCCGCAAATGCGCCTCGTCGAAGACAATCCCGCTTCCATATCGTTGTTGGATATTTTTAAGAAAGGTTGCTCCAAGTTGGGCATCGAACACGACTCGCCCATCTCCTACTATTACGAACGCCTAGCCAGCATCCAAGGGCGAGTGATGAAGGCCAGCCACCAAGTGTATAGAGATATTCTAAAAGGCGTGCAGACTTCCATGGTGCCGAGAACCATCCTAAGAGATTGGGCTATAAGTACATATCCATCGGCAACAGATTATTGGCACTTTAGGAAAATGGTAATATCATATATACATAAAATTGCATCGGCGCATTTTCAAGCTGATTATAGTAAAATTACGTAAATTTAGCGCTCATTATCGCGTGTAGGTGGCCATTTTGACTTGTATACACACGCCAAATATATTAATTGCATGCTTATATCATTGTAAGATTAAATAACTAAACTAGATGAAGAATAAGTCACTTAAATACATTAGTCATACTCAATAAGTATAATTAAGTATACCTATTAACTGGTGTAGATTAGTCATTTGGAGTATAGCCCGGGTACGCAAGTAATAATCTGACGTCACAATCAAAAGTGACTAGATTGAAATTGTACATTTACACTACTATAGAATCGAACATTTTAAATCGAAAATATATTTTTTAGAAACTTGACAATAAACTAAGTTTACAATTCATTTGTACCTTTGTTTTTAAATAGCCGAATAACTTAACCACAACAAAATAACAAACGTCAAACGAAATAAACAACGGTACTAAAGTATATGTGAACGAAGCAAATGTGTCAAAATTACCAACTAATAAGTTTAAAAAAACGTTAATCTTCTCTATTAGGTTGCGAAACTGGATAAAATAATAATTTTTGAAATGAAATTGATATTTTACGACAGTTTATTTTATTTTAAATAATTTTTATATAAGTACTTTTCATTTTATTTTCAATAGTTTTTTAAGCCAGCAGGAAATTTTAATTTGATAAGTTTTTAGCAGGTTTTTGTTACAAAATGACGTAAGGTTGTTGCCTGCGTATCTGGACTTATAGTTTACACGCGCCACTGCGTAGAAATATGCCTCGGCTTCTTTTAAATAATAATTATGTATATCTAGCAATAATTAGCACGTCTTTTCGATTCGTTTGCACGCGCCAGTGATTGTATTTACTTATTAATTATAATAATATTTATAATTATAGTAAATAAACGCGTGCAATGAGGAGGTATACGCAGGCGCAAAACAACAATTCAAAATGACGTATTTACATTAATACTTCTTCACTAATCTTCGCTACGTCTTAATTATAGTATATATTTTTCTATATCTACTAACACTTGCAATGAGTATGTGTATTCAATAGCTCCTTTAAACATATCATCAAGACGTATTTATACTAATCTTCACGAGATGGTCATTGCTTGGGTTTATATAATTATATGGGGCATGGAATATACTCGTTAATTGTTGCGTAATTTTACATAATTATAACTTAGTCAAGATGAACCATTACTAATGCCTAATGACCCAGCAATAATCATTGTATGTATGCACATATATATATTGCAGGCGGGCTGGCGCGTTGGTAATTCTGTTATCGAAATATTGTTGGGTTGAACAACGCTCTGCGCGGTGAGTACTTGGATGGGTGACCGTCCAAGAGAAACCGCCGCCGGTAGGGCTTTCTGTATTTGAGACCAGGATTCTAAAATATATAAGCTGCGTTCGGTTATTGCAAAGCGTACTGCTAAATGGAAAGAAAAGAGTACGGCTCGTGACGTCCATACTCCGCGATAACATGATGATATATTTGAGCATCGTCACATGTCTTACTCTTACTCTTCGCTCGAAGTGCACCACTCTGCAATTACCAAACGCAACTATAGTTGTTGGCTAATCGACAAGAATCGAAAGCAAAAAAAAAAAAATTGTACATATACACATAACTTCACGCCTATTACCATCATGTGGATTTAGCAGAAAACCCTTTACACCCATTCTCTTCTTGACAATCTTCCGCCATTCTACTCTATTACATAAACATACTAAACTTATTAGGTGAAGATCAATCGTTATTACAGTTGCAATATAATTATTACAGTGTCTAAATGAGTTTCAACCCTCGTTTTGATGATGTAATTAATTGTATGATTTTGTTTCCAATGATTAATACGCATATACTAACTGATGTGTCTAAACAATTTATCTAAACCAGTCTACACATGCTAATTATTGATTTACGTTATACTATAGTTATTACAGTGTCTAGATGTGCTTTATTTACAAAAGGTCTAATAATGTAGTTCAATTGCATACACGCTAATCAGTTTAAAAATGTTTCGATGCAATAAAGTATTATTATTTTTAACAATAATGTTTGCAACTGTTTATAAAAGTTCACTCTACAATTATCACTGGCATGTTTCGCCGAGTACGTACTCCACCTGACCAGACTGAATCCGGACATGATGTACTTGCACCAGGATTCCGGATTGATGAACGTTTCCTACTTTAAATTCGACCTAAACGATTCGACCGGCAAATTGGATGAAAACCGATCGGTTCCATTCCGCCTGACACCGAATATTGTTGAATACTTGTCGTGCATCGGAATCAGTGGACCCCTCACGGCGTCAATCATTGCGGCGGCACGTTGTCTTGTTTATCCGAATTTCCGTGTACAGACAATCCTGCGAACGATACTACGCGATGAGATGGTCGCGGGCCATAAAAAGAAACATGAAGAGGTAAGCGCTAGCGGAGCCGGCGAGCCTTCAGGCTCTGGTTCTACTGGTGCACAAGCATCGTTACAAGGGCAAGATATGCAAGCGAAACAGATCATTGAGATGGTTATTGAAGCTGTGAACGCAATTTCTAAACGCCTCAGCAGTTTAGCACACCTTGATGGAATGGATAGCAAGGTAATAGAGAAGACTTTTTTATTAATTTCGTTTTTATTTATTTCTATCGATTTTAAATAGGTTGCAACGTTGGTGGCCGCCGCCAGTAGCCATGATAACTTGTGCCGAATGGATCCAGCGTGGCATCCTTGGTTGTAATTATAATTATAAGTAATCATTTCTTTCGTACCATCTGTATCTGTTTCGTTATATTTTATAATTAAATATAAGTATCAATTGTGATTAAATTATGTTAATAAAATATTTCAATACTGTATATATATTTTATGCTCTACTTACCCGTCTTAACTAAATAATAATTAACAATATAATTATGTAAATCTAATAATGATATGCGCTTCACTAACTACGTAATAAAATAATAATTAAAACACTTGGTAATTTTGTTTCACAAACTACGTAATAATTATTAAATAAATGTGAAACAGTATGCATACTCATTAGTACATATAAATAATCTAAAATACCTACGCTACACGCGCTAATAATTCGGGTCATGTTTGAATTTTTAAATGCAAATATACGTTATTGTGAGACGAGTGTACCTATTTTATTTTCATACAGGTTTATATTACTTACGAAATAATTAAAAAAGGTTTGCCGCCAAATGGCGTCAGAGGTTCTGCCAACCTTCATAACATTTGTAAATTTTTGCCATAATTGGTAACATTGCATATTAGCAATTTTCTTACAGTGTTATTTCTTACGACGATCTATCATTGCGAATTGTATCAGCTGGCATTACAGATTGTATGTTTTAATTGATTAGTTTATTCATTCTTTAATTGACTTATTAAAAACTAAATATTTATAAGTTTAAAATGTGACAGACAAAAAAAATTCATTAAGCTATAGTTGACAACATTGAATGTCAACCTCAGACGTTCTTATAAATAACGCTAGATGGTAACAGCGGTAGTATATTACCACATATACTACATAGGCCGTTATGCTTATATTACTTTAATGCGCATGACCATGATATTGTCTTTTATATATTATTCATATATTCATTTGTTTCGTACTTGACAAAGGACGGAAGGAAATCTTAAATCACGAATCTGAGGAATTTCTATTTTTTATTGCAAAAAACCGCCACAATTTATATTTTACGTGAACCAAGTGATTTTATTTTCTACTGTTTTATGCATTATGCAAATAGAGCCACAAGCAGCGCACTGCTGCGTCCAAAATCCACATATATTAGGCGTTTTCGAATATTCCCTAGGCGTGATTCAAATAAGTGTTCAAATTGCTGAATCATATAAATAAATTTTATTTCGACTTACTATATGTTTAATGATTGATGTCCTTCAAGGTATTTCTGAAAATGTTTGCAAAAATGTTCAGTTTTCACCAAGTTAGAATCATTTTAAAAATAAAAATGTGCCATTTAATCCAGTAGCGGTATGTTGGATATGAGTCCATTGTATGTTGCGTACGGCCTTGATTTAAGCCTACATTCGAAAACGTCTTACATTCTATTGCGGCCGAATGAATGGATGCTGACCAACGTTTCTCCAAATACCTATTTATTCTAATGACCCTAGTGAAGTTGTTTTCACACAATAACCCTAGTCGGCTTATCCATCAAGAGTTTATTGGTCAGGTCAACCACATTATAGCGTCTAGTAGTGGTCAAAGTAGTTTCCTAAACTTTATATCCTATATTAGCCCAATTCTAACTCTTAGCACGTATTTGTATACGTCGTTGCATATGCTACCAAGAGTCCGCGTTCTTACACACTTCTACACAGATTTATATATATATATATATATATTATATATATATATATATATATATATATATATATATATATATATATATATATATATATATATATATATATATATATATATATATATCAATGTTTTAATAAAGTATGAATCAACCCGGAATTATGAAAGATTATTTTATGGAGACATGTTTAGAACTGCTGGGGAAGTTAACAGCTGTTAAAAGTGGAAACATTCTTAGAAAAAAATCTAAATGATAGACAAATATTAGAAAATAAACGAAAATATCAAATTTAATATAAAAAAAGCTATTTAATTTATTTTTTATTAATAATATTCGACACTCTCTTATCATGCTTTATAATTAATTTGAGTGATTTATGAGCAGAATGACACAAGTAATGTAATATTGACAATAATTTCGAACAATCTAGCCTTATCCAACCTAACTGAAAAAAAATGACTTATTTTAAATTTCAATTTAAAATGCGTTTATTATTCTTTAATAATATAAATACAATATATGTATATTATATGGTTTTGCTTTATTGTGTTATCGTTCGTTGTTCACTTAATCGTCACGCCGCGTCTCTTTTCTCTTCCTAGTGTTGCCACCCTGAGTGACCCCAAAGTCCCCAGACATGACTTATTGCTTTTTTTTAACAAATACGATTATTAATTTAATTAAAACCAAATATTAAATTAAAATTATAAATTAAATGTGCCACGTTATGGATTTAACGAACTCCTTGAAATCTGTAACTCGCTAAAAATGGCCGAAACAAAGGAAAATAATTTATCAAGTTTCAAAAGAAAAAGCGACAAAAGCTGATACTGATCTCATTTTGATTTTAGTTAGACGCTATGGCTGCTGTTGCTGCTGCTGTTGCTGTCACTGCCACTGACTGCGAATGTTTAGTTTTCACTAAACTATTATTTTGATTTATTTTGCAGTATGTCCAAATGGAATCCTACAAATATATACCTATATAATATGTCTGTATATGATCATATAAATAATAAAACAATTTCAAGAATTTTATTAAAAATAAATATCTGTTATATAATTTCACATCAATATAATAATCGTTTCAAATGTTACGATTTTTGACTATGATAGGCCGTGTTGCTATTCATTATTTATTTAGTTATAGCCTAAAATAAAATTACTCTTATAATACTAGCTTTTTTCTTTGTGATATCGGAACAACATTTAATAACAGAGAAACACTACAGACTAGCAACGAAACAAACAGATAAACAGACCAACAGTCAACAGACAGACAACAGACAAACGGACAACAGGCAAGCAGACAACAGATAAACAGACAATAGATAAACAAACAACAAACAAACAGACAACAGATGTACAGATAAACAGAGAAATAGACAAAAGATAAGCAGACAAACAGACAACCGGCAAACATACAACAGAAAATAGATAAACAGACAAACGGAAAACAGGCAAGCAGAAAACAGATACACATACAAACGTACAACTGGCAAGCAGACAACAAATAAACAGACAACAGAAAAACACAGATATACATACAGATATGCAGACAACAAACAGACAAACAGAAAATAGATATATAGACAAATAGACAACAAGCAAGCAGACAAAATTTAAACAGACAACAAACAAACAGACAACAGACAAACACAAATATACAAACAGATATGCAGACTACAAACAGACAAATAGAGAATCGGACAACACAGAAACAGACAACAGGCAAACAGAAAACCGATAAACAGACAACACACAAAAGACAACAGATAAACCGACAAACGCAAATATACAAACAGATAAGCAGACAACAAACAGACAAATAGAGAATCGGACAACAAAGAAACAGACAACAGATAAAAAGACGTCAAATAAAAGACAACAGAAAAACAGACAGACAAACAGAGAATCAAAGAAATAGACAACAGAGAAACATTTAGACAAGACGTTATTGAGAAAATATTATATATGGATTCTGGAACAATCCAAAACGAATAATCGGTTAAAATCTCGATATTATGTTGTGAACATAACTTATTATTTCGTATGAGAAAGTAAACATAGACAATGACAACCTAGACAGTTCAATCTTTCACGTTTTGTATAATCAGACAAATTACTGATACGCGAATTTAAGTTGGCATTGTGTTTTTTTTTTTTTTTTGAATTAGATTAATAATGCAGCATTGAAAAGTTTAATAACATTAACTAATCGTATTTTTGAGTACATTTATGCTTTTATTTTATAAAATTAAATTTAATTCAAAATTAAAAAGCTTCATATTATTTAATAAAATTGGCAATCCATAATATGGAAAAATTTAGATAAATTTTTAATTAATTTTTTGATTGATTATCATTAAGAAAATATTTAAATTACCCGATGTTAATTATATTGTGACTAAAGACGATTACATTTATGTCTAGATATTGAATTTGCTTTCGATGTGATTGTATTTACATATGTACACGCGACATCGTTACTCTTTTTATTTATATAGCTATTTCATATAAAATGATGTAATTTATGGACCAATCTATTAAGATAAACTCATATGTTTCAAAATAAATATATAATTTATTTGTTTTTCACTAATTTAATAAAAAAAATAAAAGCGTCCATCTGAACTTGATTACCATTGGTTTAGATTGCGATATATTTAACTCGGATCATTTCGTTATTTTCAGTTATTGTGATCTAGTGCTCTTAAGAAGGTTCAAAATATGGCGAGTGCTAAAGTGGTAAGTAATTTATTGTTATTAGGTATTTAAAATAATAAATGTAATAGTTCGTTTGTATTTTATTAATCCTGGTAACTTTAGTGCCCTAAGAGGGCGCGGCGCTACTGTTATATTTTATTTGGGAAAATAATGTGTTGATATATATGTGTGAATAAATAAACGAAAAAATACTTAAATCAATTTTAAACTTAAGTAATACGTGAAGGGTATATGTGAAAATATTAATAGAAAGGCTCATCAATATTCAATTGAATTGTTTATGAGAAATTAAATATGATTCGTTGTAAAACATGCAATACGATTGAATGCCTGTTTGGACGTGGCAACAGCGCACATTTTAGTAATAATAAATTGTATTAAATACCAAACACGTACATTTAAACTGAATCATTCATTTCGTTTTTACTCTATTCTAATAAAATGCAAAAAATATATATGAATATGTTGTATAAAATATAGAAATAGCAGAAAATTGAATATACTATAAGCTCAGACACCATCGTACAACCGTAGACTGTTAGCTTCTTAAGAGTTACGATGTTGCCACGTTTAACACTTATGAGAAATACGCACAAACAAAAACAAACATAGTCACAGTTACACACTAAACCAGACACACGTACACACCGACACACACACACAACAGACACACACACACACAACCAGACACACACACACCAAAACACACACACACACACACACCGTCACACACACACACAAACAGTGTCATAAAACCTCACACAAAAATAGAGTCGTAAAAACTAAAACAAAAACAGACATATTTACCCTCCCCTTTTCTCTCAAACGCGTACGTACGTACACACACACACACACACACACTCATAATAACTTTTTATTATAGTACGTACATTTTGTCAAAATATGATTAAATTTAAAATTCAGTTAAAAAAAATTGTTTAAGTATTAAATTTAAAAGAAAAAAAAACATGCACTTCGAATGATTATTTATAAAAAATGATGAAATTTTCAAGTGCAGCGATAAGTTCAATCACACAAATAATATAATCACATAGTTTCTTGTTGTTCAGTTTTTCGTCACGAGGTTGGAAAATATCGATTAGGCATTGGTACAATCTATCAATGTCATATTATAAATTTGCGGTTTAGATTTTATTAAGATATTCAACTTGTATGCCTAATGAGATTTTTATCTCAAAAATAATATAAAATATTTCAATTACAATTATACTTTAAATGTGATATATGTATGTACAATTGAAACTTTAATAATGCGTAAAGGACAACATTTACTAAGTAGTTTAAATCAATGTCATTGAAAAACATCGACCTAGTTTGAGAGAATATTGAATAAATAAATAATTATTACAAATATTATTCAGGTAACGCACGATGTATTAAATATTTAGCAATTAAATACTAATCTTGTTATTATATATGTATAAGCGCTATAAGCTCTATAACTGATAGGTTTCGTAACGAAATAGTTAAATTTTAAACGAATTTACGAAAATACGTCATTATTGCAGAAGCATAATTACAAACGTAGCAAATAAGTTAGGAACGCGTTTCAACACTAAATAATCTATAAACACCCGTGCTACCTTAAGTCTTAAGCAATTTATTTATTTCGAATTTAAAATTACTTTCTCTTCTATTTCTTAAAATATTTTTTTATTACATAAATATCTTCTCTAAGCCTCTAGTTATGTATACTGCACCAATTTTCATTATAATACTTTAATATATGTAGGTCGAAATTAATTAAAATTCGCACCTGGCTTCTAATAACCGCATAATAACGAGCACTTGTGTTCATGTCGATTGTTAATTAGGAATGCCGCTTGAGTGACCTGGTGCAGATGATTGATCCAAGCGAGTTGCTGCGACCGGAGCCGCGCTTCGCCGGCAAACCTATCGCACAGTTCCGGGACTACACGGTAGATCACAGCGACCCACTTAAAGAGCGAGTACGTCTCACATACGAGAAAATGCATCGATACCAAACGGTGGCCTTCGTCAAAGGTACAACATCAGTCGCCATCACAGTTCAAAAATTCATTAATCTAATGAAATAATAATAATAGTCAGCAACCTCATAATATTCACTTAGAACACATTCTCAGAGAAATGTTTTTTATCGTATCAATATATTTTAGAACTCCCTCCGCCGGTAACAAGCCATCAAAATAATAATAACAATTTATTTCAAGAAATTGAACTATAATGTCCATATTGTTGTATATATTCCGTTATCTTATATATATATATATATATATATATATATATATATATATATATATATATATATATATATATATATATATATATATATATATATATATATATATATATATATATATATATATATCGTATATATATATAATCGATTGAAATTAAAAAAAAAAACACTTACGCTATCTAGTATTAGTGTTTTTTTTTCAATTAGGTTTTTAAAACTCGGATAAGTTTCCTTAATTAAATACTCGGTGTGAAACCGAGTTTCACAATTGTAGCTTTCATAGTTTGCTCAGAAACGCGCAAAAACCACTGAAAGTAAAACCGTTTGGAATGACGAAAAAAGCTAAGAGTTTTGGTGCTGTTTTGGCCGAAAAACATTTTATCGATGCGGAATTTTATGGTTGCATATTTGACTTTAGTTAAATACCTAAGGCTTCCAGAGTTTGTTTAGGAAAAAATAAAATATTTAGTTAATAAAGTTAAATATACGTAAAATACGGAGGAGGATATAATATATAAAAATAAGTAGGTAGCATTGGCGGATTCTACAACGTAAGGTATGTGGCAGGTAAAACACCCTTAATTATAAAAGTTAAAAAAAAAATAATTAAAATCAATAAAAATTTTAAAAATGATTTATTGCTATTTTTCCATATTTACTTATAATTATAAAAGCTGTTTTTTTTTCGTATATGTGTATAATCTTGTATAAAACAGTAAAATCAAAGTTGCGTGTAACGTTAACAAACGAATCTATTTCGTAGATCGCAAAGAAAAATGGACAAAATTCAATGCGTTCAAGGCGACAATGCGTCAAGCGTTAGAGAAATTAAACTCGTTGGTGGACGAGAGTGACCCGGATGTCGATGTGCCCAACGTAGTGCACGCGTTCCAGACAGCCGAGCGTATTCGACGCGAGTGGCCTGATGAGCGCTGGTTCCAGCTAACCGGTCTCATTCACGATGCAGGCAAGGTGATGGCGCTGCACGGGGAGCCGCAGTGGGCTGTGGTGGGCGATACGTTCGCGGTGGGGTGCCATTGGCCAGACAGTATCGTGTACCGCGGGACCAGTTTCCAAGGGAACCCAGACGAACGCGATTCACGATACAAGTTAGTATAACAAGGTGAAAGGCCAACACGTTCACTCTCTCATGCTTTATGTTTTGTAGTCTTTTTCATTTCTTTTTAAACATTATTCCACTTGAATAAATACTTTTAAATATCTAAAAGATGTAATGTTTTTAATTTTAATTCGTCTATAAATTTGCTCCACCTTCAGTGAATATATTAAAATTAATTCTGTATAATTCTATAAGAACTCCAAGCGCTATAACCTTATACTGTTATATAATTTCTATATTAAATACAGAATAGCACCATTTAGAGGTATTACTTTAGCTCGCCGTACTTAGTGCAGAAGAGTTAAGTATTCGACCGTGTGTCTCACATTTAAAAACTCATTTCACGTCATTCCGTAAAAATATATGACTCATATACGTCAATGTACAGCCTACTCAAAATAGCTAGGACTGGCCTTGCGAATGCAGAAGACTGCTCCCCCCCACTGCTCAATATACATGCTTCATGTTCTATTATATTTAGTGCCACTCATTCTTTCAACGTCGCATATCGGGGTTCAACCTATTCTGTGTAGCCTGTAAGTAGCTCGTAAGACCAACATTTGTCACCTTTCCTACTCTGAAGATACCGAAGGGATTTTAACTAAATTTGATACACATATTGTGTAATTACCCAATTAAGATCTGTTATCATTTTAAATACGATAGGTCTTAGATTTTTAGAGAAACAAGGCTCTAAAAAAGAAACTAGCACTTAGAATTATATACAGTGCATTTGCTTGTTTAAATTAGGATTTTTGGTGTCATTTCGGTCATATATAGTATTACCATTATTGAGACATGGCACAAACTGCATTTTGTTTAGCGCAATATTTAAATCAATACTTTAAATTAAATATATTTAGAATGAATAATATTTAAGTACAATAAAGCATGATATCACTAATGTGCGTGTTTTGCGCTAATTGTTTACTTTTTATCTGCATAATCGTGGTGTTCTAATAATGTTTCTTTGCAGTACCAAATATGGAATATATTCGTCGCATTGCGGCTTGGATAATTTGTTAATGTCGTGGAGCCATGATGAATACTTGTACCAGGTGTTACGGCATAACGGCTCCACTTTGCCCGCGGAAGCGATGTACATGATCCGGTATCACAGTTTCTATCCATGGCACTCCGGTGGCGATTATGGACACCTGGCCAACGACGCAGACGAACGAATGAAACCATGGGTACTTGAATTCAAGTACGTATGCTTGTGATACCTTTAATCAATTGGTGTTGTTAGTAATTCATTATTAAACAATAACGACACATTCGAGATATATTAACAGTCACTGACATGTGAGAATGTCACAAAAATATTTGGATAAATTCGTGTTTTGTCCACCAGCGATCATGAAATCTACAAAAAGTAACAATTTTATTCTGATAGCAGGTATAGCTGAAAGGATGCTGTAAATCAATCATGTATTGGAGAGTGCGAGTTTCGAAAGATATATGAGAATTTTTTTAATATTATGCTTAAAATCGTCCAGGTTCATGATTTGTGGGTGGGTGGAAAAAATATAAAACATCTGGAGTGTTTTACGCTCGACTTTCTTATACATTGTAGGTATATTTTGTTTAGATGGAAAGGATATTAAAATACAAATCTATATACATTCAATAGGATATAATAATAATTATTATTATTTCACACAAACACACACCGACACACACACCAACACACACTTCATATACATACATACTGACACACACACACACACACTTCATATACATACACACTGACACACACACACACACTTACACACACACGCGCGCGCACGCGCTATCTCTCTATCTCTTTCTCTCTCTCACACACACACACGGTATATCAAAAATAGTTAAACTTGTTTTAGGGAAGGTCAAAAGGTGTATTTCCGTTAAACTCTCGAGTCCGATTTTTTTTCTTGATTACAATACTTACTTGTTATTTCGTATAAGAAAGTAAAAATGTTGATTCTTATTGTTAAATGAGATAATATATAGGAATAAAGAACAAATTTATGAACGCGAAACGGAAATATTCAATAACTTATCGGATTATGAACTTAGTGAAAGTATCGATAAAAAAAAATTGGAGCCAAAGTGGTATGATCATAATTCAGTTTTCTAATAAAAAAGTTTTTACAAAAGTTTACGCAGGCGATAAAAATGACAAATTGGCAATGGCTAGCATAAAAATATTTTAACATTTTCCTGATGCCTATTGGGTTACTTATAAAACTTTTTTACATTTCTGGCATTTTGCTGCTTAAAAGTTTCAAAATTATATATATGTTAATTATTCTATGGCAAAAAAAAATTTTAAACTATAAAAAACAGTATCGCTTCTAAATAGACAAAAATTATCTTTAACTTGCGATTTATAGATTAAATAATATTATTTACTTACAGTCACAAAATGTAAAAATATTATTTAATCGTTTTTTAATAGTTTTTAATAGTGATATGGTTTTTTATGGTTTAAATTTTTTTCTGGCAGATTAATAACATAAATAATAACAATTAGACTGAATTTAATTCGAATTTTTCGCATTTGTTCACGCATCGTGAACATATTATAAACAATTAAAGTTTCAAAATTTTCCCCATTTCAGTGACGTCAGAAAGATAAATTTTAATCTATTCCCATCAAACTAATAACTGCGTAGTAATCTTTTATTTACCATGTTTAGAATACTTATTATTTCGTATAGAAAAAAATATAATAAAAATGTTATTGAACTGTTTTATAAATAAGATAAAAATAGCACGTCAATAGCAATAAGTACGTCATGGATACAGTGAAACAATTATCTTTATTTTTAAATAAAATAAACAATAATATAACATGTTAATTTTATAAAATGTATTAAAATAATACATACTCCCTAAAACTTTAGGTAATACATCAAGATTGTAATGTAATATGTGATTGTCGTCAAGTATTGCAATTACTTTTCCGCTAATATAGAATAGGGTGAGCCATATGTTAGCTTATTTTTGAAGTGTATGTTATTTTGACAGTTTGCAACACTGACGCACTTGACTTTGACAAATATGTAGTGTCAAACCTGCGCGGTTAGGTTCAATACTACATATCTATCAATATTAAGCGCGTCAGTGTTGCAATCTGTCGAAATAACACATACTTCAAAAATAAGCTAACAGATGGCCCATTCTATACAATCTATTAACTGTAATCTAATTCAAATAATATATTAGTAACTAAAAAATATGTGTTTGGAGCTTATGTATATTAGTTTTAATGAATTTGTCTATTTTTGTTTCTAGTAAATACGATTTATACACTAAATGCGAAACCACCCCAGATATTGACGATTTATGGCCTTATTATCAACAACTCATCGATGAATTTATACCCGGTGTTCTAAACTGGTAAATGTCAGTAATAGTGACATTATTGACATAGAAATAGTGCTTTAAATTTACTCTTAGACATATTATTATAGATTTAAGTTTAATGCAATAATTATATTTAATCTAGTGTAACATAGAAATATTAAAACAAATTATATTTTTCATAGCAGTGTATTGATTGAAATAACAAAAATATATGGTATTGCTACGTTGTACGATACACAAAGAGTTTATTAAACAAACACAATAATATATATATGTGTGTATATAATATACAAATAAATACAAAATAAATTTTAATGCAGTTCACTGCGTATGACATGCCCTTGGTACCAATTGATTTCAATGATTTGATATTATTTGTTGTTTATCAATGAAATTTACAACGCGTGCCATTGAGTTCTTTCATTCGCAATTTTTATATAAAATTAATCAAATCTAATCATAACGCAATTAAATTAAGACTGTGAACTTTACATCCACATGAGACTCTAATTAAATATTTGGTTTGTGTTTACTTGGACTTTATAGTTCAGTCTTTTCCTGATCACAAGTATGACGTCATAGTAAACATTCTACTCACAGATAACAGAATTGTATTGTATCCAGTGTTGCCACCACCTTATAAAGGAAAGTCGCTACTAGTTCACCAAAATACTGATACGCGGCCGCTACCCAAACCAAAAATTAAAAATCCTCCATTTCAAAAATGTACTAGCTAATATTGATTATAATAAACAAAATAATAACATTTTCGGAATAGAATGTTTGTAATAATATAATAAGACATACATGTACGACAGAGATACAACTTGCATCCCTGTCGTACATGCAAGGCACACATAAGTGACCATGGCTTGTATGTGTATTGTAAGGGACGCAGCCAAACTTTGCCAAGTGGAGGAACGTATTAGCAATTTTTCAATGAAAATGTTCACAATAAAGCTTATAAAACGCTTATTTTTTTAATCAAAACCATACACTTAGTGTACGACATTATGAAATAATTTTCACCGCCGCTGCTCTTATGTATTACAGTTCCCTATTAAATATGCTTGTTTGTTTATGTCTATAAATGTGCAGTTTTGTGGTGTGTAAAAGTAAAAAACAATGTTATGCGATTTTTGAGGCTGTTTTATTGGTAAATGTTGCTGTAATATTCAATTATATTCCAAAGCGGGTATCGTTTATTGAGGTTAGTAATAGTTAGTGCCATCTATAAAAAAATATCAATACTAAAAGCGCGGTTTGAGTCGTACGAACATATAATGACGTATGACCTATGTGAGTCGAAATAGACCATACTAGCTAATAGATGGCAGTGTTTTTCAATACAACTAGTTTAATAAACGAATTTTTGGTTTTACCTTTTACTATATAAGTATAAATAACAAAACGTTTTGCTATTTGATATAATTTTAATTGTAATCTATAGTTAAATAACATAATAATAAATAATGCAACTATTCACGATTCAAGCTAAAGAGCGGACAAACGTGATCTACCACATACGCTTTTAGCTGGCAATGTATGTGTTTGTTTAGGATACATCTAGATATTTAATTAATATAACCACCATAACCATAAATTGGTTTAAACCATTAACGGTTTGACAATAAATCAAGTCGAAATGCATCCAGGCACACAACAACACAAAGTATGATTTTTCTTTCGTTGATTTATTTGCGCGAAATTCCATTCTTGGTATCTAATATTAGCAGAGACAATATAGAATATAATTACATCATGCATACTAATATAGAAATAACCGACAAATAAAAACAGTTGTTCTGTTGTTTGCACAACCTTCATGCATTAGTTCGCAATTTTACCGCTAGATCATCGCGTTTGCTTAAATCGCAACCAAATCAACTAACAAGCTCGTCGGGTTGCATATATCTAACACAATTTTTAGAGTAGTTTAAAGACATGTCATATATATATATATATATATATATATATATATATATATATATATATATATATATATATATATATATATATATATATATATATATATATATATATATATATATATATATATATATATATATATATATATATATATATATATATATATATATATAAAAGGTATAGACATAATGTGTAATACATCCGAAAGGAATGATGAAAGGAATGACCTAAATTGCGGGGCTCAAGACAAAAAATACATTTGACATAATTTAGCATCATATAAGTCTATACTTAGTAATATAAGTTAAATAACGCTCGCGCAATTTCAAGACAAATTGCTTGTTAAAATTACCTAGCTATTCAAGCGTAATGATCTCTGTGTTCAGTCTTAGCACTAATTATATAAAATTATTTCGGTGGATATATGTACCTATTATCATTATATTTCGTATAGAAAATTATAACACAAATAGACACGTGCTTATATAATCAAATGAGGAAGTATAGCTAATTGTTTTAATTACTTAAGGTGGCACAAGTGCTACCAACAATTTTATACACACACAAAAATGCAAATGTGATTTATACATCAATTTAAATGCAATATGAAATTAATCTATTAGTTTTATAAAAAGTAATTTAAATATGTTTTTATGTAAATTTGATTTAACGCCGCCGCTGGCTTTTTATGAATTACAGTTTCCAATAAAATATGCGCATTTGTTTGGCTATAAAAGTGCGGTTTTGTGGTGTATTGCGTAAAAAACAGCGTTATTTGATTTTGAGACTGTTTTATTGTTAAATTTTGCTGTAATATTCAATCATATCTCAAAGCGGGTATCGTTTATTGAAATAAGTGCCATCTTTCGAACGATTTCAATACTAAAATCGCGCTTTGATTCATACGCGCCTGTCATGACGTAATACCTACTTGTTAAGAATAGACTATACACATACAGTGTTGCCAAATGTTTTTTATGTTTCCAAATCACATTTTTTACTTTTGTGAAATGTCTTTAGAGGTCCGTAACACTAGTATATGTAGCTACACCATTAAAAATTTGTACTTGCTTATTTGTGAATATCAACATAAATAAAAGATGAATTGATGTTCTAATGCGTAGTAGCATTTGTTAGGTTTTAGTAGGGATTATTAAAATGAATTGATGCGAATAGCAAGTAGTATGGAAATATAAGCTTTATATTAAATATATATTTCATGGAAACGTTTCGTTATTGTAGTATTGTAAACCGATTAAGTACTCACGGTTGCCTAGTCTAGTAATCCGGGAGCATCTATCGTACTCGGTTACTATACTATAGTATAGATGCATTGTCAGTCAATGTTTGTCTTTCACTAATCACAAATCACAACGAGAAGATTACGGCTGTGCTACATACGCAAATAAAAGTCTCAAGTAATACGCAATATCAGTGTTGATACATACTGTTTACATGCAATGAGATGGTATGGTTATGTTGAAAGAATGTCGAATGAAAGATTGACGAAAACGATTTAATGCGTGGGTGAGATGAATGATGTGAGAAAAATGTGGGGGTCGTCCTCAGAATGAGTGAAATTGCGCAAAAGAAATATTGTGAACAATCAGAATAGAAGAGTGTATAAAGAATTTAATGAATTTGATTGAAGCAAAGGAAGTTTTTAAGGATAGTGTTGAATGACCAAAGTTTGTCTAGATGTGATAAAAAGTATTCTGCCCCCCCCCCATTTGATGGAAATATACACACACACACACACCGACATACACACACACACATCAAAACGCACATAAACCGACACATCCACACACATCGACACATACACACACACACACCGAAACACACGCACGTACACCTACACACACACGCGCACACACATACACACATACCCCGTCACATAAATAAACACACACACACAAACACACAGCGACACACAAATATGCACACACACCGACACACAAATATATACACGCACACACACACCGACACACACACACACACACACACACACACACCGACAAACAAATAAACACACATAAGCACACACCGACACACAAATATTCACACACACACCGACACACACACACATCGACACACCCACACAAGCACACACACACCGGCACACACACACACACAAATACAATATACGTGCGTTCGTGCACACACACATTTAGACAGATAGACACAAACACACACACACTCTCTGTCACAGACGGAATTCCGAAAATAGTTAGTTAAAATGTCGAGTTCGAAAATGTTCATGATTACAATACTTCCTTGTATACCTCCATATATTCGTATAAGAAAGTAAAAATCAGTCAAATATTCAGGAATGTGATATAATTCATCAGAGGAATTACTTTGGAATTATGAAATTCCAATTGAAGTTTGTCAGAATATGATGTTGTACTAAATGACAGAAGAATTATGAATCTAATACAATCATAAATGATAAAACAGTTGAAATTTCAATCGAAATAATATTTTTATAATTAAAATTTCACTTGCTTTGTGTGTAAACGTAGATTGATTTAACAGTTGTTTCATTACTGGGACGCTTTAATTCGTGATAAGGGTTCAAAGGATGTGTAGTTATTTAAAGGTAATTAGTAGCTGACCACTTTTCTTTTGATCCGCCTTCGTTTGTGGCTCCGTTACAATCCTTTGCGTTCGCCCATATCACAAATACAAATCCATTCAATATAACAGAGCACAGACCGCATTTAGCATTTACAAATGTCATTATGGATTGTAAACTGCTAATATTTTATTTCTCTAAAGGCTAAAATACCATAGGCATGTAAATTACGTTTTAACAATTAGTTAAAGCGAAAATTTTTTTTATAAGTAATGATACACTGCTTTACAATATTTCCATTAGGTATCTGACTACGTTAGTCTTTTTTGTTAGTATTTACTGTTCACAAGAACGTTAACAAGAAGAGTGTCGCATTTTCGTGTGAATTGTTCTTAGTTCATTTAAAGGCTAAAACATCTGCAGTATTGCAATACTTATACGTATTATTTTACTTAGATAGAGATAGAGAGAGAGAGATACAGAGAGATAGAGAAAACGCGAGAGAGATCACGATAGAAAGAGACAGGAGGCGGGGGGGGGGGTTCATTCAATAATACTTAGATTTGATTTAGGGAAGGCGAAAAGGTGTATTTCCGTTAAAGTTTTGAGAGTAAACAAGTAAATATTAAAGTGTTTTATGTATAATATAAAAATTATGTTATATCAAGGAAACATTTGCACAAGTAAACGAGCATAGGCGCAAGCTTAGTCAATATATACTTGGTCTGTTATTTAATTTAAACATCATATCATTATCTGTAGTACAATCAATACAATACTTGAAGTTTGCTACCAAACAAGTAATTGAACTTATTTGAACATTACATTGTTGTAGACAATTCAATTAATATAATAGAGTTACCTTCCACTCACTTAAATATAACAATATTAACCTATACATTACATCAAGATTGCAATTTACTTCGTATTTGTTCCTCTTTAGACCGTATTATTTATTAATTAGTAGTTATTATCCATAAAAGTTTCGTATTTGCCACCATCTTGGTGACGTCAGAAATAGAATCTTTTATCTAGTCTTACCAAACCGAAGACAGCGCGACCAGTGTGCGGTTTGGAAAGATAGTATACCAACTTAAATTACCTGTCAAACTTGTATCTATTTTGGGTTATAACGAAGTCTTTAAGGGGTTTGTGACACCATGACACGACGTGCTTTGATTACACAATAACAAAAACAAACTATTGAAATCATGAATGCCCAAAGTGATGATATTTGTTGGTAATAGATGATATATCAAAAAGCGATTGTAGAAATCTATACGAACTTATATAAGTAATATAACAAAATTAAACGTCGGCAAGTACATTCAATGACAGTAGTTGTTATTCAGTGTAAATCAGGCTTTCATAGTGAATAGTAAAGGGTAGTTCACCTATAAAAATACACAACACACAGCAAAATATAACTCGAAATGTGCACATATTTTCGAAAATAAAATATCCGCTTTGAGTGAATGCAATTTGTTATTTAATTCGTATTTGTTACCCATTTAAATTGAATTGAATTAAAATTGCGAAATTGTCGTAATACTCGTGACGTCATAAGTTTTAATTCATATGACATAAATCTAGCGATTGCGAAGCAACATTTATATTCAAGGTCACATAGCCACATAAAGACTCACTTTTAACTCAAATGCAGATAATACAAGTTCAGATTAATAACAAACATTTACAAAATGTTAGTGGTTACAATAAAATAAACTGTCACAGGTCGAAATGTTGCTAATACTTGTACGAAAATATCGCCAACTGTGCAAATAATTAAAATTACAAAACAAAATGTCCTCTTACTGTATATGTAAATGTATGTTTGAAATATATTTGTTTTATTCTAATATACGTAAATCTTGTACATATACGCACAAATATATATGTATATAGAAATGTTCTTCCACAAATAAAAACATAAAATACATTTATATATATATATATATATATATATATATATATATATATATATATATATATATATATATATATATATATATATGTATATATATATATATATATATATATATATATATATATATATATATATATATATATATGTATATATGTATATATATATATATATATATATATATATATATATATATATATATATATATATATATATATATATATATATGTATATATATATATATATAATATATATATATATATATATATATATATATACGCGCGCGTGTGTGTGTGTAAAAATATGCTTTTGTGTGATGTTTTTCTAAGGTTGCACTTGATGTGCTGCTATTTTTACTCATATTGCTTTTATTTTCTTCTTTTTACCTATTCCATTCTTCTACTTTTGGTAGAACCGATACAATGAAAACCACAAAAGAGATATTTCAACCAAAAAAAAAAAACAACAATAACAGTTCTACGTAATAAAATGACTGATCTGTGTAAACAACTTATTTTATTTTGGTCTACTCTAGTATCTATCTATATTGTTCAAGCAAACATACGTATTATCAGAGATAAAAAATTAAATGAGACGTTATAAATGAAAGAAGTTGTTGTTTCAACAGTTTAGGCTGTATAGCGGTTATTCACACACATTCTGATGTACGCACGCACACATAGCTGCTAGTGCGTACGTGTGCACTCTCGCGTGAAGTGAACACCGAAAGGTGTATAACCGTTAAAATATCGAGATTTATTCACACATCCAATTATCTTTGATTGTTTTTGCTCGTTTGAAAATTGGAGTGTGTAGTTACATATGAATACGCCAAATACTGGAAACCAGACCACGCACTTCATAAAGAAACCAACAGATGGCCCAACACATATATATATATATATATTAATTTTTAGGTTGGGCCATCTGTTGGTTTCTTTTTGAAGTGCGTGTTATTTCGACAGTTGACAACACTGACGTGCTTCACATTGATATGTAGTGTTTACACAACCCACATTGATATGATCAATTTGACAGTTAATTTAAGTTGGTATACTTGTATTTCGAAGGACATGTTAAATAGAAAATTATCGCGCATATTTCGGTTTCGCGGAAGTGACGACACCAAGATGGTGAAAATTACGAAAGTTTAATTACTAATAATTAATAAACGATACGGTCTAAAAGGGTAACAAAACAATTTAATTGTGACGTTAGTCCGGCCCTGGGTAATTTATCACGTAAATAATCTACGAAAATTGGAAAGTCGTATGACGAATACAATATTAGCAATATTTACTTGTTCCGATAACCAATGAATAATTAATATTATAACTGATAAGACAAGGTGCTTTAATCGAAAAACACTTGAATGGAAATGTACCGTACATATTATCAGTTGTAGACAACGCTAATACGCTAATAACGTCCTCGTATGTATAAACAAATAAAATGTTAGTGTTGGTGGTGTTAATATCATGTGTTTTTAGTGGACAACTACTAGCATCCCCCAGCGAATGGGTGATATCCTGTGGAGCGTGCAAATGCGCGCAGAACAATGACCACATTGTTGCCAACTGCAGTGCCAAAGTGAACAATTCGGCTGTTATTAACCGCGTTCCAACTGTAGTGCCGCTTACAATACATACACTTGATTTATCCGAACAGGTTATTCATGAAATTGACGTTGCCGCTTTTAGCAGCGCCGACTTGCGCCAACTTCACATTTTGACTATGTACAAATGTCAAATTCGATGTGTGGCTACGTATGCACTTAGGTTAGTAACTGAAATTAGATCTAATTGTGTACAATGATAACAAATGATAGTGTGTTTGGAGAGGAGGAGCATCTTAATTTTTTTTTAATTAGTAAAATCAGTAGTTTTTTAATTTTTTTTATCATGTATCGTTCTATAATAGAGGTTTTAACGGACATATCCGTTTAAAAGTCTCTGAATTTAATTTAACTACTTTTGCGTGTGTGTGCAAGCGCTCTAGTTAAAAAATAGTTGAATATATACAAATACGAAATTTTAAACTTATGATACGAATAAAATTGCTATTTTTGAAAATGATATTTTAACCGGAAGTGCACATTTATTCTTCTCGTTTTTGTAATACTTTGAAAATTGCTGCATTTACAGAAACATTATAAAATTCAAAATGATAGATATTAATACTCTGTTTATGTTTTGTATTCTGTGTTTAGTGTTTTTGTTCAGCGTTTAATTTTTAGTGTTTTTTGTTTGTGCTATGTTTTGTGTTTGGATTTAATGTTTTGTGTTCTTTGTTTGTATTTAGTGTTTTGTACTACATGTTTGTGTTTTGTGCTCTGTGTTTCTGTTCAGTATTTGGATTTTGTGTTTTGCGTTCTTTGTTTGTTTTTGTGTTTGGATTTAATGTTTTGTGTTCTGTGTTTGTATTTTGTGTTTGGATTTAACGTTTTGTGTTCTTTGTTTGTTTTTGTGTTTGGATTTAATGTTTTGTGTCCTATGTTTGTATTTTGTGTTTGGATTTAATGTTTTGTGTTCTTTGTTTGTTTTTGTGTTTGGATTTAATGTTTTGTGTTCTTTGTTTGTATTTAGTGTTTTGTACTATATGTTTGTGTTTTGTGCTATGCGATTCTGCTCAGTGTTTGGATTTAATCTTTTGTGTTTTTGTTTGTATTTTGTGTTTTGTGCTAGGTATATGTTTGTGTTTGGTGCTCTGTGTTTGTATTCAGTGTTTGTGTTTAGTGTTTGTGATATGTGTTCAGTTTTTGTGTTTCTGTCTGTCATTTTTTGAGTTTTTAAGTATTTTTAATTGCAATATTTACTATATGGCAAAAAAAAAGCGATTGAAATAAATGTGAAATGTTAATAATGGCCAATATTATTGACTATTCATTTTGCAAAATGCTTTTTTGTCATTATTTTCAGAAAAATTCTGTAACAAGTTTTTGAGAAAATTAGAACGAAAAAAAATCTACTTTCTAGAATTTTGTATTAAGAAATAGTGCTACCCATAAATTTGGTGAAAATAGAATTAAATCGTGAAAAACAACGATTTAGCTTTGTTTCCAATCCATTTATAGGAAAATCTGTTTATTTAGGAGTCTACTCGAACTAGAAGACCTTGACTTATCCTGGAACGAAATACCAGCGCTTGGCTCAAAAACCTTCGAAACAAATTCACTTCTAAAACGCATCAGATTAAACAACAATCGCCTAGAAGTACTACCCGATGCCCTATTCGCAAATCTAACCAATCTACAAGAGTTATACTTGTACGGAAACCGCTTGAACACAATTGGAACCAACACCTTCTACAACAACACCAACTTGTCATACATCAATCTCAAAGATAACAAATTAACACATTTCGATTATTCCATCATTGAAACATTACCAAAACTATCATTTTTAATCCTACAAAACAATCGCTGGACCTGCGATTGCCACAGTGAAAAACTACAAAACGCTTTAATCGCACGGAATTTGAACAACGACGCTTTTATTTGCCAAACGAGTGATGCGACCGATCGGATTTTAAACGAAGTCTTGGCAGAAAACCGAACTTGTGCTGCTTATATCACCTCGATTTCCGTATTCAAAACCGGATACCGCACATCGTTAACATGTAAAGTATCCGCAGGTGTAGCGCCGAAAATTCATTGGGAAATATTTCGAAGCGATGAGAATGTATCGATTTCATCGTCGGATCAATTTACGTTAACGAATACGACAGATGGTTATGATAATTGGTTCTATTTGGTAATTGAAGAAGACACAGGGGATTCGCGATATAAATGTGTTGCGATTGATGCGAATGGTGATGTTATGGAGAGAATTATTATAATTCCGACGCAAATACACCAGGCGCAGTTGTCCAATTGGATATTTTATTTCGTTGGAAGTGTTGCGATTGTTTTTATTGTTGCTGTTAGTGGTTTTCTTATTGCAAGAAGATGTATGAATAGATTATATGACAATGAATCATTTGAAGCAGATGTAAGTATAAATGTAGGTATCTCAGAAATTTAAAAAATAGGTCAAATTAACTAGTATCTACGCTTTACATGTAGCGAAATAGTCATAAATGATAATCGAGGTTTTAAATGTCGTACTTATTCTAAGGTTAAAGCACTTGTTTGTGTGTCTGTAAGTATCTCGAATTGAAACATTTCTTTATTAAAAAGTTCATCTTTCATTCCCCTGAATCCAAAAAAATATATAACATATATTCTTTGGATGTTAGTCGTCGTTGGCTCGCTCGTAAGACCAAATTTGTCGCTTCTTCTCTGTAGACACTAAACGGATTGACACCAAATTTGGTATACATAATCTATGAGTACACAATTCATGCCATTCGCCTTTTAAATCTATGAGGTCCTTTATTTCTTGAGCTGTTAGGCTACAAAAACGCAACTATTGACCTTAGAACATTGTTGAATATACCAAAATATCTACTCCAATATTTGTTTGCTTCCCTATCCGAAGTAATAAGTAAATATTGTAATCATGAAAAAACTTTCTCGAGATTTTAACAGAAATGCATCTTCTGCTCTTCTCTGATTTGAGTTTTACTATTTTTGGTACGAAGCGCGCTAACAGTGTAAAATTTTGTATATGTTCTTTTCGTTATAGGAAAACTCGTGTGCATTGTTATAAATTTTGTAGAGAGTCGAAGTTGTCGGTGTTTGTGAATATATGTATGTGTTTTCGACCTTTTTTCTGTTCGTGACTAAATGAACGCTTCGCCACCGTGACAATCGTGTGAGTATGTATATTTGATGCCGAATACGTAGGCATCCCGAAACACCAATACCAGCATAGTAAACAGAGCGCGTTGTAAATTCTCGTCGACTTCGACACACGAAAAGATGTGCACTGTAAGCAAACGCAAACTTATCGTACTTCTTAGTGAACTAACTTGAGTCAATAACAATTGTCAATTTTGAATAGATGGCATGTGTTGGTGGGGATTAAGAAGAGTAAAAAGGGGGCATTTATAATATTTAGAGTGTTTTCATATAAAGATAACATAATTTAGTGTCACACCATAAACATTAAATAAATAAGCGTTTAATTTACTAATGACAACATTGCCAACCACAGGTGGTACCTATCACTGTTAAAGACGTTTCATTTCGGCGATATATTCATAGATGGCGACGCTTGTTCATAAATGTGGATCTCGTTTAGTAAAAGTATGGTAACGAATATATATAGAATAGAAGAAAGAGCTTAATTCGTAATAAAAAAAAAGTTTGTATTTACTGGCGAAAGCTTTAGCTCGCAACATACATCAATATATATATATATATATATATATATATATATATATATATATATATATATATATATATATATATATATATATATATATATATATATATATATATATATATATATATATATATATATATATATATATATGAGCAATAATGATAAAATTGAACGCTGATCGAAAGAAAACAGCTGCACGTGATTGAGAGAGTGTTTGATTAGATTGAAATCCAATTAAATGTATGCCCAAGTAGATAATTCCACCCAGGATGATATTCTCTCATCATTTCATTTATAACTACCAATATTTATTATAATATCTTAATTTACTCGCATAGGAAAATAAGATGATGATAGGTACATCCACAATTTCATGCCTGCTCCCATGAAATTGGGTGGCAGAACGTCTATTTAATTTTTGACAATCTTTTGCCATTCAACGATGATGATGATGATGATGATGATAATAATAAGGATTCAGATATTAAAATTATTAAAACCTTAAAACACACAATTGTTTATATGATTGTTATCTTTTAAACAAATTTGCATTTGATTCATATACCCATTGGATGTTAGTCGTCACACGCTCGCTTGTAAGACCAATTTTGTCGCTTCTTTTCCTTTGAAGATATTGACCGGATGGACACCAAATTTGGTTTACATGATCTTTAGGTACACAATTCGTACCATTCATATTTTAAATCCACTAGGATCGCAAAAAAGTAATGACCTAAAACATTGACTTTAGAAAATTGTTGAAAATACCAAACAGTCTACAATAAATTACAATTTTTCTTTTCTTTCTTATACGTAGTAAATTACTACTAGTAATAAGTATAAGGATTGTAATCATGAAAAAAAAGTCGTTCTCAAGATTTTAACAGTACGCGTTTTGACCTTCTCTGAATCGATTATTTTTGGAATTACGTCTCTCTCTCTCCAGTGTGTGTACCGGTCTACAGTCGAATCTAGGCTTTTTCGTGTGTGTGTGTGTGTGTGGCTCGGCGTATGTATGTGTAAGTGTGTGTGTGTGTGATTTTGTGTATGCCCTACAACCAAAACTGCTAAACCAATAGTTATGAAACTTAAAATTAAAATGTGTATAGGGTACATAAGAAAATCTTTTATTTTTGAAAAGAGTACTCAAGCCGGAAGTGCAAGTTTACTCTCTAGTCGTGTTTTGTCGTTTCTGCAATATCT
Source organism: Nebria ingens riversi (assembly GCA_018344505.1). NCBI lineage: Eukaryota > Metazoa > Arthropoda > Insecta > Coleoptera > Carabidae > Nebria > Nebria ingens. The sequence goes on along the minus strand of JADQWA010000124.1, from coordinate 48,079 downwards.
CCGAAACGACTGCAATTACCTACAGTAAAAATAGTTATGTCCAAAATGAAAGATTAATATTTAGTACAACTTTTGTTTGGAAAGTTTCTCAAAAAAGTGTACCAGTTACAAGAAAATTGCTACTAAAATTCGTAACTCTCACTTATGACTCTATTCCTATATGCAAAGTGGACATTTTTAGTCATAACGAATTTTAGCTATTATAGTTACTCTTACAAATTATATACATATAATAATAAACATATATGTATGTACTTTATACTCTAAATGGAATAATTTATGTTTTCAGACTCCAAGTTCCAGCATCGATTATCACGAAACTAATGCGGCGTTACACAAAATGATGTACAAAGCAAATTCACAAGAATTTGCATAGTTTGTTAATTTTGTTACGACACCAAAAAATTATTCTATTTTATATAAAAATATACATAACTTAATAAATTAATATTTAGTCAAATCTATTTACATACATATCTAAAAACGCATTCCAAAGTGATAACGTTATACACTTTAACATGTCATAGTAATTTAAATTCAGTTCAAAATTGTGATACACTAATGCATTTTGTGAAATCACCATTTATGGTGCAAAATCGCTAGACTTGGCTCTGACCTGACATCTATATTCAAAATAAGAATACAACTTACTTATACACGCTGCTGTCTGCGATTTAGTATTTTAGATAGTTTATTTCACTGTAGTTAAGATAACAAATAAGTAGTGATTGATGGGGAAAAATATCTAAAAGTGTCAAAAACATTTCCAAGAATAAAATGTATTGATTTCCCATTGTATAATGTGTAAATATTGGTAAAGCATTCGGTCGTATTTCCGTAAATATCTCGGATTGAAACATTTCTTCAAGAAAAAGTTCGCTTTTCATTGCTCAGAATCCAAAAATATATATAATTCATATATCCCTTGGATATGAGTCGTCGCTTGCTCGCTCGTAAGTCCATACTTGTCGCTTCTTCTCCTCTGAAGATAATGAACGGATTGACACCAAATTTGGTATACACAGTTTATAAGAACACAATTCAAACCACTCACATTTTAAATCTATTATGGCTCTGCTCCGACCTTACATCTATATTCAAAATAGAAATACAACTCGCTATATACGCTGCTGTTTGTGATTTAGTATTTTAGTTCATTTCATTGTAGTCGTAAAGGTAATAAATAAGTGGCAAAAAATATCTAAAAGTGTTAAAAGCATTTAATGTGAACATTTCTAAGGAAAAAATGTATTGATATCCCACCATTTCCATTTTACAGTGCGTAAATATTAGTAAAGCATCGTATGTCTGTAAATATCGTGGGTTGACACATTTCTTTAAGTAAAAGTCCCCCTTTCATTGCCCTGTCTCCAAAAATATGTATAACTCATATACTCATTAGACGTTAGTCGTAGCATGCTTTCTCGCACGTAAGACCAAATTTGTCGCTTCTTCTCCTCAGAAGATACTGAACGGATTGACACCAAATTTGGTATACACAGTCTATATGAACACAATTCAACCCACTCGCATTTTAAATCCATTAGGCAACTGACATCTATATATACGCTGCTGTCTACGATTTAGTATTTTAGTATATTTCACTGTAGTTGTAAAAGTATTATTACTTTTACAACTACAGTGAAATATACTAAAATAAGTAGGGAGGGATTGTGAAAAATATATAAAAGTGTTACAAACATATAATATAGCAATTCCGCGAACATTTCCAAGAAGAAAATGTATTGATTTCCCATCATTTCCATTTTATAGTGTGTAAATATTGGTTTAAGGTGGAAAATTGTCAATAAACTGTGTAATTTCCTCAATATTTCATTCTACCCTATTACTATATTGAAACAAATATAATTACCATAATTCAAGTAAATGTTTTAAAATGCGATGAGACATTTCAAAAACACCAAAACGTGTTTGTAAAATGCAATCAGTTATATTTAGATTATAATATTCTATAAATGTATTTTTAAGCACATTTAGTAATTTTATGCCAATTTTAAATCATATTTTTGGGATTCGTTTAAGAGTGTAAATAACAATATAAAAGATATTTTCTGTACATTTCTTTGACATATTTGTATTAAGGTTTATATATAAATAAATATTTGCGAAAATATGTCCTGGTATTAAGTTTCGTTTGATGGTTTTTATTACTTTTTAACATAAGAATTTTGATAATATTCGCTATTCAAATTGTGCATTCAACTTGGTACTTTTTCATGCTACATATATTAATTTTTATTGTTATTTTCTTTTACGTAGAAATAAGTATTGTAATCATGAAATAAATTGACCTTGAACGTCTAAAGAAAATACACTTTTTAACCTACCCTGAATTGAGTCTTACTATTTTTGGAATGACGCCTTTCTCTCTTTTGTGTATGTGTGCCGAAACTGTTGAATTTATAATAATAAAATGTTGCATATACTAATTTGGGATTTGACATTGATTGTGCAAAATAGATTGAGTTAAAAATGTATAAAAGGTTCAAAATATTATATTCTGTTTGGTATTTAATTTATTTTAAAGCTGAAAACTTTCTGATTTCCTATAATAAAATTCGTGATAATATAGTAAAATGAATATAGTTATATTTTCTTGCAATTTTCAAATATTGTATTTCGATAGCTTTTATATAACTAAATAGGTACACTTATTACGTATAAGAAGGAACACTGCAGATATTTATATAATAATATTATAGCAAATAGGTTTTTATGTATGTATGTGTGCACAATATATGTGACAGAAACTAAGTTTCGTTGTAGGCGATGAATGCAATGGCATTTGTGTGTAAATAGAATAAAATGAAATATAAAAGGCCATATATACTTTCTTTTGTATTTTGACGGTTTTTTTATATTAAATGTCCTTAGCACACACGACTCTTCAAAGGCTTCATATTGACCATTACTAGGAAATACACACACACACACAGGTGCGCGCGCACACACACAAATAAACAGGCGTGCGCGCGCGCACACACACACACACACATTCAGGCAGGCAGCTGATATTCCAAAAATGATTGAACTCAATTCAGGGTAGATTAAAAGTGGCATTATTTTTAAAAACTCTAGATCAATTTTTTTAAGGATTACAATCCTTATTTTTACGTATAAGATAATCAGAATGGAATACAATGGTATAATACTTTTGAATATTTAGCTTTATATCTAAATAAACAATCTATGATAAGCGATGCCAAATGCCCGCCACTGAACAAATAAAATGAATTGATTACCGTTTGAACGGTGAATATGGCTACATACGATATGTCAATAAAACACACATAAAAGTAGACAAACATACATACTCATAACATAATGTTATCATATGCCCATCACATCCTTCATTGTACAATTACCCTTCTATTATCGTTTACTCAATTGGGAATATTGTGATGGAAATGTTTTTTGTATATTATGCCTAGAAAAAATATAGAAAACAACCAGCAAAAAACTCTTTTTCGTTTCTGCTATCCTGATACAAATAAATAAAAAAATATTTATAGGTATCCCACAAAATATTTTATGGATCAACATACAAAGTGATACCGTAATGAATGCTTTGAAGTTATTACTCCCTAATTAAAATGTGCAATATTGATCTAGCGAAATTATGTTTCAATCGCGAAAACTCGTATTAAACTACGCAATAATAAAGAACAGTATGCTGTTGCTACGGCTATTAATCATATATAACGCGTCAGTTGACTTAAAAAGTTCCTACTTCAATATGTACTCAGTTTACACATTTGGAACTAGATTCTGAATAGTTCTCATTATAATTAATGTCCCCCTCCACTATAATTGAGAATAATGTTATGTCTCAGTGTTACCAATAGAATCACAAATATGATTGGAAGGCTACGTTCGTTTACGCGCTACTAATAGTAATAAATACGGAGAAAAAACTACTAAAGGTATCTATCAGCTATCCAGTTGATAGAAACCTTAAGTGGAACTATATTAATATACAATAAAATAACAATAAAACTATATTGTATTACCTCTAGTAGCGACCAAAAGAACGCAACTAAAATCTCGTATGTCTATTGGTAATTCTTTTTGATATTATGGTCAGCATTGTTTAGAATGAAGGTCTGTGATTGGTTGTGCAATTGTGTGCGCAAGCAAAGCCACTCTCGACAAACGACCTTGAACAGTGTGCCCAACTTAATAGGCTAGGAACTAGGCTTACCAAAAGGAGCGTTACGTTACAATCCCTAGAAGCGCGAAACTTAGAAAAATCATAACTTTAGAACTAAGCGTACTACAGAAAAAGAAAAAAGTAGTAAGCTTAGAATACTGTTTACTAACAGAATAAAAATGTGGTTTTTCATAATAGTTCCATATTAAATTACATTTTGATGTATTTCATCATAAAAATATGTTTGTATAATTGTTAATATGGCTCGTATAATACATTTTTGTATTACTAAAGAGATTATTTATTATTATATTATTCTTTTACTATCATTTAAGTAAGTATAACATTTATTTACATTCTACGCTACTGTTGTCCCTTGGTATTAGATTTTCTGATAGATTAATAAGTAAATATTAAATAGGAAAAATGTATTGTGTCAATCGTTCAGTTTGAAATGACAATTAATTATATATAGTTATAGGTATCTACATAGATGATTTATTTGTATATTTTGTATTGTTTGACATATTTGTCTATAGTAATTGTTGATTGGTGATTAGTAAAGTGCTTTTCTTTTCTAAATGATCAATCTAGTTTAGTATTTCGCCATCTCATAAACATAATAAATAACTAATGAAATTCGTCTCTCACTCTGCCGGATGAAAATAGTCTCCGTCACAATCAGTTCACATCAAATTCAGGTTGCAAACACCATTAGCTACATGAAGCACAGCAGGTGTTGCGTATAACTACTATATACTTACTACAAGTATGGACTTTTTCATTTGGATTCTTATGGTATGTCATTAAAAAAATGTTTATTTTAGAAGATGGTGCTGGGTAAGTTCAATATCATATATTATATGCTATCCATCACAGATGCCTCGCTTATAAAGTTAGGAGACATTTGTTCTTATAACCAACCATATCGTAGTAGTCATTCGTGTTTGTTCTACGATTCACATACATACCGACACACACACACACAGCGACACACACATACACCGACACACACATCGACACACACACACACACGACACACACACCGACACACACACACACACGCACTCGCACACACACAGACACACACACACACACACTTTTTAGTCACTTGAATAAATCCTCATACATAGATAGAATCAATCATAAAAGATTGGTTTTCGATGCAACGCCCGCTGAGATTACTTTGAACATAACAAAAATTGAATTCAAACCTCGTTTGATGTTTAGTTCATCATTAAAATTTCAAACCCTCGTCACTAATCCGGTTTCTCCACAATGTCGCATTAATATCGTGAACTTTGCTTAAATCGCGAACTGTGCAACACAAATAAAACGTAACTAACTTCAGACGATACAAATACCAACTTTCGTATTCATAAAACAGTCAAACCTTATTTAACTCACACTAAACACTTAAAACCAATTAATATATTATAACTTTCTCAATGTTCGCTCAATATTATTTAAAGTAACTAATAATAGAATATTTTTATAAGTAAAGCCACTAAATTCTATACGTAAATTCAAAATCCAACATTGTATGTTGTTCCCTTGTAATTGACACGCAGTAGGATTGTAAAGCAAAAAAAAATTTTAAAAATGCATTGCTTTGTACAAAGAAACGCTGATAGAAATTGAAATGCAGTTACCAGCGGTACCACCAAACGATAAAAATGTATTTAGGTCTATAATGTGAACACGTGGTAGCTAAACGATTTTTGAATTTCGTGCAAACATTTTATATTGCTTCATCAATTTCGATGGAAATATTTTGAATTTTAATCAACAAATGCATGGAATACTTACGTTAGATGGTTGTAAAATCAATCTTTGGTTATCGATTTATGATTTTGTTTTTGTTTATTTGCACAAAAAATAACGTTTATTGCTTCTGGTCAAAGTGAATCATTTTACAGGGCTTGGTGACATTTACACGATAACAAAAACGAATAATTGAAATCACGAATGTATAAAGTGAAGATATTTACTGATTTATAATATAAATGAAATATTAAAATGCAAAAATTACATTTATAGTTTAAAATAGACGAAATTTCAAAACATTTATACCAAAATTAAACTTCCAATACACATTCAATGACACTAGATTTATTCAGTGTAAAACAAGCTTTTATAATGAATAGTAAAGAGTGGTTCATCTATAAAATGTATAAAAACAACGAGGTTTTTCTTTATGTGTGATAGGTAAAGAGTTTACTTATCACACACAAAAGAAAACTACCAACATGTACAGACGTTTTGAGTGAACTACTCATAAATCTAGCGATTGCGCAGTAAAAAAGTTTCAGGTGTGATAGGTAAGGTGCAGTTGTGCCCAGTGAGTTCCGCAGTGCTAAATGTATGCTTATTTCGTTGTTTTTATCTTTTTATTACATAATAGTGATTTTATGTGTCCTTGAAACTGTTGTTTATTTAAATTACCTATATTATAATTAGAAAACAGTGCTTTAGTTGATGATAATTATTGATTACTATGTGAGTTTGTTTAAAATACGCAAAATCGTTTCACCATTGCTTTTAAACGAACTTGAAATTTTTAAACGAACTAAAATTGCAATGAAAATGATTGATACAGGAAAGTTAACCGTCAGGTTGTAATGTTTAAATTAAAAAACAAATGTAGGTGAACGATAACCTAGCTTTTTAACAGTTTTAATGTGTGATGTCAAACGTACATTATTAAAAGTATAACTGCATAAATAAATCTGATTTTCAAATGAAGTAAATTACAATTATTGAGGTTTAAAATATTATTTAAATGTAATATTATTATAAACCTTCGAGTGCCGGCTTAACAGCTCGAATATGAACAATAAAATGAATAAACATTTATTATCACTCTCCTCTCTTATGCTCCCTTCATATACATATGAGTACATTGTTCGGGTTATAATTAATTATGTAACAGTATTTTTGTAAAATAAACGTAATCTTCTCATATGTCCATAATACAAAAAAAAAACACACAAATTAAAAATAGTTTTGTGTTGCAAAAAAGGCTACATTTTTATGCTTAGTTCGTCGTATACGTAGTATAGAAGAGCGTAAGTGTTTGTCTATACATTTTGTGTGTAACATTCTCGGATTTAAAAAATTCTTTAACAAATTCTATTCACATAGCCCTGATTCCAAAAATATGTATACTGTATCATACACTGGGTAACATGTTGGTCACGCACTCGCTCGTAAGACCGAATTTTGTCACTTTTTCTCCTCTGAAGGTACCGAACCGATTACAACCAAATGTAGCCCACATATTGTGTAGGTGTCCGAGTGAATCCGCTCGCATTTTTTATTCAATCAAAGCCGTACTTCATTAAATATAGCGCCCGCAAAAAAGAGCAAGTCTTAATAAGCATTTTAAAATACTTATTATACCAATATATCTTTATCTAACGATTTTTAACAATGACGCTTAGATCAAGAGTCATATTATAAGATCCAAAAATATGTATACTGTATCATATACTGGGAAACATATTGGTCACGCACTCGCTCGTAAGACCAAATTTTGTCGCTTTTTCTCTTCTGAAGGTACTGAACCGATTACAACCAAATGTAGCCCACATATTGTGTAGGTGTCCGAGTGAATCCGCTCGCATTTTTTATGCAATCAAAGCCGTACTTCATTAAATATTGCGCCCGCAAAAAAGAGCAAGTCTTAATAAGCATTTTAAAATATTTATTCTACCAATATATCTTTATCTAACGATTTTTAACAATAACGTTTAGATCAATAGTCATATTATAAGAACCTTTTTTCAAAAAAATTAACTCTATTGTAATTAAACTTCCTATCTAAACAGATTGGCAGATATTTTTTATTTTATACAAATCAATAAAATGCTAATAAGAAATAAAAAGAGACTGACAAGCGTATTGAAATCAAAACCAATTTCAAAACATGACATTCCAAATTGACACAACTAATTATCATTCGGCAGGTATAATTAATTAATTATCTACCAATCACAAAAGATAAGCAATTTTTTTATAAGCATAGATGTAAATAACATTTGCTACTCAAAAATTAATATTCATTTATCTCAATTTATTCAAATTCGTGCCCGGTTACTTCTATTTAAGCAATATTAAAAAAATTATTTATTCAAGTTTTAAGGTTATTTAAATATAAAACACACACACACACACACACACAAACACAAACAAAAATACACACAGACACACACACACACTTGACATGACTAAAACAAGTTTTAATTATAGTGTTTTTAAACTATTATATAATGTATGTTGATTAAATGAAACAGTAATGTATAAATTATGAGAAATTATTCTATTTACGTATATTTTTTGGCCGATGTTTGCACATTATTATTATTTCTTTTTGAAAGCACTCAGTTTGTTGATTTTCGAAAATTGAAATTTAAATATTAATTTCCTCAGTGTCAATATTTTTATACGGAATAGCAAATATCTCCCTTGTAATGAAATATCATAGTGCTTCTTTTGTGATTATCTTCTTATTATAATTATCACAGTTCAAAGAAGGACGTTCACAGTTGGTGGGTATCTATATAATATCCGGCTCGTCTCGCACTTAACCTTATTATACGTAGTAAGGTGTATTTATTTAGCTATATGAAAGATATTAAAGAATAAATGTTTTAACACTCAGGGACATATAATTAATTATTATTATAACCGGAAGTTTGTTAGTTTCCTTTAAATGAAATTAATTAAATACCCAACAGATTAAGCTTATTAAATACTTTCTCTCATTCTATTTGCGACAATTCGTTTTTTTTTGTTGGCTTGTCGATTAGTCAGTATCTATGTATTTTTGAATCGTGGGCTCTCACACAGAAAGCCCTACCGGCGGCGGTTTCTCTTAGACGGTCACCCATCCAAGTACTCACCGCGCTGCGCTTTGCTTAACCCAACAATCTTTCGATAGCAGGTATAGTTAGTTCCAAAAATAATCAGACTCGAATCAGGAAAGATCAAAAGGTGTATTTCCGTTAAAATTTAAATTACTACGTATAAGGAAGTAAATTGGGGTTCTGAAGTGGAATAAATGTAATGAAAAAGGCGGCGGTGAATTAGCTGTGAAGAAGTGAAAAATATATGCAAATGAATACCATCAAGGGTGAGGCTTAGTTATAAAATCTTTTATATATGTAACGCAGGTAAGTACTACGTTATTGGAAAATCGCGTATGAATATGGATGAGTGATTTTAAAATAACGATATGGCGCATTACAGCCTCCTACACGAAAAAAAATTACAAATAGACGACCCCCTTGTGTTGTACATTAAAATCATTTCACCAATATACACAACATCTTTTATCACAACGATAAATTCTTGCGGATTATGTTCAGGAAACTTTGAAATTTAATTTTATTTGCCTACGAACTTACTAAAGAATTTCTTCAATGATTTAATACCATTTTAATTGTATGTGTGCCTAAAGTTTGACATAGCGAATAAATAATATGTTAACCATAATTAAAATTATCAAAGAAACAAATCAAAAGTGACATAGTAAAAATGCTTTTTAAGGCTTGCTTTTTTGTGTGGACCAAATGTCTCTTGAAGTACGGCTCCAGGTTAGATTTAAAATGCGAGTGGGTTTAAGCGGGTGACTACGCAAGATGTGTGCCAAATTTGGTTGAAATCGATTCGGTATCTTCAGAGGGGAAGAGGCGACAAAAGTTTGTCTTACGAGCGAGTGAACGACCAACATGTTACCAAGTATGTGCAATATTTACATTTTCGGAATCAGGGCGATGAAAGATGAAGTTTTTGTTAGGAAACATTTTCAATCTGATAATGTTACAGACAAAATATGGAGACAAACACCTTAGAGATGCGCTTAATTTATGGGACATTCTATATCCGTGTTCTATCTCCATGTATAAAGGATGCTATCTTGTTATTTCAGATTATGTACATACATTGCTATATATATGTATACCCAATTACCCGTATGACTAGTTGCTAGGTAACGAGAAAATAATATAGTAACCAGTGGGCGATTCAAGGTATTCAAGAAATTGTTCGTGAAATACAATTTTTAAAATACATTAAATTAATTTAATAGAAACCGCATTTCTTTATAAATATATCTTTATTTGTATAAAACCAAATGACAGATAAATAATATATGATTTATTACAAATACATTTTGGTCTTAATATTTTTATTGTATGTCTGCTAAAATATATCCATGGACTGCTAATCAAGAAAACACATTCGATTAATTATCTGGAAATATCCGTCAGCGGTTATATGTTTTTTTTTGCTAAACGTCAGATTGCCAACTAAAGACTCAGTTTTACCCAAAAATCAAGGAATTTCAAACAATCATGGCACGTAAACCGGAAGTTAAAAAAAAATATCGCGCGTGCACACATACAGCTGTGCTCATATGTATAGTTCCTTTAAAAACTCGATTGCAACAATTTCCGTGATTACAATACTTATTACTTCGTATAAGAAAGAAAAACGTCAATTCGAGTGTTGAGATATTTATTACCAAATTCTAACAGAACTAATCTAAAAGATATTTATGTCAATTATGTACAACAAAAAAATAATTGATAAGGCATTTCCTAACCATAAATAAAAAGTGCGATAATATAAATTCAAATAGTTCAAAAACATATAGTGTAATTGTAGTCTGTGTATCGCATATAGTTTTCGAAAAAAAGCGAATGTTCAAGAAGCGGTTATGGGTAGCGGTGGTGCGATTGTGCATTCACGCTCTGCCAACGGTAACTCTACGCACCGGTCGCACATTCGTCGACGAACGTTCTCGTGTCCAACATGTTTTACGTTGCGGTGTATTAGTAACTCGTAAACCGCGCTCATCACTCATTCGCTCGCTGCGCTCGGTGGCGACGATATGAGGCTCCTAACATGCTTTATTTGATCATCTATGTACACACATTTGATAAACTTGATTATAGTGTTGATATTGACAGACATATGTTTAGTGATTTGTGAATAGTTATATGTGCGTTCTCTTAGTTTATTGAACTTTAGGAAGATATTCATTGGGTATGTTTCTGATACATGTTTATAATTGTTTCAATTATATTGATATTGAAAGTGTTTTAAGATATGTTTTACTATTGGTTTGGAAAGTTTTTAATAACTAATACACTAATATAAATAGTCTAAACTTAGAGTCTAATATTTTTGAAACGAATATTCCAACCGGAAGTGCATGTTTAATACGAACAATTAAACATATATTTTATATTATCTATTAATAATTTTCAACAGGGAATTATTATGGTTTTAAAATGTTTATTTCTGTTAGTAAACAAAATTCGAAGCCTATTACTTTTTAGTTTTCTTGTTTGTAGGAAAACCATACTGGTTCCTTATTGTTGTTTTTGAATTGAGATTGTACGCGTAATTTTTAACGCCACTTAGGTTTTTTTTTTAAATTTGATCTGGTACATGTTTAATGTCAAAAAGTGATATGAAATATTGTTCTTGCTTAATAAAAATGATAATATAAATGTAAATAAGTGTAAAAATAGATTATATATTTATATACAAATAAATGATAGTTAATTATTATTAATCCCATATATAATTTCAATGCCGAAATGAAGGCATATCGAAAACAATGCTTGTGTATTACTATCGCAGTTTTCAATGCCCTTTTAAATAGGTCATCTCGTTATCATTACGTATCAAAATAACAAAAGAAAGAAGAATTTTTTTTTATATTAAAACTTACAATAGTCCCTTATAACTAAAGCACTATTTATGTGTCTAGATTGTCATGAATATATTAAGAAACTCCAGTGTGGACTTTCTTATACGTTTAAATAAATAGGATAACAAAATATACATTTATATTTAAAATATATATTAGTAATTGTTATGATCAGAAATTTGTTAGTTTTCAAATAAATTAAATACAGAATAAATTCTACAATGCTACAATATTTGGAATAAAGCACTCACATTTTAACTCTTCCAAGGGCTATATGGTATAATGCGTGTACCACTTATAGTTCAACAGTTGCGGCTTTTCGTTGGCACCACCATTTCAAATATTTGTCTTGTTTCTGAGTAGTAGTCTAGTTTGGGAACTGCGATACCAAGTAAAATGAACAAATTCTTACAAATTAAACCCCTGTAAGATATTTTTAGCTCGCCGAAGGGCTTAAGTGTTTATCTGCATAATTTGTCTGTAACATTTTCGGATTGAAAAATGTCCTTAATAAAAAGTTCGTCATTTATCGCCTTGATTCCGAAAATATAACATGTAACATGTTGGTAGCTCGCTCGCTCGCTAGTCGTCAAAATTTAGTCGCCTCTACTCCTCTGAAAGTATCGAACCGATTTCAACCAAATTTGGCACACATAATGTGTAGGTACCCAATTGTATCCGGTCACATTTTAAATTAAATCAGAGCCGTACTTCAGGAGATATTGGGCCCGCTAACATGCATTTGCAGATTAAAAAACACTTGGAAAAATATTAATTATACCAAAAAAAATCTACGTAAAATTTCAAAATATTTGATGTATTTAAACGTTTTTCAGATTATAACTGAAAGCTGCAAAAAACTAATGAAAATAATAATTTTTAAAATAAATTAAAATCAATAAAAAGCAATTGAACTGTTTTTGTTTTTTTCCGGTTTGCGCGATACATTGATTAATATATATGACAGTTGATATTTTAGATTGATTACTATATCGTTGTTGATTTGGTTGTTATTTCGATTATTTTAATTCCACACACATCAAAAAGAGAGAGACATACACAAACAGAAGTCATTCGAAAGATAGTTTCGATTCAGAGAAGATATTTCTGTTAAAATGACGAGATTGGAGTGTTTCATAATTACAATAGTAATCACTACGTATAAGAAAGTAGAAATGAGACAAGCAAATTGTTAGTGATAGTAAGCATTTCGTGCAAAGTGCATTTATTTGGGAATTTTAGGTTTCTTTGTTTAGAGAAATTCTATGTAGCGCTATAGATGCATAAGCAACTTGAATGCATTACATTACACGCTAGAACTGCATTTGTGATCAATATAAACTGCAATCTGTGTATCGTGTATGTATGCTTTAGATTTATGATTGATCTCAACCAAAGCATTCCATTGAATTCATCACGCACGAGACGCTTTCAATGGAAATGACCACTCTTATACTATACACTATACACTATTCGTGTCGACAAGTTGAGTAATACCTACAATTTAGCTACCTGTTCAAAATTAATTACAACTTACCCGTGGTACAATAAAGGTAGCGGATACACTATCCAACAAACACACACACACACACACAAACGACGTTTAATTTTGCTAATTTAAACACCACTAACCGTCACAAGACTAGACCACTATAATCTGGGTTGTCACAACTATTATTACAGATTCAAATTTCATTTGGATTTATCGCATGTTTGTTACCCATTTTAAACTGTTTCATTTATTAATTACTTGCAAATTAAATTTCCTAATCATCACACAACTATGAATGATTTTAAATGAGACTACGAAACTCAGTTTTCAATTATAGTAGCCAATAACCGCGTTGGAAAATTGAATAAATTGTTTGCTAACACAAGGATACCAACTGTATAGTGCAAAAGACACTAGATATCTTAACGTTTATATATACATAGTACGATATACATATATCATACACTGTGGTAAATGATGGTGCAGAGTCCCCATACACAGAATCCAACTCATCTTTGATTTGCGTAGGCGTATTGCCTTTCAAAAACAAATATTTGATGACAGCTCGATACTCGATTTTGTCCATTTTCATAAAAACACTCACATCAACTCACTCAAACGACTGTTACATAACAACTGCGCGTCCAAAATGGCTGAAACTTTGGTGAGTAACTGTCAACAGATGAACAAGGAAATTCCCTAGCTTTTATTTACGAGTGCTGCTATCTTCATGTTGAGGTCGGAAACTTTTCAGACCACCCTCGTATATATATATATATATATATATATATATATATATATATATATATATATATATATATATATATATATATATATATATATATATATATATATATATATTATATATATATATATATATATATATATATACATACAGAAAATTACAATTTTAATTACGTAAAATAATTAACTAATTTAACATCAGGTTTTTTTATATAAAGTATTATAGTCAAACAAAACTGATTTGTATCTGTTATCCGGTGGAGAAGAATACCGTTAAAAGTTTCTAAAGTTTTGGATAAGATAATAAGTTTTTTTCATCATTTCCTAGTTGATGTTCAATAGATTTATTACACAAAGCAAACTAGTTGTAGAATAAATAACAAAATCAAACAAAAATTAAAGTTAAAACTTTATCTCAAATTGTACTGCTATGCTAATCTTGACCTTATTCTGTCAGCAACGCTTAAATCTCTTCATAACATTAGCTACACCCATGTTTTGTCTAATTGTTCTCAATCAAAGTTTAAGAATAATTATATTTAAAGTTAACACAATTAATTTGCATTCAAAACGAACCATGTCTAAATGTTTGTTAGAATTTAACTATATGCGTGTTCTTTTCGACACCGAGTAAGGAACCAATGCTAATTTCTAATTTGATCGTATTGTTTGTTTAACCGATCGATTTGGAGGGGAGAAGGGAGCGCGTAAACCAAACATACAATACGCGGTGGAAGTTCCGAAAGAAATATGAGAGAAATAATAGACTCAATCTTGTTAGATTCATGATTGGTTGGTCGCTTGTTGTAGTTAATGTTGTAAACTGTAGATAATAGTATAAAACAACTACGAAATGAAGCTACAGTGTTGTCACGTTTAACTATTCACAGAGAGACGTTTGCAATCGTTAAGAAAATAAAAAAATATAATTGTTATTACACATATTTACTTTTAAACATAATTGCACAATATCTTTACTTTAGCTTATAAAAAAAATATTCCGGAAAGTTGAATTCAGAAACATTCTCTCTGAAAACTTTAGTTGTTATAAATAATAAATTTAGCAAATAAAAGCCATTAGGCCTGAAAAGCACGTTCTTACACGCAAGCTTAATTCTTTGATCACTAATGTTTTTGTTTTTGTTTTTGCCATATATAAAGTGCACGTCTTTGTTCATGGTCTTTTTAACTACTTTTCTCTCATTCTTAGACATACTTAATTTAAATATTACAAATTACGTTGGATTAAAGCTTTCTCTTGTGTCAGTAAAATATATAAACATGAAAACAATGAACACTTTTCGCAGTCTGTTATGATTTATAATTTATAAACAATTATTCAATTTTTTGCAAAACAAACAAAAACACCGTTTTTTTCTAAACATCATTCATGATTCATAAAGCATAATGGTCATAAAAGTTTGTTGAATTGAATAATACATTATTAAAATCACCACTGATCCGGAAACTATATAATTACAAATTTTGGAAAACAAAAGTGCGATATTGTTACATAATCAACTAATTTTTATCACGAAACTTAATGTACATGTCTCTTGTGTGCCGGAAAGAGGTTGCATGTAAATATTCAACTCAAATTACTGGAAGAGTAAATAAATTTACTCCATATTATATATTGTACAGTATGCTTCATGCTTCATTAAGAAGTGTTTAGCATGATTTGCTACAACAATTCAAGTAGAATTAGCGCTGCCGGATAAAATATGCAGCGGTACATATGATGCTGCCCTCTGTTGCTTATTAAACTAAGTAGAAACTGTCTACTAACATTAGAATACTTGGTTTATATGGTTAAATGCTAGCCATTCATACTACAAACATGAACATTTTACTTTATTTCAAATTACATTTATATGTGGATTGTTTGTTGTAGTGGTAACCGTCACCAATATCGTCAATAGGGAACCATTATGAATATTTATTTATTTTTACTTTCTTTTACGAAGTAATAAGTAAGTATTGTAATCACGAAAAAAAAAATTGTATGTGTGTGTGTGAATGTATGTATGTATGTATGTGTGTATGTGTGTGTGTGTGTGTATGTGTGTATGTATGTGTGTGTGTGTGTGTGTGTGTTTGTGTGTGTGTGTGTGTGTGTGTGTGTGTGTGTGTCTGTTTGCGCTCTACAGCCTACACCGTTGAGGATAAAATTATGAAATTTTAAACTTAAGATTTGTATATGCCTGGGAGGAAAACGTCTTATTTTTGAAAAGCATATTCAAACCGGAAGTGCATGTTTACTTGAGTCACTTTTTACGTATATCCGAAACGGCTGCACTTACAGTAAAAATAGTTAGAATAAAATTGGAAGATATTAATGATTTGAACAACTTTTGTTTGAAACATTTCTTCAAAAAGTGTACCAATTACGAGAAAATTGCTATTGAAATCTGCCTTGTCTTATTTATATTGCAATAGTTACATAGGTATGGAAAATTATATATAATAAATCGTATCTACTATGTATGTCAGCTGTTTTGAATATTCAAATATTTTGACATTTAACATTTATTGTCAGTGTCACAAATAAGTTTAGTGAAAAAGCGTTACAAAGGTTAGTAAATAATTTAAAATATTATATATAAATATTTTCTCTGGTTTAAGGTTAGTTTGAAAACTAAAAAATGCCCGGCCATAATCTTTAATAATATGTAATGAATAATTATATATTCTTTATACTACTGTAAAATCCAACATTTAAAATATAAAATACATATGTTTTCTTTGGAAATCTGACAATAAACTAATTTTACAATTTTATTGGACAATGAATGAAAATATTTTCTTGAAATTTAAACATTTTATATTATTATTTATATACTATCAAATGTAAATATACTGACTACGTAAAAGAAAGTTTAGGGCCAACACATGGCCGATGTTTTCTGTTAGTAAACAGAATTCTAAGCCTATCACTTTTAAAAAAATTTTCTAACATGCTTTTTATTTTCATAAGCCTAGTTCGTAGCCTATTAAGTTTGCATACTGTTTAAGGTCAGCTGGTGAGAGTGGCTTTGCTTGCGCCTACAGTTGCACAACCAATCACAGACCTTACATTCTGAACAATTCCGAGCATGTTAGAAAGAATTACAAATTGACATACGAAATTTTAGTTGCGTTCTTTTGGTCGCTACTAGAGGTAGTACATTATAGTTTAACTGTTATTTTATTGTATATTATTATAGTTTGTGCTATCTACTTAAGTTTTCTATCAACTGGATATCTAATAGATACCTTTAATAATTTTTTCTCTGTATCTATTACTATTAGTAGCGCGTAAACGAACGGAGTCTTTCAATGATATTTGTGACTCTATTGGCAACACTGAGGCGTAAAATTATTCTCAATTATAATGGAAGGGGACTATAATTGCAGTGAGAACTATTCAAAATCTAGTTTTAAATGACTAAACTGAATAAATAATAAAGTTAAGCCTTTTTAATAATTCAATATATTATTAATAATAGCACAAAATAATCACTGTATGGGTTCATTTTTCCGTAACAAAAGCATAATGGTTCCCTTTTCTCTTAATATTGGATGAAAATCGTCGCACTTTGTATTTACATATGTATAAACAAGGTAATCATATTTCCATATTTCCACAATACAATATCGCGAATATACCTTTAGAAATAGCAATATATATATATGAATGCATAAATTAGGAGTGTAAACAAGCAGAAATGTACTGATGTAATTTTAAATTGATAATGTACGTTACAATTTTCCTGAATAACTTCAACATCAGTAATAATTTGCTATTGAAATTATGTTGTGGTTCTGAGTTATTCTGTTTTAACATTTCTTTCACCTATCCACGTTCGCTCGTTCATTCGTACACCATCATAAATGTTATTTTCGACAAAATTTATTAATATTATATTGAATTTATTTATTATATAAATAAATTTCAATTATATTTCATATTAAACAAGCATTGGCAAGCTATTTGACATAACGATTATCGGTGTAAATAAACTATGTTGATACTAAAATTAAAATGATCAAAGTAACGATCAAATCAACAATGATATAGTAATCAATCTAATATATCGATTTTTATATCTTGAGTATTATAAAAAGTACATATTCGGCAAGTTTTTAGTATTGGCTGTGCCAATTTCTAAAGACTTAAAATATATTATAATTTTATGTTGATTTTTTGTTTAATTACTTAGAAATTTTTTTAAAGTTGATATTTATAGATGTTGCTTGTTTTGGGGCCCAATAACTCTGGAAATAAAGAGCCTAGTGAATTTAAAATGTTACCGGCACAAAATGCGCCCTCATAAATTGGGTAAGCCAAATTTGGTGTCAATCCGTTAAGTATCTTCAGAAGAAAAGAAGCGACAAATTTGATCTTACGAGCGAGGAAGCGTGCGACGACTAACATCTAATGGGTATATGAGTTATATATATTTTTGGACTCAGGATGATAAAACGAATTTGTACTTAAATATGTACTTGTACTTAATAAATATGTGCTATATCCATTTTAAAATTCTAATTATATGGTTCTTTTAGTTTCAGATTTAATCAGAAATATTTCGCCGTCAATTAAAAATGTACGTCGCTATTGATGCAAGTTCGTTTTCTGATCAAGCAACGTCACGTTATAATTGAGATGTGGAATGTATCTGAGAACGACACGCTGCCATTGTACAATGACGCAGCTGGTGATGGTGGTGGCAGCACTTACAGACTCCCGGTGGAGCTGCGTGATCCGCTGAGCATCGTGGTACCCGTGACGTGTGTGTATGTAATCATCTTTGTCACCGGACTGATTGGCAACGTGAGCACATGCATCGTGATCGCGCGCAACAAGTCAATGCACACCGCCACCAATTATTACCTATTTTCGCTCGCCGTCTCCGATTTGCTACTATTAGTTTCTGGACTGCCGCCAGAGATGTACCGCCTGTGGTGGCCACAAGTATGTATCTTTATATGTGCATGTTATTATTTTTAATGCGAAATTAATTATTAATTAATTAATTACTTTTGCGGAACAAATGTTAGGAAATTGGCATCATAGAGCAGCTCAGTATTTTCTTCTGCGCTTATTACGCTTCAAGCTATTCCGAATACACTATCGGTGTATATATTAATATTATCTCAAAGTTACAACAATTAATAATTTACTATTGAGAAATATTTTTTTGGGGTTCAATATCTTCTGAAGTATGGCACTAATTGGATTTAAAATGTGAACGGATTGAACCGGGCTTCCACACAATATGTGTGCCAAATTTGGTTGAAATTGGTTCGGTACTTTCAGAGAAGAAGATGTGACAAAATTGTTCTTACAAACGAGCGACTTACATGTTGCCATGTATAGACACAGTATATACATTTTCGGTATCAGGGAGATGTGAAATGAGTTTCTCTTAAAGAATTATTCGAATACGAGATTGTTAGACAAATATATAATTTAGCAAAAGTATAACGGTATCGGTGGCGTTGAGAACTAATAATCTATTAGGCATCCCAAGGTTAAGCACACATTTTGTAAACTGCACTTTTATATTTTGTTTTAGTATTCGCAGCGTCACTAACGTCTAGTGGTGTTAATTTGCACTATATTAATAAAGAAAATATTTATTATTTTCCATAAAACGTTATTTAAATAAATATAATTACTAAACAGATTTTATGAATAAAAAGTATGTAAAAGAAATGATGATTAGGTACAATGATTATTGTTTTGTAGTTGTGTATCACAATGTAATTCATAAATGAGGAATTAAAACCGTTGTACAAACATTTCTTTCCAATGACTTTTTTGTGTGAATATAGCCAACGCAAAGAAACAAAATATCCTGTTTCACAAGAATATAAAGCATGTTGATGTAGTAGAGTTGGAGAAAACAAAGCTTGCAAAAACAGTGTGAACAACTTCTTTCAATCGATATTGAAAAATAGCTAAGAAAATGGTGATTGTTTTTTTTTCTTCTTCTGTGACCTTATGAATATGTGAAATATTTCTCAAGGAGTTTACGTCGTTTTTATTTTAATATGTTTCGGAATTTGGAATTCTCTCATTTTGTCTAGAAAGAAAATGCGATTTTATGTTTATATATTTACATTATTAAATGTTCAAAGTTATTAGCCGCTGCTTAAGTATTTTTCTTCTTCTTTTCCAGCATTCTTTTGTTGCTTCTTTTATATGTGCATTAATTTTTACTTTTTAAGTTTTATCACGAGTACTTTTGACTTTAATAACTTCAATTCTTATTTTTGCTTGAATGAAGTACATTCAACGCAATATATTTTTTAAAAACAAGATTAAATATATATTTAAATGAATGAATAGAATTTTAGCAAAATATAGTGCATTTGTTAAACCTTAAAATAACATTTCACTAATGTCAATGTAACGACGTCAATTTACTTTCTCCTTGTCAATATGGGCGGAGCCAATGCATATTTTGATTTAAAAAATTGTTGCATTTTGTATACAATTTAACTTTATTATTTAAATGTGTTTTACCTGCTGTGTCACTTAGGGTCTAGGATCCGCCAATCGTATCTACTTATATATTTATATACTTCTCGGTATATTTTGTATGTTAAGTAAATTTATCTTTATTAACTAAATATTTTATAGCATCAACGATTAAAATATTTAGTTAATAAAGTTAAATTAAAAATACCGTAAACATACCATGGAGGATATAAAATATAAATATATAAGTAGATAGCATTGTCAGATTCTAAGCCATAAAAGAGGCGACAGGTAAAACACCTATAATTAATAAAGTTAAATTGTGTACAAAATGTTTCCATTTTTAAACCAAAATATGCATTGGCTTCGCCCATATGGAGAAAAGAAAGTTAAATGACGTTTTCACATTGGCGTGAAATGTGATTTTAAGGTTGAATACATGCACTTTATTTCGCTTAAATTCTATTCATTCATTTAAGTATATATTTAATTTTGTTTTTAAAAAATATATAAGCCTACATGTATTGATAAACACAAAATAATGAATAGTTATTTATTAAATTGCAGACGTACATCTTTGGCGAGTTATTCTGCATGGTGCAGAGCTTCAGTGCGGAAACATCAACAAACGCGACAATCCTAACAATAACCGCGTTCACCGTGGAGCGATACATAGCCATCTGCCACCCGTTCCTCACGCACACCATGTCCAAGTTGTCACGAGCCATCAAGTTTGTGATAGTCATTTGGTTGGTGGCCCTGTGTCTAGCGGTGCCGCAAGCGATCCAGTACGGCTTGTGGCGCGCAGTGGACGAAGCAGGGGCGCCCGTGTCGCGCTGCACGATGACCCGCGTGCTGTCGGGGCACGCGTTCGAACTGAGTACGCTGGTGTTCTTCGTGACACCGATGACCGCGATCACCGTGCTGTACGTGCTCATCGCTGTCAAGCTGCGACGATCGCGGCTGCTCACGTGCACCACACGACCCTCGTTCAACGCTCACAGCGTTGCCGCTACCGAGGACCAAGGAACTAATCAACATCGGCGCTTTGTGCGTAGTCCAGCCGCACAGAACCGCGTCATCAAAATGCTCGGTAAGTCTATCAACACAGCATGATGGATATTTAAATGTAAATGCAAGTTGAATTTATATATGGTTTTGCATATGTGGACGTTTTTTTGTCTTTTACGAACAAGCCATGGACTTTTGTGCGCCTGACTTCTTAAACAGAAATTAATTACGCTACACACTAACTGGATTACTTGTAGTTATACGAGCCAAATATGTCTCTTGTATATTTAATTTTGATTCAACAAGATATCAAATAAGAGTATTTGTTTATTTTATCTTTAATGACCCTCATCTTGTATTCGAATTGAAAAAAGCGGGGTATCTGACTGTAGGTTATATTAATGCGCCCATTAATTAAATTCCAACACATACACATGAATTTGCCATTCACTTGTAGGTGATCAATTCAAGATGAAATTCCAATTTCGATAAATTTAACTTCTCAAGCGGAATTAAAATAATCACTATCTTTGTTTTATGGCCGTAAATAAAATGTCTTTAATATGATGAACGAACTATGTTAGAAATAAAACATTTAGTAAAGATATAAAAAATAAATATCTCTATGAAATATATTTATTTTACAATAATAAATAATAATAAAAAAAACAATATTCATATAATAGTAAATATAATCCAAAGAAATAAATGAATGATATTTTTAATATTCAAATATTCGACAAATGTGAAAAACTTATCGGATGCCGCTGGGAATCGAACCCAGAGCCTACAGATTTACGCTCTGTTGCTCTATCGATTGAGCTACGTCATCCACAGCGAATGATATTTTTCAACTCGGATCGTCCTATCACTAAATCATCGTCCAACATATCACTGCACTAATTACTAACTAACACTTCATATTGTATGATTGTGTTGATTAGGCGTAAGGCACTTTGTTAAAAACTAGCCAGTCCCCAGCATAGCACGGATGATTTAAACAATCCTTTCCGAATAAAATAATGCAATCTTTTGAAATCTACTGCTTCAATTGATACTAGTGTTGCACTTGTTAAATTTTTAAACAATCGTCGCCATTCTTTCACCGCTGTATTTGCTCTAGACGTGATTTTTTTTAATAGTCCCAAAATGAACATAGTTTACTTCGCGAAGTGTTGTTTGTTACTGCAGTCAGAAAATCAAACGAATGTCTTTATTAAATTACTGATTAAAGTGAATGTATTTTTGCTACATAAAATACATAGAAATTACAATTTGATTTACCTTGATTTTGATTGGAGGAAGAGAAGGAAGTAGCTGTAGTTGTATTCATTTTGACACACTGTCCTGCATTCATTGTTTTCAAACACCATAACTTTTGATATACCTTAATTAATCTTTCATTCGACATTCTTTCAACATGACCATATCACCGCATTTGACTCTGACCTATTCTGCGTACGACATTTTTGGTTTGCCAAACCCACATTCACTTCCATACCTGATCAATGATAGCACAAGTACACCATTGTACACATTGCAGAACCTTACATCCTTAGAAATGTTAAAATATCTTGCAAACATTCCTAAAGCCTCTAATATCTTACAACCAGCAGACACTCTTCTCTTAATAATACTTTTCATCGCTAGAGAATAAACAAACTGTTTCACTTGCTTTAGTCGATGTTGTCCATCTACCACAATATTTATTATACACTGTCCTACATTTATTCTTTTCGAACACCATAACTTTTGATTTACCTATATTCAGTTCAAGATTCATATCCTTTCTTACTGCACTTATGTTCTGTATCATTCTACTCAGTTGCTATTCTGATTCACCAAAAACCACGAGACCATCTGCATAAGCTAAAACAAGAACAGTCATACCACCATCGTCACTCGCGCCACCACATAATGCCCGACGCAATAATACATCCATATATATATATATATATATATATATATATATATATATATATATATATATATATATATATATATATTAAATACGTATATATATTAAATAGTCAGTCCAGGGTGAAAACACGCAACCTTGTTTCACACCAATTTCAATATCAAACCATTCACTCAATCTGCCACCATTCTTACAGCAGCTTTACAATACTTGTATGGCATTGAACAAAGATCCATTGACGCTATGTTCTTTCAAAATGCACCATAAACTCTCGCGTACTACACTACCATAGGGATACGCCTTTTTCAGATCGAGAAAGCCACAAAATAACTTTTTATTATTGTTATCAAGTGACTTTTTGACAATCATACGAAGGGAAAACAATTGATCTACACATCCTCTCCCAGGCAAAAAGCCACCTTGTAGGCATATCATACAATTTCATTCGCGATATACATCTGACTTTCCCAATTATAATAGTTCCATACAAATTGCCTACAACACTTAATATACTTATGGCCCTGTAGTTATTTTCATTCATTATGTCTAGTAAAATTGTAAAGTTAGATTATTGTCAGATTTCTAAAAAAACATATGTATTTTAGATTTAAAATGTTCGATTCTATAGTAATATACAGAAAATATAATTATTCATTACACATTATTAAAAATTAATATGGTTGGACATTTTTTAGTTTTCAAATGAACTTTAAACCTTACAAAATATTTTCATATAATATTTTAAATTATTCACTAACCTTTGTAACGTTTTTTCACTAAACTTATTTGTGACACTGACAATAAATGTTAAATGTCAAAATATTTGAATATTTAAAACAATTGACATGCATAGAAGATGCGATTTATTATATATAATTTTCCATACCTACGTAACTATGGCAATATCAATAAGATAAGATCTTGTAACTGGTACATTTTGAAGAACTGTTTCAAACAAACCTTGTGCAGAATACTAATATCTTTCAATGTTATTCTAACTATTTTTACTGCAAGTATAGCCGTTTCGGAGATATTGCAGAAATTACAAAAAAAACTCTTAAGTAAACATGCACTTCCGGTTTGAATATGCTTTTCAAAAATAGAAGGTTTTCACTCCAGGCATATACAAATCTTAAGTTTAAAGTTTCATAATTTTATCTTCAACAGTGTAGGCTGTAGAGCGCATACAGACACACACACACACACACACACAGACGTCATTCCAAAAATAGTCAGACTCGATTCAGGGAAGGTCAAAAGGTGTATGTTTATTAAAATAAGTAGTGATACCCAATTGGATGGATAAAGTTTTCGATAAACAAAAAGGTATTGTATGAAAACCAACAGGAAAGATGATAAACTTTTAACTTCTAATATGCGTAACATTTGAGGCGTTAGTGACGCAAAAGTTTTCACACACCCACACCTAAAATCTCGAGATAGATATTTTTCTTGATAACAATACTTACTGATACTTCGTATAAGAAAGTAAACAGATTCAAGGTAAACTAGGTTTTTTTAATTAATGCTTGGACGGAAAAAGAAACAACATTTAGAATCATGTTTAAAGAACTAAACTAAATAAGTGCTCATGGAGCATCGAATCAAGTAAAATCAAAGTAGGTGTATGACTATTGTGAATGTCGATATGTGATCGTATGTATTTCGTATTGGAACTATTGGAATTTATGCCAATGCCAGCGTATAACAAAATTATATTCTGGTTATTTTTCTGAGATTTAAATCTCTGTATATCTATGCTATATCATATTATGAAAAAAAAAAAATTTAACAGTCTGCTAAAAGTGTCTGGTAAGGCCAAACTACTTACTACTACTACTACAATATTATAAAGTTTTATTAGTACTACCAGAATACGCTAGGTGGCTATGTGTTGTTTAGATATACGATGCGGTTAGTAAAATTTATCAGAACAGTGGCGCCGACATTCGTCATAAAGAAGGAAGGGTGTTGTTGTGGTTTATATCATCGGATGTTCGTTCTATGTATGTACACTTATCCCATCAGTCAAGGGCATTTCTAAACACAAATAATATTTTGATCTCGGGCAATATCGTTCCATACCATTAAATCATATACATACGTATGTATGCGACACTAATAATTGATTTCAAGGTGATTTTCATCAAACTAGTCGTAAAAAGTATTATACATATATACGGATTATGAAAATAATTACAGATTTAAGAATTTGTTGATTCATATATGAAATAGTATTTGAATCTCGAACAATTTTCTATTTGAACTTTAACGGAAATATCCGTTTTGAAAATCTTTGATTATTTTCGCAATGACATCTGTATGTACGTTTGTCTGTCTATACGCCTGTATGTATGTATGTACGTATGCATGTCTTTAAGTCTCGATGTCTGTCAATGCACATCTGTGTGTTAGTATGTATGTATGTTTGTCTGTATGCACTGTAACTTAAAAATGGATAAGCGTAAATGGATACAAGAGATTTTTATTAAATTTAAAAGAACTGGTTGATTTTTTGTAGCACTTAACCCACCGGTAGTGGTTGTTTACTTGACGCCGTTTTTCAGTTTTTGTCAATTTTAAAGAAAACTATGCGTTATTTCGAAAATGTACTTATTTAGTAAACCAGAGGCAATATAATTGTCTAGATTTTTAGTTCAAAACGTTTTTTGATATAGCTTCCGGTTTACGTGCTATGAATGTTTGAAATATCGTATTTTTAATCTATTCGAAACAACTGCTAATTTATTTTGAATCTATCAGGAAATTGCATTGTTATGGAGAGTAAAATTATGTTTCTGTTTGTTAATGTTTAATTTTTTAAATTTATATCCATCTATATAATCGTACAAGAAAATCTATTACAGATGATTTGAGTAATAAATTCATAAAACTGGTTTATAATCATCTGAATGTGTGTATGTTTTAGTTAAGCAACGTATCCTATTATGTTCCAGTGGCAGTGGTCGTAGCGTTTTTCGTTTGTTGGGCGCCGTTCCACGCTCAGCGACTGTTGGCGGTGTACATGTCGGCGGTGTACACTCGCGGCGGCAGTGCACAACCGTCGGAGGCGGCACTTCGCGCCTATCTCATCCTCAACTACACTAGCGGCGTTCTCTACTTTCTATCCACCACCATTAATCCGCTCCTCTACAACATCATGTCAAACAAATTCCGAGAAGCATTCAAGGTGAGTTGCATTACATATATACATAAATATATTTTCTTTTTCGCATCTGTCTCATTTTATGTTTAATTAAGGTACTAATAACTTATATCTATTCTTCAGACAATGTAAAAAAGTTTGTAATTTTGCAAGATTTTATTCTAAAACAACCCTAATCTAACATAGTACATGTTTAGGCCAAATGTTATATATATATATATTTATATATATATATATATATATATATATATATATATATATATATATATATATATATATATATATATATATATATATATATATATATATATATATATATATATATATATATATATACCTATATATATATATATATATATATATATATATATATATATATATATATATACATATATATATATATATATATATATATATATATATATATATATATATATATATGTATATATATATATATATATATATATATATATATTTATATTTATATTTATATATATATATATATATATATATATATATATATAGATAAATAAATAAAATTTCAGTATAAATGTCTTTAGCTATAGCAATTATACATTGTTCATGGTATTCAATATGAAAAGCCTGTTTCGCTCTGCTCCGTTCCGCAATTTAGCAGCTGTTAGTTTCTCAGCTGATCGACCCATCCGCCTCACACTAAATTGAAAGGATATTTGTTATCCCTTTGTTGGAACTAAATAGCTATTAGCGATCGTGCACTGCGCGAGAGAACACTGGCTCCCTTGCGGGTAACAAAGACATCCGCAAACCGTATACCGATTATAAAATTCATGCAAAGTACTGTTCATCCCCATACTATGATTGATCAGTTCATTCAATCACATACACTGTAATTTTCAATTAGATAATCAGAAAGATTTAGAAACGAACACAAGTCTACTAAAACATCAAATTTTTGGAAAGTGTTCATATGAAATAATTCATATCTTAATTGCAATATAAATCTATACATGACGATTATATTGTAATATAATACGTATTTATTGCATTGGTTCATTCTAATAAACCGTATTGTTTATTAATTGTTAGCAATTAAAATATCGTTATTTTCAAAATGCACGCGTTAGCCTAACAAACCAATAAGAACGATGGCCTATGAGCGAGCTAGAAAATCAGCTTACATTGTCACCACTAGTGTTGCCAACCGTCATACTAAGAGCTGTCAATACGCAACTTTAAAAAATCATATCTTTAAATATATAATCTTTAAAATGTTCGATTCTATAGTAATATAAAGAAAATATAATTATTCATTACGCATTATTAAAAATTATTATTGCCGGACATTTTTTAGTTTCGAATGAACTTTAAACCTTACAAAATATTGTCATATAGTATTTTAACTAACGTTTGTAACGTTTTTTCACTTATCTTATTTGTGACACTGACAATAAATGTTAAATGTCAAAATATTTGATTATTTAAAATAATTGACATGCATAGTAGATGCGATTTATTATATATAATTTCCCATACCTACGTAACTATGGCAATATCAATAAGATAAGATCTTGTAACTGGTACACTTTTTGAAGAAATGTTTCAAACAAAAGTTGTGCAGAATACTAATATCTTTCAATGTTATTCTCACTATTTTTACTGTAAGTATAGCCGTTTCAGAGATATTGCAGAAATTGCAAAAAAAGTCTTAAGTAAACATGCACTTCCGGTTTGAATATGCTTTTCAAAAATAGGAGGGTTTCGTCCCAGGCATTTAAAAATCTTAAGTTTAAAGTTTCATAATTTTATCTAAAACAGTGTAGGCTGTAGAGCGCATACATACCCACAGACACACACACACAGACGTCATTCCAAAAATAGTCAGACTCGATTCAGGGAAGGTCAGAACGTGTATTTCCGTTAAAATTTTGAGATTTTTTTTTCATGATTACAATACTTACGTATTACTTCGTAAAAGAAAGTAAAAACATTATTTATTTTATAAACAATCCTTACAATAATCAAAATATGACCACTTGTAAATTATTTGCTAAACTATTTAAAGAGCAAATCGGCATTAATTATTTAATTAAAATAACTATATTAGTAGGTATATAACTATTAAAATATAAAATAGATTTAAGGTACGAACGGTCTAAATGGGCTCCCATTGTCTTGAACAGCAATGAGTTTATTCGTCATTTTGACCAATTTTATTTATAGCTGATTGTAATATAGCCTTGAAATTATATTTGGTTTATTTTACTAATATAATGAAATTTAATTTATATATATATATATATATATATATATATATATATATATATATATATATATATATATATATTTATTATTCATTTTAAATATGGCCCAATTTATTATTTAATTTCATTATAAAATAACAAACAATTTCTAAATTATTTTAATATTTAATTTGTTATAAAATCTTATATGTTAGAATTATCAGAGACGTAAAGTTGCGATTGACAAATTTTAAGTACTAATTATTAATTAGCTGTGCGCAATGAAGTATTACAAAAATATAAAAGTTAAAATAAGTTTCGTGAGGATCAAATCCCAATAAACATCTAACTTTCATTATTTGTTTTATAATTTTCTACATTTATATATTTGTGTATGAAAAAATCAATAAATATTTATTGGCTTGTACAGTTTCCATTTATTTTGCTTGATATTGAAATATAAATGGCATGTAAAATAAATCCTGGATATAACAGAATTTGATTTGTTCGAGCGATATGAAAGTGCAGAGTTAATTCAAGATGTTGTTTAAATAATTCAATCAACGAAGATCACGATCGTATGTTTGCAGTTAGTTATAGCTGAAAAAATCAATTGAACAACGCAGACTTATCAAGTTTGTACAATTTATTGAATAAAGGTCGCTCGTAAGTTTCCATTCCCGTATGCGTCATCATAATAGAATTTCACAACTGTAAACCGCAATTTATAGCAGCGTTCTTTTGGTCCCTAACAGATGTCAGTGTAAGCAATACGTAAACCCACTTTTTTAGGTTTTTGCAATAGGGAAAATGCAAACTTTTGCTATGACAAAAAGAACTTATACATAATTATTTTGTACTGTTATTATTAGTATATAATGCATCAAATTACTTGAAAATGTTTACATTAAATTCAACAGTGTAGGCTGTAGAGCGCATATATACACACATACACACACACACACACACACACACACAGACGTCATTCCAAAAATAGTCAGACTCGATTCAGGGAAGGTCAAAAGGTGTATTTTCGTTAAAATCGCGAGATATTTTTTTCCTGATTACAATACTTACTTATTACTTCGTAAAAGAAAGTAAAAATTGACTGAATTCTGACTAAATTGTATAGTGCCAGAATTAACAGATCCACCGTTGCCAAGAGACATGCAAATTAGAGAATCTGAAAAAATATTGTAGCACAAGAATATCGGGTAGTAACATATTAATAATCTGTACCACCATTGTTCGTTTCTAAATTTCGTCCTCCAACCTCCACCATATTTTCCTGCTGCGAGATTCCGGTCCCTTTTCAAGGACTTGTTGGTCTGCCCTTGGATTGACTTTAAAAATTATTCTCTTTTACTTGTTTAAAGTATTGAACCAAACGACCATCTCCACTGTCTAAAAGCGAGCCGACGGCTTTAGGTGAACCATCAAGCTCGTATAAAGACATAGACCCGCCTTTTTTTAAAAATATGCATTCGATGTGTATTTGCATAAAAAATGTCCGGTAAAAATTTCAATTAATTCTATTTGTTTTTATTGAGAGAAAAAAATTAAAAACTATGAAAAAGTGCCTTTTTTGGTGGTTTTTATTTTTTATCTCCGAAAAAAACAATTAGAATAAAATGACATTTTACCAGGCATTCTTTATGCAATTACACATTAAAATATATTTTTAAAAAAAGGGTGCTGGATGGAGATATAGCCAATTAGATTGTTTGGGTAGTTTTATGGTTTTAAGACCACACGTATGGTACCAATGTGATTGAAATTCCTTTTCAGATTTTATTTAATGAAATACCATTTTATTGTATCGTAAAAATAGCATATTTCTGATTATGATAGCAATTCGCGGTCTATGCAAAAAAAAGAAGAGGAACTAAAGCTAATGGTGTGAACTTGAGAAATTCACTACTAGATAAATTTTTAAAATAGTCAACTTGTGTCTGCGTACTCATATGAAATAAATAGTAAATATTCGGCCGATTTTGCGGCTGTAGTCATCTGAGTAGCATTTGATGTATTTTGTTTCTTTTTACTTTCTTTTACGAAGTAACAAGCAAGTATTGTAATCAGGAAAAAAAAATTCTCGAAATTTTAACGGAAATATACCTTTTGACCTTCTCTGAATCGAGTCTGGCTATTTTTGGAATGACGTCTGTGTGTGTGTGTATGTGTGGCTGTGAGCGCTCTACAGCTTACACCGTTAAAGATACAATTATGAAACTTTAAACTTAAGATTTGTATATGCCTGGGAGGAAAACCTCCTATTTTTGAAAAGCATATTCAAACCGGAAGTGCATGTTTACTTGAGTCACTTTTTGCAATTTCTGCAATATCCCCGACACGGCTGACTTGCAGTAAAAATAGTTAGAATAAAATTGAAAGATATTAATATTCTGCACAACTTTTGTTTGAAACATTTCTTCAAAAAGTTCCAGTTACAAGATCTTATCTTATTGATATTGCCATAGTTACGTAGGTATGGGAAATTGTATATAATAAATCGCATCTACTATGCATGTCAATTGTATTAAATATTCAAATATTTTGACATTTAACATTTATTGTCAGTGTCACAAATAAGTTTAGTGAAGAAAACGTTACATAATTAATTTAAAATAATATATGAAAATATTTTGTAAGGTTTAAAGTTCATTTGAAAACTAAAAAATTTCCAGCCATAATAATTTTTGTGTAATGAATAATTATATTTTCTTTATATTAAAATACATATGTTTTTTTAGAAATCTGACAATAATTTAACTTTACAATTTTACTGTACATAATGAATGAAAATATTTTCTTTTAAATTTAAACATTTTATATTTTAATTTATATACTATCAAATCAAAATATACTGACTACGTAAAAGAAAGTTTAGGACCAATACATGGCCGATGTTTTGCATATTATATGCAATAAATGCAAATGTAATTCATACGTAAATCGATTTCTAGCAGTATCAGCCAGCAACTGTGTATTCCTTTCCATGCCCTGAATTATGATATAAATGCAAAATATAATGTTTCATTTCTAGGAAGGTATATCTAATTTATATATTTTTTTGCAAATAAATTATATGTTATATGATGATTATTATATACCTAGACGAACCTAATTCTGCGTTTTAAAAAATTATTGCTTTTTACTCGAATGTTTATTAGTATTATAAATAATGTTTACAAACATATTTACTGTAAAAGGAGTTAAAACAAAATGATCCCAATAAGAATAAATGACTTTGAAATTCAAATATAAAAGCTGTGGCCTTCTAAAAGTACTACAAATACTTGGTATTTAACTGACATGTTTTTTGGAGTTAACACTAATCTCTTTTTGAGTGACAGTGTATACAGACATACAGTTAAATTGTTTAGTATGGATTACAAGAGGCCTAGAAAGTATTTTCGTTCAAATTTCGACTTTAAATGTTTCTTGATTATAATATATATATATTAATTACTTCGTATGAGGAAGTAAAGATAAATCTTGTGTGGAAATAATGTTTTCTATTTATGTTTTAATTTTCTTATGGGAATTGTTAAGTTAAATAAATATACATTATTTTTTGTTTGTAGCTAAAAACGTATTATTACAAGGATGCTTGTGTTTATTTTGTAACATAATCATTTGTTTTATAAATAATTAAATAACTAATTAATGAATAAATGTGTATGCTCAAAGACGATCACACCAAATACATGACTATTTGAACATGCACTGGCTTCGGGCATCGCGCGTCGCCGACAATAATTACTGCTACTCGCCACCGACGAACGACTATTTCGCTATGCTTTTGCTAATGTTTTATATAAATGTACAATTTAAACAAAAATAGAAAGCAACTATGATACATACACACACACACACGCACATAAACAGACATATGTTTAATACGGATTCAAGGTAGTTTAAAATGACTATTTTCGTTAAAACCTTAAATTTGCATGTTTTTGATCATTCCATGATGAGGATAAAAATATAACGATAAAAATATAACGGTTTCGCGGAACTACATAACATCATGTCTATTTTCATCATATGGGGTGGCAGAAACCCATTTACATTCATTCCCATCTTGACAATCTTTCGCCATTCAACTCTATCCTTACAAATTTCTTTCGCTTCATTCAAATTCATTCGATTCTTCATATATGCTCTTCTATTTCGCTCAGGGGCATAACTAGAAATCAAGAAGATCAAGAAAACCCTTTCGATGAACTATCTGGAACTATCCTTCAGCGATTAGGTGTTTTTTTTTGCTAAATGTCAACGAGACCTCCTAAGACTCACTTTTGCCTCTGGTGTAAAGTTAATTTGAAAACTAAAAAATGCCCGGCCATAATAATTTTTAATAATATGTAATGAATAATGATATTTTCTTATATACTACTATAAAAATATACTATGACAAATCTAAATATACTTGATTACGTAAAAGAAAGTTTAGGGCCAACACATGGCCGATGTTTTCTTGATTACTTCGTATATGAAAGTAAAAACTCATATTGCTAAACGTTGTAAACAATAAAATGTTTCAATCGCATCGCTCAGAAATTAGTGTCGTTGTATTCTCGTTATTAATCGCATTTGTAAAGAAAACTTTAGCTAAGGAAATAATACCAATAGAACTGGTATTTCTTTTATAAAAGTAAGATTGCTGCTAAAGAAAGTGATACTTTTGTTAGATTATTTCCGCGATGGATATATGTACATACGTACGGATATAGTTATTGATTGATTTCCCCCAAGACATTGGATAAATATTAGGACAAGTCGTATCTGATGAATAAGCTTCATGTTGAACGAAGCCAATAACGTAAACAACTTGATTGCTAAAAGATGCGACACGTTGAAATTATAATCAAGAAGATCCAGGCCATCCAGATATTAATTAAAGAATAGATTATATGATTTAAAGTAAACGAAAATTATAGCTTGAACCGCGATATGTATGTGCAGAAGAATGAACAGAAGAATTATACAGTGGTGATGGTAACAATCTTCTGCGCACATAAAGGTGTCATACTTCAAACTATTCCGTGTCTCACCCACACAGTATACGAGTATATTTAATCGCCTCGAGACAAAAACACAATTTTAAAGTTTCCGTACTTCCTGAAATTGTTAATGGTCTCTTTTTCCGTAAGAATACATCCTTAGTTTTATAACGTGCTTTGTCCTTCTTACTAACAACATATGGTGGCCTGATATGCGCTAGTCTTTGTTAAACTTCATAAGTAAGAGCGTCAAGGTACATTATAAGAACAAGAAGACGCCCCTATAATAAAGAATCTTCTTTACCTTTCCGTACCCGGAAACGGAAGTTTACCATTATTTACTTGGCGCGAAATTATATATAGAACCAATCTAAATGGTGTGTATTGTTTGAATGTTTTATATCCCCAAAATTTAAAGAGCAACATTGAATTTGTTGTTCAACGCTTTTGACATTGTTTTTAACACACACACACACACACAGACGTCATTTCAAAAATAGTCAGCCTCGATTCAGGGAAGGTCAAAAGGTGTATTTCCGTTAAAATTTCGAGTTTTTTTTTCGTGATTACAATACTTATTTATTACTTCGTAAAAGAAAATAAAAATGTTTTAGGTATCTTAAGGTGCATATATAAGATCATGCCTAGTCCCATCATATGATCCAATGTTTTAGTATTCTGCACTGTTGAGTAGGCGGTGTTAGCGATTGTTAGCACACGTGTTGTCAAGTTGATGAAGTTTTTCCAGACAAGCAGCACTGTTGATTTTTCTGCAAAAAGCGCAAAAAATAAAGGTTAATCTATCAAGTTCGATTTGTTGCAGATAAATATCACGCACTGGCTTCTTGGGCTTTCTAAACTAAACACAATTTGAACTTGAGGAAAAATATATTAAAAGGAATACCTATATTATATTTCCGGTATAGAATGGAATTATAATTGGAAAAATATATACATATGTGTATATCGTTTCAACATCAATAAATTTTACCACATACATACATCATCATGTTTCTTTTAACATACTATATGTATGTATTGGTAAAATATGGAGAAGGTATATGTAAATATTATACGCAGTAAACACACATGTGCCGAGAAGTACATACACTCAATGTTAATGTATATTATCGCAGATATACTTGCTAATTTTCATGGATTTCTTTTTGAATGTGAACTTTTATTTACGACTTCTGGTAAACGTACATACATACATACATACATACATACATACATGCATGCATACATACATACATACATACATACATACATACATAAATACATACATACATAAATACATACATACATACATACATACATACATACATACATACACATACATACACACATACATACATACATACATACACACATACATACATACATACACACATACATACACACATACATACATACATACATACATACATACATACATACATACATACATACATACATACATACATACATACATACATACATACACACACACACATACATACATACATACATACATACATACATACATACATACATACATACATACATACATACATACATACATACATACATACACACACATACATACATACACACACACATACATACATACATACATACATACATACATACACACATACATACATACACACATACATACATACATACATACATACATACATACATACATACATACATACATACATACATACATACATACATACATACATACATACATACATACATACATACATACACACACACACACATACATACATACATACATACATACATACATACATACATACATACATACATATTATAACGAGTAGATTTTCGAAAACACCTTATATAATAACGCGCAATTGAATACTGAATCAAGTAATGTTTAGTAAATTGATTTTATGACATGATATTTATATTACACGTGTAATGTGTATGTATATATAGGTATGTAGTACTTCTACTGGAAATACATACACAAACATACGTATGTATGTACACCATCGAACATATGTCTTGTCCCTTTATAGCCACCTAAAGTCTCGCAACCAGCATTGCATGATTTTAATGCAAGTTATGCTGCACGTACACATTCAGTTAAATTACGTAGGTGAATCCATATCATTCGCTTATTATGGTAAGGTGGACCACCTCTGCCATAATAAGCGAATGATATGGATTCACCTATGTAATTTAACTGATTTTGGAATTATTGTCTGTAACACACACACTCACACTAGTTATAAATTATTACTATATTTAAAAAAAATTGCTCAAGCGCATAATGTATCTAAAATTAAATGTTTAAACTAAACACAAATAATAACCTTCAAAATATACCACATGTGAATGGCATAAGTCACAACAAATAAACAAACAATATGGCGACCGTGGACGGTAAATTTAGTTCCAAATAAGCGGCGTTTTCTTAATTCACTTTACCAATAGATATACCTATAGACAGTTAAGAGCTTTGCAGAAAATAAAAGCAGATATTATTATTATGAATCAATAGGAACTTGTACATTGACTAAAAATGTAGTGAAGTGTGATTGTCACGAAGCACAAAAGCACTATTCAAATCCTATTATTTTTCGGTTCGTTTGGTTTTCAATTTCGCTCGGCCATTTCAACTTACAATCTTTTCAATATTCAGCGTATATACTTCAATTATTTATTATTAAATACTCTAAATTATGTACATAGAACATTAAAAACAACATTTTAAGCCATTTAAAAGTTACATTTATTTACTAAATTTCCTTTTCTTTACTTTTTTATTCTCTTGTATAAATATATACATATAGCCACCTAAAATCTCGCAACCAGCATTGTATGATTTTAATGCATATTATGTAGCACGTACAAAATCAGTTAAATTGCGTAGGTGAATCCATATCATTCGCTTATTATGGTAGGGTGGACCACCCCTACTATAATAAGCGAATGGTATGGATTCACCCACGTAATTTAACTGATTTTGTACGTGCTGCATAATATGCATTAAAATCATGCAATGCTGGTTGCGAGACTTTAGGTGGCTACAAAGGGACAAGACTTATTTTCGAAGGTGTACATACATATTGCGCACGTTTACAATCCGATATATCAAATACATCCGATACATTTATACAGCTACACACACACACACACACACACTCTCACTCAGTCACATACATGCACAAAGATTATAAGGTTAGGAGAATTTAATATATAGAACCACGAAATACCACAACATTTATTACACTAATTTTGAAATAGTACGTTAGCAAAACAAATTACTGCCAGGCAATCTAGAAAGTTACAATTAGAGCGCGAAAGCTTACATCTAATACAATAGAATGAATAATCCTTCACTGTATATACGTACATTGAAAATAAAGTTATACTAGGTTTTATTCGCGATTCAAGCTTAGCACACATGCTACTACCTACCTAAAACAAGGACTGATAGATAGGATCTTCATTTACCATTTATCATAGGTTGTAGTGCGTAATGTATATGCTACATGTCTAGATATCTATATTAAATTAACAAAATCACAAACCACAATACATAAAACACGTAAATTAGATAAACCTTAACATTTTATTAAAAAAACAACTTGAGATGCGTCCAGGCGCACAACAATACAAAGTACGATTGATCTTTCGTTGATTTATTTACGAAAACCTCCATTGTTGATATTGAATATTAGCACAGAAAATGCAGAAAATAACATCATATAACACTTCTTAGACACTAATGTAGAAATAACCGACAAATGAAAACCGTTGTTTTGACATTTCCAACTGCCATCATGCTTTAGTTCCTAATTTTATCGCCAGAGCGAGGCAAAAGCTCGAATTGCGTATAACCACTAGAGCTAATATTAATTTTGCTTGCATGTGTTTAATAAGAAGTTAATAGCGAACCATTTATTTCCTGTTAGTAAACAAAACTAAGCCTACCACTTTTTATTCTTCTTGTTTGTAGCCCGCTTAGTTCTAGAGTTATGATTTTTTTAAGTTCCGAGTTTCTAGGGGTTGTGACGTCACGGTCCTTTACATAAACCTAGTTCCTAGCCTATTAAGTTTGGCACAATGGTTAGGGTCATTTGTCTCGAGAGTGGCTTTGCTTGCGCACACAGTTGCACAACCAATCACAGACCTTGTATTCAAAAACAATATGGACGATAATGTTAGAAAAAATTACAAATAGATGTATGAGATTTTAGCTACGTTCTTTTGGTCGCTACTAGTGGTAGTAAAATATAGTTTTACTGTTATTTTATTGTATATTATTATAGTTTGTGGTATCTATTCAAGGTCTCTATCAACTGGATATCTGATAGATACCTTTAGTAGATTTTCTCTGTATTTATTACTATTAGTAGCGGGTAAACGAACGTAGTCTTTCAATCAAATTTGTGACTCTATTGGCAATATTGAGGTGTAGTAATATTCTCAATTATAGTGGAGGGGGACTATAATTCTAGTGAGAAGTATTCAAAATCTAGTTCAAAATGTCTGAACTGAGTAAATATTTAACTTGGGTCTTTTTAAGTCAATTGATGCGTGATACATTCTAAATAATATCACAAAATATGAATGTATAGGTTCATTTATTCGTAGCAAAAGTAGATTGGTTTCCTATTCTAAATATTCTCGGTGTGAATAGTTACTGATTGATATGTAAATGGGATAGTAATTATTTTGGGATGGATAATAGTCTCTAATTAGCTTTTATCATTGCAGCTGGTATCAATATGTATATTACAGTTATTATTCGTTGATTTGATTTTTGGAAATACAAAATTATAAATGGTAAATGAATATTAGCGAGTAGGTTATTCTGAATAGGAATAAGAATAACAAAATTCACAAAATCGATTGAAATACAGTGACAATGGAACAATGACGAGACAAGAATTTTAATCTGCATTGCTTCGTTTTCGATGAATATTTCTAATTTTTTTTTATACATTATGACAAGAGTGGCATGCAATTTAGTTTTTGTTTTGTTTTTGCTTGTTTGTTTGTCTGCTATTCAGCACTGACTAGTGACTAGTACAGCGATGGTACATGCATAAAATCGAACATTTAAACTAAATATTATATCTTTAATTGTATTTATAACAAACGTAAACAATTTATATTTGTAAATTTTGCATTAAAACGATTTGTATACAGAAATGCGCGTTCGTGCAAATCAAATCGTCTCGCGTGGCAAATGTTACCGCAAATTCATCTCGCGGAACAGATTACCGCTTGGTATCTTTAGGAAGTTCTTGACATTGAAACACACCCACACACACACATAGACACATTTCTATTAAATTTGGTGATAAAAATAGAAGTCGATGTTTGAAAAAAAGAGATTCTCATATTATCAATATATTTGATTTAAACCGTCATTGTCAGTGTTATTATATACAGATGTGATATGGCACGTATAAACCGTAACCGTATCTACATATGTATATGAGCAACATGTTTTATTCGAATTAGAAAGGGTCGTTCCTCGTCCAAAAATGCAACAACATACCATGTATACAAAATAAAATACTACTTACTGATTTATAATCGCTCTAATCACAAATGAATCATTTGAAACATTGTTTTCATCCCTGGTATCAACCAGATACATATATGTAACAGGTTTAATTAGGCTACAGGCAAAAGTTATATAAATATGTCACCCACCTCTAATTATATCGCTTGGCACCGGAAAATATTACATTTTCAACATACGTATTTGTATACCTATGTATGTATAACAGTAAAAGTGGAAGTTATGTTGATTAGCATTAGTATAAAGTTAGGATTGATGTTTAAATATGAATCAAAACTAAAGATGCATTCTAATACGGTAGATGCCTCGAAACAATTTTTTTTAATGAAAGATCCTTATAATATTGTAGGTTAACGCGGCAAAAATAGAACTAATTTCGTGTGGTGCGAATGACTTGAAGTTGGGCACAAATTAAGGCTGTTGTCATTACAAATTTAATTCATCTTAAATATAATATCGAATTTTAGTATTATCGACGAGTTATTCTTGCTTATTTAGTGTTCAACATCAACACTCAGTATTTTACAATACAATTGAATTCAATACAAATTGTGCAATAACAGGACAACAATTTTGTTAAATTGCGTAGCTGAATAATATAAATATATTTATATCCTATGTCCGAAGCATGTAAATAGCGGATGCACGATGAGGGTAAAATAAAGCCGGTGTATCGAATATTTCCATATGAAATTGTGGGAAGATCTATCTGTTTCTTATTTCAGACAGTTTCGAATTGAAGCTCGTGCAAGCTGCTAAAATATATTTTATTGCACAACAATAAAAAAAAAATCGAAACATATCTACAGTTCCCTGCACACACAAAAACACACACACATATACACACACACATATACACACACACATATACACACTCACTCACTCACCCATTCACACAAAGAGAGACAGAGAAGGGTGTGTGTGTGTGTGTGTGTGTGTGTGTGTGTGTGTGTGTGTGTGTGTGTGTGGTGTGTGGTGGGTGTGTGTGTGTGTGTGTGTGTTTATTTATATATGTGTGTGTGTGTATATTTATATGTGTGTGTGTGAGAGAGAGAAAGATCTCATTTCAAAAATTGTTAGATTCGATTTAGTGAAGGTATATTTCCGTAACAATCTCGACATAATATTTTTTCCTGATTACAATACTTATTACTTCGTTTAAGAAAGGAATAATATTTGAGTTTTGAAGCAATGTTTCGGCAAACGCAGATAAACAATTCGGTAGAGCGTCAAATTGAATAAAATTACGCTAGAATGAGTAGTTCTCGTTAATTAACTCGAGATGATGGAAAATGCGCGCTTAGGTACGATTTGTAGATGGTGTTCCCTTTCTTAATTCGTATTTTTGAACGCATTTTCCATCACATCGGGAGACCTAATGCAGAACAATTACTCTACTTTTATTTCAGCATAAATTATACAATTTAAAGATGGACAATTATCACTTATTTTTATTTTATTTAATCGACAGCGCAATAAAATATATAGAATTTTTGATTAGTTTCTGACCAAAAAGTCTTCAAGCATAATGTTGACATTTTATAAAAGATAATTGATGATAATAAAAAGTTAAGTATGACATTAATGTCAACCTTTACCTCCAGCAAGGTGTCACTTATTATGATTAAGTGCTGCGGTTTTAATAAATCACTCACTACAGACTGCGTTCAATTACGACTGAGGTCAACAAAATACTGCCTATTTATTATTAAAATATGAGGTGGTTACTCCATCTATCATTTTAAAAATGTTGTTAATCTGAAAATTATTGAGCGCCATCTAAAAGATAACTAAATCATTTCACTAAGTTATTGCCTCCCGCAACATTATCGCTTATATAAATAATTGTAACCGCGCTTCTATTCAAATATCGCGCCGATACTCCTAGTGCTATTAAGCTTTGTTCGTTTGTCCTGCAGTTAGTCACTCTGATTAGTACAAAATGACGTCATTAGAACAGCTAGTACAAGGTGAATATGCGTTGATGTAATAGCAGTAGACAGTTTAAAACGAACGCATTATCAGTATAGTCTATCCTTGCTTACATAGGTATGACGTCATAACAAACATTTTACTCTCAGACAAC
The DNA here is from genome assembly GCA_018344505.1 of Nebria ingens riversi. Classification (NCBI taxonomy): domain Eukaryota; kingdom Metazoa; phylum Arthropoda; class Insecta; order Coleoptera; family Carabidae; genus Nebria; species Nebria ingens. Next base: position 6,511 of record JADQWA010000124.1, on the reverse strand, counting down.
TGCACTGGAACAAACGAACGAAATATTTCAAGCACTCGATCATCTGAACAACCAGTGCAAGACAAACGAACAAAGCTTTAATTCATAATGCATAAGACTCAAGAACTGCCAACTTAAAAATACGTAGCACGTATATTCACAAAATTTAATAAACATATGTCTTTATTTTATTTTAAACGACATCAAACGTAGTTTACAACCTACTTCAGCACTTTTATTAAGTTTCTTGTCCACTTTTCTTTGTGTTCGTTTCAACATCAGGTGAGTTAATATAACAAAGTTTAACTCTGTTAAAATTTTATTTTTTATTTTTCTATTACTTTGTACTTGTATGTATTGCTGTATAAATACGGTAAAGGTAATTCAGGAAACTACAGCGATGACGCGCGACTATAAAACGAACGTATCCGATGACGCAAAAATTACTGCGTTGCGAAAGCACATCGTTGCATCTGTTGCGCAAACTATGAATATACTATTATATACTATTTTACTTCTTTATTTCTTATCGAATAAAACACAAATTTAAAGCTGCGATGTTCTAAGCCCGTTAAAACAAGATTTATCTACGAATCAAAATCAGATTTGGGATATTTTAATATAGAGCGTTTTATGTGAACCTCGTGGGATTATATTGATTTATAGGACAGCTGGGTATACGGAATTTCTTTCGAATTGAAAGGAACATTTGAAATGCTGTCACATTCATATGTTATATGGTTTGTGAGCTCAAAATTGCCAACCATATAACGTATGTATATGTGCTAACATGATAGATCCTAAGGCGACGCGTTTTATATTTCAGTTCGTGTAGTAATAAAACATTTAATTTTTTTTTAATAAATCAATATAATATCCTTGTAATTATTTCCAATTTCGTTCGGGAGTAATTTTTTTTACATTTTTAAATGTACTATACCAGTATTTTTAAATGGTATACTGCTAGAAAATAATATTGAAATAGCTAAAATGAAATGTCCCCATTACCGACACTATAGTATCGGTGGAAGGAAGAACATTTACTACAGAGACAGTACACTGTTGCCACTTGTTAGACGTTAAATAAACGCAGAATTAAATAATGTTTACGATAGAACAGTAAACTGTTGCCAGTTGTCTCATACGTTAAATACCAGCAGAATTATTTAATGATCATAATGGAACATCAATTTAACACTTAATAGTTACATTTTTATATGAAAAGACCTAATCTTGGATGCACATTCAATACTGTGTTGTTTTTAGCGTTTGAAATATTAAAAATATGTTTGGCAATTGCGCAGTTTAGTAATTAATTTAATATAACATTGCATATCAACGTTTACAATTGGTAACACTTTAATTAAGATACAAATAAATATGAATTGCATTACAATTCGGGTCATGCATGTATTTTTTTTAAACTAATATACGTAATTGTGAGATGATTGTACCTATTTCTTTTTCGTACATATTTACATTGCTTACATTTCCCGCAAAATGACGTCAAACGTTGGAAATTTCATATTTCTCAATTTTTGCTCTGGTTGGTAATATTGCTTGTTGGCAATTTTCTACAGTGGTATTACTTTCGACGATCTGTCATTGTGAATTGTATCACCTGGTAGTTACAGATTTTGTTTTAATTGAATAATTTAATCATTCTTTAATTGACTTATTGAAAACCACATATCTACATATATAAGTTATAAATATCATGGCAGGCATAAACATTAATTATGCTAATGTTGGCAACATTGACTGGCAACCTGTGACGTCATAATTCGAAATTTATAATAAATTTCAATTGTGAATAAATATATAAGTAAAGGCTTTTATCATAAACTAATGATACCAAATATTATATTTTGTATAATAGTTATTGGAATATATGATATTTTTCCAAAATCAAATAGCTTGTGTGACCCGAGTCGGTGTATGAAGCTAAATCATATTTGCATTTGTATATAAGTGTGTGCGTGTGTGTGATTAATTGTTTTAGCAGCTCATTTGTCTTGAATGTTAGTGAAATGAAAATTATACGTGTTCTTTTAATGTAAACACATTAGCAAACACTTGAGTGATTATGTCATCAGCTATAAACATGTGATCCTATTTCATTAAACATTAATAAGGACTGTCATAATAAATAATAGCATTTTAATTTGTGAGAAACAGTCTAAAATATGTCCTGCAGACTAATCTGTAATTTAACAGATCAAATACCTAATTTTAGTTTGTGTTTTGTGTTCACAGACGACCCTTGCCCAACTATGCAACCCGCATCACAGCAAACACGCGGCGTTGCCGGCGCACCGCCAACGCTCATATAGCATGCTGTCCCGCTACCCGACATCGTTCCGTGCTCAACACGCAGATGGCGTGCACATGCACACGACTTTCTGCACGTCGTACCGTGATCACATTGTAGTACATACGACGCTTGTAGGCAACAGTGGCGCCGCCGACGGACAAGTCGCTAAAGGAAAGCTTCTTAACAATGGCGGTGCTAACCGACATTCACATCGGCTTCTCCGACCACGCTCCAATTCTACCTCTAGTCAGGTAACAAGTAATGTGTACATATAACGAGCTCAGCGGAAACTAGCATGTGAAGTCATATGCATTAAATTCATTGCTTTACCGCGCTAACTAGTAGACCAAATCAAAATTCAACATAACGCTACTCACTTGTTTAGCAGAACTAAATTGTATAAGCAGTAGGCGGTGCAAAGAGTGCGATAGTATTGCCTACGCGCATATATAAGAGTGAGACAACTATGGCTTATACTTCCTTATTTACTCGAAAACGATAATTGTAACCGCAAAGATTGACCGAGGGTGATATTTATCTACATTTTTATTTCAATCATGTTTAATTCTATTACAGTATTCAAACATTAAAACAACAAAAACAACGCCATTTCCAATCAAAAATGAATTATTACGGGATATTATTTACAAAACATTAATATTTAATATTAACATCATTTCGTGTAAATAACCAATAAACAAAAGGTGCTAGCGTACTGACGTCATTCCACGACTAGTTTTACAGCTAGAATTGTTTATATAGGTACCAGTGCTAACGTCGCCTAATCAATGCCCAATAGCAAAAAACGGCGGGAACGCAGCGCATCAGTGTGTTTTCCGGCAATCGAACACGCAAAAGCGGTCACCGCTTAATGCACTGGCGCGCCGCTTCCGGATGTGCACACTGTTCCGACCGGGGACAAATGTGCGCAGTTGCCACGCTGTCAACATGAACCCACATCACCGGGTCATTCGCAGGCAGTGCAGCGTGGACAGCGGCAACACCATCAGCAACTCGAGTCTACAGGACATGGACGAAACCGAGTTCAGCAGCTTGGATCTTGTCAAGTATATGGAAGAAGTTAACTGTGATTTGGCCTAAATGTGAACGTTTTTTTTTTTTAAATATATAGGTATATTTGTCACTAATACTCAGCATTCCATGGTGCGAGAAAAACTTTTATGTCCTCGTTAATTAATTGTAATTTATACATAGCCCACCTTCAATTATTAAAATTAAGATATTTGATAAGGGAACCGCAAAGACGGGATAGATAATTTAATTTTAATAAAATAAAAGCGACATCTCCAATTGTGAATATTTTTATATATATACTACATAGAATAACAATGCATTTCTAGAAGTTTCGCATTGGGAATCTGAGATTTATTCAGTTTTATATCGCCAAAAATGCGATTTTTAACGATTTGACTGTTTTTATGCATTACCACTAATACTTAGAGATATCAGGGTTGGTTAATCAGGTACTACTCGACTTAATACTAAGCGTTTGACCAAAGAACAATAAGCGACAATAGGGTTGATACCTATAAATGCAATATAAACCTATACATGACAATTATATTGGTGATATAAAATATATTTATGGCATTGGTTCACTCTAAAAAACCGTATCGTTTATTAATTATTAGCAATTAAAATATCATTAATTTCAAAATGCAGGTGACGTCAGTAAGATAATGTAATACGTTTCCCTCCCAAATCAATGAGAACGCTGGCCAATGAGTGAGCTGGAAAATCAGTTTACATTCTCACCACTAATAGAAAACCAATATTTTGTAAATTATACCAACCTAAATTATCTGTCAAACTGACATTATCAATTTAGTTTAAACATGTTTGCAACAATGTTCACGCGTTGATTTCGTCTTTTGTTCATTTTAAATCATCCTCGAAGCTAATCAATTTGTATTTATACACAATCAGACTTTTTCAAGACAAATGAACTATCATGCCGAAATAAACTAACACCTGCCGTCACTCGTCAAAACATTACCAACACATAGTAGATACTAATAAAGTGTGACCAACCGTATGTTGTAAAACACACTAGACACACCCCTCCTGTTTGCGTCATACTTAGAGCTACCAATAAGCAACTTTAAAACATCATATCTTTAAATATATAAACTTTTTTTAATAATAAAATTTAGATTAATGGTCTTATATTATAAAAACCTTACATAAAATTTTTTTTTAAGAGGTATCAACCCTATTAAATTTTGAGTCCCTAATCAGAGAATTGTCTATTTTCGACCAGCACACTATATTATATACATAGGTAACACGTGGCGCAGCAAGTAGCTATTGGTAGGTACTATAAACAAAACGCTGTGGACATGTCACTTTGGCGACCTATAATTCAATTTGTAATATATCTTTCCGTGTCATTTTACTTGTAATATTTCCATTGATCTCATTGTAAATTTTGCCTCGTTGTATGTGTTATGTGTTTGCGTGTGTTATTTGTGTTTGTTTATGTGTGTGTGTGTGGGCACATTATGTACCTAGAACATACAAAACATCATTTTTTTTTATATATATATATATATATATATATATATATATATATATGTGTGTGTGTGTGTATTCTATGTAATGCATAATTTTCTTGAATAAAATACATTCAACAATAACTTTTAGCATTTTGGTAGATTAAATATTTTTAGTAATTATTTATTGTTATTTAATACTTGTTTTATGTTCGAGTATAATGTAATACAAGTATATAACATTCTGGGTTCGCATATTAAACATAAATCTGCAGTGCTCTTTACAGGACTATCTTATACGAATTGGTAAGATTTCAAATACATATCTGGTTAAATTATTATATTGTGCGCCGCTATTTGCAAACGCCACTAAATACGAACTAAAAGTTCCTTCCAACAATTGTCCTTGAATTCTGTTTATAGGGTACCTAATACTTGTTTTTTTTTTAATTCATCAAAATTGAATCTAGTATTTCGATTTTATTACTTATATAGTTGAAGGGTTTTGGTAATAAAATTCGTTTCTTCCACCTCTAATGTTATAATATATTTCAAATCATAAACTACAGGGTTGCCGACCGATGCCGACGTTGCCAGTTTTTTAGAGACGGAACGACTACAGCGCTGCTTGACCTTCGGTGTTAAATCACTTTACCAATAGGCAATGCTCCCCTCTGCAACATGTTGTCTCGCACAATTTGGATCATTATTACTTTGTTGCAAATAAATAAAAAGTCAGGAAATTTCAAACACTCATAGCGCGTAACCCGGAAGCTATTTCAAAAAATAATTCAAATAAAAATGTAGATAATGGTATCGCTTTTCATTCCATAATTACTAAATACGAACATTAAAATTTTACGAATAGTAGCGGAAAATGACCTCATGCAGTAGTCGGTCCGCTATTTTCTCAATTTAAAAAACATTTTCGAAATAACATGTTTTTTTTATCTAATAATAGAAATCAGACCAAAATTGAAAACAGTGTTAAATAAACTACTACTTTCAGTTGGTGAATTGTTGAAAAAAAAACTAATAAATTCTTCGAAATTGAATTTTATAAATCTTTAATACTACAATTCATAATTTCTACTCATCCGTTATTGATTTATACTACATACATACAAACACACAAACAGACATTGTTAAAAATATTCAATTAGATTCACGGACCCTTAAACCGGATATTCAAAAATTTTCATGATTAAAATACTTATTATTTGGTGTATTAAGTAGTTAAAAGCCCGTAAATAATCAATATTTAATATTAATTGAGAATGGCGCTTATATGACAAATGTTTACTAAAGTATTAAACGTTATAACTTCCGCAAAGGTAATAGTAGAGCTCTTAATTAAGTCAATTTCTGCATCACACACAACTTTAAACAATAACATCACAACTTGGAATAATCTAGCGTTATAACACCCTGAAGACCGATGCCTCTAGTCTGCTTCACTTGAGGCTTCACTATATATATGTAGTCTCTCAACTCACTGCTATAGAAACTATGTCAGAAACACCTACACACTTGTATATCTCATCTCTACAATCTAATCTATTGTTCACCATCCAATAACAATAAACATTTGCAATATTAGTGAGTATATTCATTATTTATTTTTGAAACACATTCATTAGAAAATAACATTGTAAGAGTAAACTGATTTAATATATATATATGTATATATATATATATATATATA
>JADQWA010000123.1:654964-676005 GCA_018344505.1 Nebria ingens riversi | reverse complement strand
ATTAAATAAACGCAAGAAAAATGTCAATTTGAAACCATATTTTTTTTATAATTCCATAGATATTAAAAACAAAAAAGTATGACAAAGAGACAAAAACTAGATAAACTCATTTACAAGACGGTTTAAGAAGGAGACAGAGATCATAGGTCAGGAAATAATGAGCGCAAAATCACATGCGCGCATAGTGTATATTATAAAGCATCATCTTATCTTGGTGCAGCAAGCTTCGACGAGTGTTGATGGTAAAAAAGCTAGAGCACGTTATGCTAGATCTAGCCTAGGAGTATAATACCGATAGAGCTAGAGCACGAGTGTTATAGCAGCCGTTTTTGCACTTTCGTCGTTCATTTAACGTTTTAATCGAGTCTCGAAGCCAATGATGTCTCTTTCCGTCTCGCCAGCCATGGAATTAATTAGATCGTTACGTTACAAAACTTTACTGTTACTGTCTTTCATTGTTTTAACGCCAGGCACGAACACACTTCTATCTATCTAGCTATCCCTTGGAGAATTATTATTATATTATCGATTATAACCTCTTACACTTGGCTTTTTCTTTCAACTTTGTCCATTTTTATTGGCTGCTTAAATAATGAAGACAAAGCAAAATTTATTCACGAACTTACTGATGAAATCATCGACATACGATATTCGACATATTTAGAATGATTGCTTTTGAATCATTTCGACTTTTGATTAAATTAGAATAGTTATTGAAAATATCAAAATACACGAAAAAAAAAAAAATAATTGGGACGGATACAATTGTATCACTTTTAATTTTTTCATCAAGTTTTTGTTTTGTTTAGAATTATGAAATGCATTTTGCTTGAAATGCACGTATGCAAAAATATGTTATTCTCAGTGCAAATGGAATAAATTCCAGTACAAGTTGAACAAAATGGCAAATATAATGATAGCTAATATTGTGCAAAGTGCATCGGCAAACACGGATGTTCGATGTTATTAAAAACACGTGTGCATGAGGTACTTTGAGTACTTGTGTATGTCTGTTCTAATTACCGAGTACCAACCACTGTATTATTCATCATCACGCGCACACGAGCGAAAGTTTGCAAATTATACAAAACGTCGTACCTACTCGTTCGGTTTCTCCGATTATTAGATCGACGCCCGCACACGATTTTTTATTTGTTTCCTTTGCTTTGTTTACGCCGGCACTTATTCGAGGCATGTTTTCAATTATTGTTTCATTCCTTTTCCGTAATATTTGTTGTTACATGTATTGATTGAAAATAAGGAATTCTTAATGTTTTTTTAAAAAAAAAACATATTCACAATCCATGAAGTTGATTATCTTTAGGCTTCGGATATGAAAGTGTTTCAAATCGATTCGTTATGACCAATTTTGATTTATACTTATTGATTCCTTGTTTTTCTTACATAGATTTTACTTTAGATATAAACAATACATATTTATTTCTAATATACACTTTTTTTAAGCTACACCTAATTTCATGCCTATTCCCATCAAATAGGGTGATAAAAACCCTTAATTCAGTTTCATAAAAAAATCTTTTCTTTTTAAAAGATAAAAATATGTTTATTATTAATAAATGAAATCTTTTACGTAGCAAAATAAATATTTTATATGTAACTGAAATCCATTTTAACATACGTATATATATATATATATATATTATATATATATATATATATATATATATATATATATATATTAATATATATATATATATATATTATATATATATATATATATATAGATATATATATATATATTTTGTATATAGGAAGCCATTCTCCAGCATCAATTCAGGCTTGTTTATAAAATACATATGTTGGGCATCTTGTAAGAGACATACATATATTTAGAATACTTTGTTGTAGCATCTTTCGTAAAAACGACTATAGCGAGTTCAAAGATGTTAACTAATACGAATGCGGGTCAATTAATATGTGTGTGACGTCACAGTCTCAAGTCATTTACTGTCTAAAACAATCGGTTTCTTCAACTTGTTTTTGTATGATGTTTTTTATGTGATGCAGTCACGCCGCCAGTTTATGTCATATCCGATGAATTTTTATTTAAAATGCCAGGAAATATGTATTATTATGTAGACAGGATATCTAGAAAGTATGAAATGTCTAGTAAACTGATTTAATCCCAAATGACATAAATTTATTCGTTTCATAAACAATGCACCAAAATATTTGTCAATCTTCGTTGTGGTTCATCAAAGTATAAAAAGAAATTCTTTTATGAGGAATACGCATGTGCGGGTATTTTTGCTTTGTAATTGAAGGCCTGGTTTAATGAACGTGCGGTGATATAAGGGTAATCCGTCATACGCTGCGGCGTAACGCAAGCTGAGCCGAACCGCTGCAACTGCAATCTCTATATATGTGCTGTACTATATACAGTTGGGCAATATCTCTTGCTCTGTTATCAACTAATACTGGCTGCCATATATCATCATTACCCAGATTACCACAAGGTGTAACCACAACGTGGTTATTATAACCATCTGGGGAACTGGTATCAATGGTTAATACTGTTTATTTGCGATTGAATTGTTGCTGATGTTTGTATTTCGACAATTTACTTAATTAAAATAATTAAGAGAACAGAACCGCAAATTAGGTTATTCAAATATATTAAGTATGAATTTTTCTAAATATTATACGAAAAGAAGCAAATATATATATTTTTTTGGAGCGATATGAAACAGAATTACTCTCCAAGCTGTGGTTATTATATTATTAGTTGACACATTATTAAAATGATAATATTTTCTACGCAATAGATGCTATGTGTTAAAACATGTAATTATAAAATAAAATCGCTGTATCCAATGTATAAAAGAAATGTAACGTTATTTTATTTTAAAATATCTATATAAGTGACTATAAAATTGTTTATTACCAATTTTAATTATAGTAATTAGCGTAATGTACAATTACACATTAAATAACACACGCTTAATGTAAATAAAGTAAGAAAGTTATAGAACAATTTGCATTTGATGTTTGCAATAATGTAAATACATGATTTATTTACATAATCGAATTTCGTTAGGTATGCCATTTCGATGCGCTTATTTTGATATTTATTTAGGCTAATGTATTTGTTTTAAAATTAATTTACTCTTATTTATATTTCATCGCATTCCAGAACAACTAAATTTATTATATAATTACAAATACGCATGCGTCAGAGCCATGCATAGAGTAAACACATTCGAGTATCACCGGTAAAGCTCAATTATTATTTTATTTTCAAAGTGCCTTTTTAGAAAGAGCTCGATATAGTTACGCCACTGATGCATCTTCTACACATTTTAGTATATCAATAATAGTTTGTATCTGTGTTTGTATCTAAACCACATGAACACACCACGTTGAATTTCGAAACCAGTGCAAATTCAATTGCAAGTCAACAACATTGCCGAAGTCAGGGCGGAAGAGATGACATACAATAAAGTAAAGTGACAAAGAGCGAAATATACGTATAGCGAAACATACAACTGAACAGAATAATGGAAACAATTGGGACAGCGAACGACTGAAAACGGAACATACGTAACACTGATTTCAATGGCTGCTGTGTTTGAGTTATATTTGTTTATAAACGATGCACTATTCAATTCATTTAAAATATAGGTATATTTACATTAATTATATACAAATAGAGGTGATTTGCCAATCTTACATGTCCCCAGCGCTTTGTATAATATATACATATAGGTTGAGCCATCTGTTAGCTTCTTTTTGAAATGCGTGTTATTTCAGCAGTTTGCAACACTGACGCGTTTGACATTGATAGATATGTAGTGTCAAACCTCCACTATAAGGAGGTTAAACACTACATATCTATCAATGTCAAGCGCGTCAGTGTTGCAAACTGTTGAAATAACACGCACTTTAAAAAGAAACCAACAGATGCCCCTACTAAAAAACATTACAAAGAACTAGTTCTGCACACAGATCAAAGTTAAATAATGTTCTGTTTCTTTAAAGACGCATAACATCTCAGCAAAATTAGATTCTCAAGTCAAACAATTAGATTGTGTGTGCAACGCATAATAATTTATCTTTTGCGGCTGTCTAAGAATTGAGTGACAGCAATACACCAACAATCCGTTGATTATCATTGTTAACATGACTGTCATATTATGTGAGTGAGTTCGTTGTCTTTGTCATCATCTCTTTGCTGGTTGGGTACTTCGTACTCACAGCACAGCACAGCACAGTCGTGCCAACTAGAAGATGGCGTACTCTTGTATAGCTGTTTTTGAGTGCACTAGACTAGACACAGACACGCAGTACGTGCATCATATGCATTGTTTGTGACTACCATCCATCTTTGGTTGCACAAAAGACCAGGGAAAAGACGGTCCGCGTATTGTATGAATATGAATGTTTGATTTGATGTCGTTTCACAGAATTGCATGCGCAAATGCTAGATATGATTCAGAAGCATACATCTTGGAAATTGTATTTTAGTTTCAAAAAACTTCTCTAGACGTGTTGAGTGCTTAAACTTTCACACACAAATCTGACCTAATCTAACTTAAAGTCAACTAACTATATTTCATTTCAGCAAATTTTAAATCTTTTAATATCGTTTTTTTTTCAATTTATTAGTTTTTCCAGTAATACCAAATTATTTTTGATGTTATTATCAATTTCATTCAACTTAAAACAAACCTGCTTTCTGGTGTGTACCAATTAATTTATTTCACAATTTAATTTAGAATCCAGTTAAAATCGTATTTTTAATGCAATCAAGTAGAAATATTTCAATTAAAAAATCGTTTATAAATAAATCAATAAATTTTAAAATAAATAAAAATTATAATCCTAAGATATTGTTAATGGTAAGCAGCAAATCGTACTTTGCGTATTTAAAAAGTCAAAGTTTAAGTTTGTATAGTGTACAAACAATGAGTAAATATTTTATTAGCTGTTTCTCACGTTTATTATTATAACCGGATACGTCCATAAGCGTGTTAACAGCGTGCAAACGCACTTAACTAATCTTATAATAAGTGCAATCAAGGTAAAGATAATCACTGTAAATGAAGACAAATGTCTCCATATGATTATAATATTCACTTGAGTTCAGTTAAATGAACTGCCACGAATAAATATTAGCTCAAAAAGGTGTAACTACAGAATATAAGCAATGAAAATAACATACCAATTCGTTTCAGTAGTTTCATAAACCCCATGATGTATGTGGATCCTAATAGTCCTTCATAAATCTTCAATAATCACCAACAATAATGAAAAGAGTCACCAATAATTCTCGCTAATTGAATAGCTCACAATAAAACTACACTCATCATAAGAAAAAAAAAACAAACGAAACAAAACAATCACGTTCACAATCGGAGTGGAAAAATAACGAAAAAATAGTCTGTAATATATTTCTGATGGTTGAACGGGCACTACATTAGCAAATACTTGTTCAAACTCAACTATACATAAACACACAATGTCATTTTAATATCGCCTGTGTCGTAATAGGAATAAATGAATGGCAAAAAAAAACACAGGTATTCTATTCAGTTGTGGTCAAGGACGGTGGAGAATTTAAATTTAGAAATGAAAGAATATTTTATAGATTTATTGTATGCTATAAATTTCGAAATTTAATTTGTTGTACATTAATTATATTCTTCAAAAAAAATCTTACTTATGTATAATGATTTACCTATTTTTAAATAAAAGACATAAAGAAATAGTAGGAAAGTTACAAATTTGAAATTTTGTATTATAGCAATATAAAAAATTATATTTATTAATTTAATATAATTATTAGGGAAACTGATAATATAAACTAGGCACTTATCTTAAATGTTTTTGAAACTAAGATTAGTGAAGCAATAAACATTTATTAGTTTAGTTAAATGTCAACTTGGAACTATAATCAAATGAATTCTGTGAATTTAACGATGGTATCTTTTTAATTAAGTAAATGAAATGATGTTCCCGTGTGATATAAATATTTAAACTGGATTGTGCGTAATAAAAAAATTATCTCCACAATAGCAACTACCTATAAGTTTTATCTGATAGTAAATAAAATCGATTACTTCTCTTGGAGTTGATACAAGAAAAATATATGTATTACGAAATTAAATTTATATTTCGCGTTATTAATAAAATTATATATTGATGGTAAACTGTTTTGAGTTAATAAAAGATAAACTCCAAACCTCAATTTAATAATTAAAAATATAACAAGTTTCACAAAACAAACTAAAATTCACTATACTGCAGAAATACTTCAACTAAAATGATAAATAAAAGTTGAAAATTGTCTTAAACTTTGTATCTTTAGCAAATAAAAATAACTAATCTGGTAGTAATTTCGATAAGACGATATTTTAATACACGATTTCATAAGTTCAATTTTGCAAAACTACGATAACCTAATTATGGTTGACATTTTCAAATTAAAAAATCGCAAATAAGGATACATATTTTATTTTAATATGTATCAATAAATTTATTGCGATAATAACTGTCTATTGCTAAGACATGACGATAATAAATTCTAATTTTCTTAATGTTTGAATTATAAAATCCAAGGTGAGAAGTATATTTAACCCTTCAATAATGACGTCATATTTAACTTGTTTAATATTAATTTTTTAAACAATTTATAACTTGTAATTTAATGTGAAGCAAGCAAAAAATTTAATATTGCTCAATTTAGGAAAATAATCATTCGAAAGTTGATAAATAAGGGTATATAGTTCGGTTTTCGTTGATAACAAAAGGGTTAAATCGAAATGTATATTTGCTAAGAATTTTGAAAAGTATTATCATTATCAGTGCGTTTGTGCCTTTCGCTTGTGTAACAATAGGTATAATTTACATTCTTAGTATATGACGCAGTCGGTAAAGTGATGGTTTTTCTACGTTTACGTGACCTGTGTTTACAGTGTAACATTAAAGAAAGTAGTTTTTGCATTACATTTAGTTATTTTGCATTGGAACAAGCTTATTCTATATTATTTTCGTTATTGATTAAACCGCGCTTTCAATACGACAATTTGGTGTTTATTTTACAATATATATATAAAATAAATAATTCCTCATCTCATATCGACACTCCGAAGGTCACAGAATCCGCCATACTGGCTGGCTAATCCGATCGTGGTAGCAAACAAAAGACCGCATTTCTTCATCCATAATCACTTTTAAGTGGTATGTGTTATCACACCCAGTGGAAATGTGTGTTGTGTTGTTATAACATACATATGTGTGCTGTGACTGATGATGCTATTCTTGCTATATGTTATCTTGTTTACCAACATCGACATTATGAGAAATACGAAAACAAAACCGAGTTTCAATTTGCGCATCTGTGCATCAACACACGTCATTTGTTTTACATTTCGAGAACTACATCTAGAAATTGGTCCGAATCTGTCTATTCGCTATATACTGTCGGTGTTATTTGATTACAAAGTTCGAAATAAACCAGGATTGTGTCTGTTGCTGCACATAATAACAAATTGTCACACTAAAGACTAAACCAAGAGTTCTCAAACGTTTTCTAGGAAACAAACTTAATTTAATAGAAAAATCTATACCTAGATATACGCTTAGTTAGAATTATTTAGCACATATACTATTGATTTGATGTCAAACCATAAAATGTTTTATTTGCTATACCTATAAAAATGATAGCGGCCTCTTTAATGTGTATTGATTTTTTATATCTGTTTATTCGGTGACAAACAGTCTCAATTTAATTTGTTTGGTTTTAGATTAGGTGAGAGATTAAAATTAATTTAGATACTTCTCGTATTTGATTTGATACAACTTTTATTATTATTTTGAATTAATATTACGAATATTTAGTTGAGAACGTGAGGTGTAATAATAATAAAAATTGTTATTCGAAATGGTGGTTTAAAAATCAGGACGTTGCTATACAATAAATATTCCCTGCGTCCTGTGCAATTGGCAGGACAGGATAGTGGTGACTGGGAAAGAGCTGAGCACTTCTGGAGCCAAATCCCTTTTATCTCTTGGCAAGACCGTTCTCCGGCCGCGTAATGCTTTGCTATTAGTATAACTATAGTACGGTCACCGCTGCCACCAGAAAATGCACAAGTCGCCATATAAGTCGTACGCTTTTGCCAACCGTAGTAGTACCAAAACAATTTGATACTCAGGGAATATATATATATATATATATATATATATATATATATATATATATATATATTTATATATATATATATGCACACACACACATATATATATATATATATATATATATATATATATATATATATATATATATATATATATATATATATATAATTCATGGCAAAATGTGACCTATTTTTATTTCAATTCAAACATTTTCAAGGGACAAAGTTGGCATATATCAACTTTTTTTAAAACGATTGGAGTTTCAGTAATTCATGTATTTTTAGCAGTTAGGGTTTTTTGAAAAATAGAATTTAGTATTTTAAAAATGTTATACAGTTTTCGTAATTTAATACGTTACAAGGCAAAAATATATAACGCGGCAACTCCAAAAAAAATAATATATTACACAATTTAAAACAAACACACATACATAACTTAATAACAAGATTTTTATATATATATATATATATATATATATATATATATATATATATATATATATATAAGTATATATATATATATATATATATATATATATATATATATATATATATATATATATATATATATATATATATATATATATATATATATATATATATATATAATTTTAAATATTTCATAAAATATTTACTAATTTATAAAATATAAATGACTTACCTTTATATTACACGTTCTCCGGTAATATGATCGGCCAACGCTGGTCAGCTGATCCCAAACTGATCTGGATCATACACAACAATCGTCCCGTGGTGTTCAATGATTTTAATCGTGATTGCACTCAGTCCAATCGTCAAAACCACTATCAAAATTTCGAAAAATTACTAATTAAAGAATTCAAAATGCCGATAAACAAATTGAATATAAAACTAGTATTATCGTGCATTATTCAAGTACATTTAATATATGAGTACACTAATCAATTTTTATTTACAATAATTTTTAAAAAAAGTTCATTTCAGGTTAGATTTTATTAATTGCCAGTTAATGCAACGTACTGCATGTGATCAATAAATACTTATAATTTTTATAGTAGCAATGAGGTTAAGAAACTACTACATTACAAAAAAACCCTCTTATTTATGTGAAAATTAATTTCGTACTAGGTTTTAATAAAAACACAACACTTTTAATTTATATACACAGAAATTTAAATGTCCTATCACAGAAATAAATTCAATTATAATCATAACACACTATTTAAAAACCGGCGCACATCGTTTCGTTTACAAAAAAAAACCAAACCGACACTTTTTTTTGTACAGTGTAAAATTACCAACAATAATAATAATCATATAAATTTTCGTTTGGAACTCAGGCTAGTGTGTTTATAATATATTAAATGTATATGTGTAAGTCTAGTCTAGTGTGTCAGACTGTTTTATCGATTAGTGTGTCGTCTGGACGCGAGGGTGTAATGCGGACGTTAGGCGTCGATGTCGCTAGTATCGCTTTGGAACCCCTAACCTTAGAGAAGGGGTTTCCCTAAGCACGAGTTATATGTAGGGTGGGAAAACATTACATTCAATTGCGAATACGGAGAAATACACAAACAGTTATTACTGCTACACTGCCACCAAATTGCACACCCGTACATGCACAACTGTTGTTTTATGGAAACGTTTGAACTTATCGCACGATATCTTTTGAATGTGCACAATATTTATGAATGTACCTATTTTGGTACTTTCTTATCTTGGTTTATCCATATATAAACTGTACCCCTATTAAAGCAACTGACATTAAATCACACATACATTATCACTTAAAACGAACTCAAATATATTCTAAATTAATAAAATATATATATACAAAAAAGACAAAATACATTTTATATCATATAAATTGAATGCATTTTTTTTTTTGGTTTATTGCGAATTCTTTAGGATTAAGGAAACGAAATTCGTAAGACAAATCTATATTCACATTTATTGTCCAACATTTTAATATATACAAATACATAACTAATAATTATTTTAAAATATTATTAAAAATAGTACGTGGAAAAATATCAAAGAAGGAAATCGTTCCTAAAAAGACGGCCATTTTGAATGAAAAACAACAAAATTATTGCACCAACGATATACAAAGTTAAAACGTGAATTTTATTGTGCTGTCATGGCAAAAAATGTATTTTGTTTTGAGTACTCAATGTATTTTTAAGTAATATGACTTATACTAATTTAATGAATATATTCACCGTAACTATATTATATATATGTACAATAAATACCATGCGATTTCACTAAAAAGAGTAAGAAATACAAAGTATAGTAAGAGTATAGGAAATATATTTAGAACTATGGTTTTTTTCTGACTACAAGGCTTTTGGGTGATTACTTATTGTCTCTCAGGAGAAAAGTTTAGATAAGAGAACTGCCATTTTTGTAAAAATATTTAAATAAAACTGTGCCTATGGAATTGTAAAACGAAAGATTAAAAATAGTTAAAATTGAAGGCACAATGTAAAACTATTCTAAAATGAATAAAATAAATAATGTATTAGCTCAAATCACGAAAAGAGATTTTTGAATGATTCTAATTTAATTGACTTATATTCCAATTTATCACAATATTAGTAGAACAATATTTGTCCTACATTCTGATGTGGATATGATAATTTAAAACAAAATAATAATTTTATAAAATATGCACTAGATTCAAAAGTATGCTGTTCAGCTCTCTATTTCAAATGTAATTGTGAGATTAAAGTTCGTATATAATAACATAATTTTAAAATACGAATAACACATAAATATAGATTTTAAAATTACTAGTTAAAACAAAAATATGAATAGACATGATTTTCTAAAAATGAAATTAATCCTACTTTTCATGATTATAACCTAATGTTTATATCACAAAACAAAAATGTAGTTCTCTTGAAGAATGGGACAGGTTTAAGACTAACGAAAATACGGACAATTCTAACGACTTTAATAATAATAACTAATAAACCATTCATGCTACTAACATAATAATGCTTTTTTTTATGATATGCAAGGAATGATTTGATTTAATAACAGACACAGCACATGTTGTAGTTTAACTACACATTGAAACTTTTTTTTTATGGTCGAGTTTAAGACACCAAGAGACAGAATCCCACAATAAGACGTTGAATTCACGGCAATATCTAATTTAAAATCATAATACACTATTATTCGATATAACTTCAATCTTTATATCGTTTGAGAAATGGTTACTAGAAATCATGTCCACTAAACTTATTTTTATATTATTTTTTAAGATATTGAATAAATTTTACTAATTGAAACAATTCATTCAAAAAAAAAACATAGTCGAACTTGACCGACGTTAGCCGAATGTGTTCATTCAATGACTGTTTCGCGCGCATGCGTACTTGTACTTGTTATAGAAATAATGTTTACTCAAACCAGTTAGTTTAGTGAACTTTTATCAATAATTGTATTAGTTTTAACCATTAAACAAACTGATCATTTAACAAATTAACAACAGCTAATAAAACAGTAAATATAAATGGTGTATAACTGTGGTATTCTTTCCAATCTGTACATTGTAATAATTAAATTAATTTCTGTGCAGTATACCACAAATTAAATGAACACTGACTTTGTGTACGTGTGTGTATGTGTGTGTGTGTGGTGGGACATATCTGCACAAACATAATCATCACCTTTTATCATCGTGATGAACTTCATTAATAATATTAATTATTTATTTATAATTATTGAGAAATAGAAATAAAACTATGGAGCTTTACACACCTTGTTGCTCAATGGAACAGCAAAGATTGTTGCTGCGCCATTGGAGGATTTGTAGCTGGCGAGGGCCCCATTCCCGTCATTGGAGTCATAATACCTGTACCGGCAGACATGGGTCGAATGCCCTAAACAAATATATAGAAATAGCCTATCTATTTGCAGACATTCAATTTATAAGCAAATTTAGAATAAAATGCGGTACTGAATGCTCTAAGAAATATGACTCACCATTGGTTGTATTGACGGAAACATAGGCTGTTGAGATAAGTTGGGCATTCCCTGACCCTAGACCACAAATATAAATCATTACCGAAATACCTAATCATACAGCTACAATAATTTACCATTGGACGATAACCAGCCCCTGTCGTAGCAGCCATAGGTTGTGGGGTCCAGCTTGCACCAGGTTTAGCACCATTCTTTGGTGAATTCCACTGTACACCCCTTGTAAAAAAAAATACGAGCATAAAATTAAAATTTCCCTAGTCAATTAAAATTAAATTACTTGACTGCCACTGGCCGACTGTTAATTGATAAATTTTCTGCTAACGATGCCAGGCTCGATTCTAAGTCACCGGTCAATAAGGCACTGCTCTGTGCTTGTGCTGATTTCGAATTGTTTGAAATGACAGAGCCTTGTGATGATGCCGGTTGCAGAACACCGCCCAAACCGTCAAATCCTTCAATGGAATATATTGGTTATTATTGTAAAATGAAATACTGTCACGCACTTAACATATTATGCAAAAGCCAATTGAACAACGTAAATTTGGTAGCGAATAATCAAAAATAAGCATTTGTGTTTTATTCTTAGTAATATGGCAAAAAAAACTTAGATATACCGTCAAATAATACGTTTATCTGAATTTGCAGTAGACATTTTAATTTGATGTTTAAAATATAAAACAAAATGACCGCTATAAATCTAAGCAATACTAGTTCTACATATTAAATAATTTTATTTATATTTTATTTAAATTAATAATTTCAGAACTGTATATTGCATAGCATAATATTTGTATTTTTTTTTTTAAATCTAATTTAGTTATAAAATGCTATACGTGAAAAAAATTAAGTCATTAATGCCTGGCGGTCAGAATTGTAAACTCTCTAATAGAAACAAATAAGCACGATAGCTATAGCGTAACTATGACTAGACTGTTTTATAAGCATATACTATTTACTAATTCTCTATTAGAGGATCAATCAGTCATCTTGTTTCTGCCGCCATCTAAATATTTTTTCGTAAATACGCTATACGTTTCCTCTACAATAGCAAGAATATGATTATGAAAAAGTCTTGATGGAATATGCAGTCTACAAACAATCATATCCTCAGAAAAGTGATCAATGCAAGCATAACAACGATTAATGAAAAATACCAGCGTGCATTAAGCGTCTACCAAATCGAGTCACATCACAAGAAAATATACACAAAGTTATAAAAACATTGACTGTAACTGCAGTCACCTGCAAACGGCATATTATCTTGTAAGCAAGTCTGCGGTTGGAGCGCGGGCTCCAGCACCGATGGTTGGTCTCCCAGTAGAGAACCGCCCATCGTGTTATCACATTCAGGTGAACCGAGTGCCATCAAAAATGATTGCGTACTCAAATCATCCAGTAGTGCACTTTTAGCAGGTGGCTGAGCCTGTTTCACAACAGGAGGAGGGGGGCGAGGCGGTGGAACAATTTTACGCGTGACCATATCAACTGCATTAATTTGGTTTGAAGACGCCATGACAGTTTCCGTGGTTAAGTTAGAGACATGCGACGCAGTCATAGTTGTAGTTGATAAGTCATGAGCGGCCATTAAAGAGGATGTTAGGTCACGGGGCGACATGATAGTATCATTTGTTAGATTTGATTCAAATGCAGCCATGACAGTTTTATTTGTAAAGTCAGAATCACACGGTGTCATAACATTTTCTATATCAATTTTTTTATTGGTATCATCTGTCATATCGAACATCATTCCATCATCTTGATTATTATAATTTTGGTTTTCTATAGGTATGCCAGTAGGTGTGTAGATTTGTTGATTTTGTTGCGGATAAATGTTCGGTGTAGTTTGTGTCAGTGGTAAAACGCTATCGAGTTTGCATGATTCGTTATTTATGTCACTGGCAAATAAATCAAACATTGCTTGTTGTTGCATGGGAGGTTCGGGTGAGGGATCATCTTCTAGGAAAAATGGGGACGGAACTTCGTTGGTGGAGATGTCGGTCAGGAAGGGATTTAAAGCAGGAGATCCACTGACATTTAAGTCGTTCGCAGCTTGCACAGAAAATAACAGAACATTGTTAAATTAATTATGAAAAATCTACGTACATTTTTGCCAAATTAACATCATTTTCCAAAAAAATAAAAACACCTACACAAATGTTGTCTTTAACACATTTTGAAACAAGCTAATTCTTTAAATACATTTTTAAAAAACCAGTAATTCAGTTGTATCATATGCGTTTCCTATTCACCACAGATATTAATGCAAAAAAAAAACTTCATTGTAGAATTCAAAATTGTTTCTGCATTATAAGTTAAATATAAATTTCATCAACAGTAAATAGAAAGTGGCTCATTTATATAAGACCATAATTAATTTAACAGATGTAAAAAGTAATATATGATGAACGATATTAAAAAAAAAATTAGAACAAATCAAGTTACATAAAATTGTTAAGAAGATCATAAACTCTTTAAGTTATGACCTAACTTTACCTTTATCACGGAATACAGACAAAGCTTGTTCTAAGATATATGTTTATTGAGTTTATAATCACCTTAGTGTTATCTAAAAAGTTGTTAAAATATTCAAGTTTCAAATAAATTTTAGTAATATGAAATATTGTGATTTAAGTGACAAACATGCATATCCATTAAACCAAAGTACATTTAACAATAATAGCTTACCAGATGTTTCTGTTGTACCAAACACAGAACTGAAATTGCTTTCAGATACAAATGTTGTATTGGTCTGTGGTGGTGCGGGTTGCGGCGCAAAACCTAAATAAAAGTGTAATTAAATATCGGACAAATAATAAAAATAATAAACGTTATCTATACCATTGCCATTCGTTAACCAAATATTTTGTTGTATTGGCACATTGGTAACTGGAGCAGGCTGGGCGAAGACATCCGCGAAAGGATTGCTCAATTGGAGCAAATCATCTGAAGCTTTATTGAACGATGGCTCATGTTTGAGGATAGGTGGTCCAAATAAATCTACTGCTAGAGCTGGAGTAGGTGCAGCATTTGATAAACTACTGAGGAAAGGATTTGTTGAACTGTTTGGTGAGTGCACTTTTGACTGAAAATAAAATTAACATCAAGTTCGCAAGTTTTTACATTTAGTCTTCAATTATTTCAATTTAATATCATACTTTCTTACTTTGTATTGGTTCATTGCAGCTTCTTCTTCAGCAAGTACTTGCTGCTTGAGGGATTCATCAATTCCGTTTGTTCCATCCAAACGTCCATTCGAAGCAGCTGTTCCAAATGCAGTACTAGTGGAAGACAATGCCGTAACACCTGATCTTATATTTCTTTGATTGCTACATTAAGGTGTACGGAAAGTATGTGGAATAGAGCAAAATAGTGAAGGAAAAAATGGAAGATGTTTAAAAGGTAGACAAAAATAAAATAAACAAAAATATAAATATAACTAAATAATAAGCATTGGTTCATTTAAATAATGTGTATATTAATATGTATATTAAAACATACTTTGCCGATTGTGTAGGGGTCGTAGTATTGCTTTTTTTGCCCTCTATTGCCAATAAATGTTGCTCTAATGCGTCCAGTAAACTGCTTGGAGCTTTCGTTAGATCTGGTATATCACCTTTATCAATTCCGACATTCTAAGAATATAAAAAATGTTTTTTAAGAATATACATTTATTTTTTTGAATAAAATATTTTTTAAATGTATTACATACCTCAGCAACTTTGAGAAATTCGGCAACTTTATCCATTCGTATTAAGAACCTCTTATACAAATCCAAAGCATCTCGACATTGTTTCTTATTCATATCGAAATATTTTTCTGAAAATACCCAAATTTCAAAACACAAATTATCAATAGATCTTTTTATAAATACAATGCGCATGCGTTATAAAAAATGCACATTTCAAATAGAGATAGACATGAAATATGTTTACCTAATAGATTAATGACACCATCATTGTAGCATGCGAATAATCTAATTAAATCCCGAAATAACAGCATAAAACACATGTTTATCACCCCATTATTCAAATTATTTGCTGTACAATCGAACTCAAGTAACGCATCTAATTGATTTTGTAATGTTGGCAGAGTTTTTAGTAATTTTTCTGCATTCATTGTTCGTAGTGTTCCATCTTCTTTCCTATAACATATATTTCCGTTAGACAACACATGATTTCATAACATAACAGTAACTGATAACGCAAAAAAAGATAGTTTATTTACCCTCTTTTGATTTTACAGAAATCAAAGGCCACTGTTCTGTACGATAACGCTTTTTCATTTAAATACCGCGCATAGCGTCGTACGAATGGGGACATATCATACCCTAAAAACAAATTCTATTGTTTCAAACTACCCAAAATATAAAGTAATTACTCAATTAATATAACATTGTTCCAGTGATGTAAGAACATTGCGGCATAAATTAAATAATGATCAATCATTGTAAATTGAGGCTAAAAATTAGCAGCAATAAATATTTACTTGAATTACTTGGTCGACTTAAATATCGTACAAATTTGAAAATCGGAAATACCCAAATTTCTATTAAATATTAACATCCGTTGAGAATCTCATGATTATTTATAGATGTTTGAAACTGAGATTACCAGAATATAAATTTAGTTTTTGTTTGTGTTTTTTTTTTATTAATTTACATTTAGATTATTTTCTATGAATGCAATGATATAAGAGAAAATTCCCAGACTTTAGAATAAATAAAATTAAAATACACTTCCTCTAAACTAAATTGTTTTAGTAAATTAGTACAACTGTTACTACTGTTAGTGAAAATAAAAATACACTTACCAGCTTTTGCACCAGCTACTCCTTTAAGCACAAAATAACAAAAAAAAAGTTAATATAAATTAGTTTATTAGTTAGGTTATAAAGTTAAAAAAAAAAGCAGAACAAATTTAAGTTATAAACAAATGAATCATATTCAATGATATTAATTAAGATGCTACATGCATTAAGTAAACTTCATTAAAATATTTCCATAAATTGTGAATCATTGTATATATGGTAATGCTAATGTCTATCAAGAAGTTTAATCATTGGGTTACATATTACTTCACTAGACTATCTAGTGGTGACGTAAACAAATATGACTCTAATTTTGTCGACTTAATTTTAGATATTATTCTTAATAATAAATACGCTTTTCTTCAAGTCTAATCATGTTATTCAATTATAATATACATATTAAAAATAATTTGTGTAGGAGAAAATAAATTAAAGTCAAACTAAATAATTAGGGTTTAATTTTAAACGTACCTTGTAATCCACTTTTGTCTAGATAATTACTAAGTTGAAATGTACTGTTACTCGATGCTAGAAACTGTGTAAACCGCTGCAAAATAAAATTATTTCATTATCTCCTCATACTCCCTCATCTCGTTCACAGTAAGCTAATTACGATTTTTTAATACTATGTAAATTAACACAGACTAATTGAAATTTAAGCTATTTAATGAATTTTAAATTGAGATTCATTTTAATTTATGAAACATCTCAACTGTTTTACACTCGACTATATTCTTAATTCATAAAAATGTGTCATACTTTGAATTCGGTAGAGCTAATAATTTTGATTAGTTTACTATAAATTACAAACGTTTAATTTAAAAGAAACTAGTAATTTGAAATGAAAATACATTCATCTGTTAAAATTGTCAATTAAAATTAATGTTCATTTTAGAATTGCTAAGAATGGGAAATTAAAAATACGTTTCAATAAAGATTTCACAGAAAGTTATAAAATTCCAACAATTTTCTCAGTATCATAACAAGATATTTCATTCTACGAGTAGAATGACGAATCAAAACAAACAAAACAAAAAAAACATTCTGTTCTATATTCAACTGAAGTGTGGTTACATACTTCGTTTCCATAGCACATCATATGATGTACAGTGATTAGTGCTTTATATACTACTATCCAATTTGCGTTTTGTGATCTTTCTACCAGGAGATTGGCCAGTTGTGGTATGGAAACATTTGGTTCATTTGTGCATTGGACTAAATCTGGAAAAAATAAAACAAATTCCATTAGACATACATTTAATTACACTTCTAAACAAAAAGTTTTGATTAATCCTTTCCACTTGACATAATTTAAATAAAAAATCAAGAATGCGAAGACAAGATTATATAATAAAAATAATATTTATCATAATTAATATAGTTCATTTGTCATATATTATCTTATAATAAATCAATAATATATATAAATATTATAAGAAAGTATGTGATCTCATTTCAACGATATTATTTATTAGTTAATATTTAATATAAATATTAATCTTAATTATATTTTTAACATATAACACTAATGAATGGCTTTTAACCTTTTTGATTTCAAGAAGAAATAAGTCAATTATATTATTTTTGAATGTTTAATATAAACAAAGATTACGCAAAAATAATACTTAATTTTTTTTTCTCTATAGTGTTGTTCATTTATGGTTTAAAAATAATTAAATAAATGTAAATAGTATTCTATGTTATGAATTTGTGTAGCTTTAATATTTTTACACGATAAATAGAGGATTATTTTGCCAATTTATAATCTGCATACATTTTAATAAAAATACATCGCATACGAGGAAATAACATATGAGTTTGTGAAAACAAAAAATAGCACTGACAAAAAGTGACATCTGTAAATTACGTTTTATTATTGTTTGAAAAACAGCTAATGAAAATCTGTAATCAATACATATTCCAGCAATAAAAAAGGGGGTAATAATATTATGTAGACTTGTAAACATTATTTTATATAAATATAGATTTTATCATGAAACAAACATTTTAACGATAATATATAGCTTATAAAATATTATATTTCTAAAATGATGGATTTTAAAAATTAGGGTGCCGTTACCACATAAATTATTTTATCAGCTCAATTTTATTAAATATTTTTATTTATGAGGTTCGACAATTTTCAAATGAGATTTCTACGTTTATTTTCAAAGTAAAATGTGGTTTGTTAAATAAAGATAGATATATTTTGTGTGGTGCATAAATTTAAGTATTTATTTCGTAAATAAAAAACAAGAAAAATTCTTTTATACATATATATGGTGCCTATAATATGTTATACAATGAATATGGCTACAATAATTTATTGCAAATATATATATATATGTTTTGTATTTGGATATGCAACGCCTACTCGAAAAGTGACTAACTATAGATAAAATAAAGTAGGACACTTATGTAGTTTGGGTCAAATAAATTAAATACCAAGTTTCTATTTGTTATTATTAGCGATATAATCTACCGATGGCGGCGCTGAACACAGCCCAAAATACTGTCTTATTCAGTAATTAATATAACACAAAATAATAATTCAAAACCACAAATGAAATATTAAATTAAAAATAGGTATACATGTTTTACTAGTTCTGCTTTCTATCACTATGGGACTACGACTTATATCTTAAATCGAAACTAAAATATTTAATAGAATTGAATCAATGTTTAATCTGAATCTTTTATATATTTTTCTATAGTTTTAAATCAATATAGGGTCTTTTTCGTTGGACGCTTGCCAATTGAACTATTCTTCTTTTGAATAACGCCTTTGTAAACTATATGAGAATTATATATGCGTAGTTCCTCATATAATCTATTAAATAAATCAAATATTGCATCGCATCACACCGATTGATATATTTTTTTATGTATTATGAAATAAGTAAATATATACTTAACGATATGAGTGATGCGTCGTCTAACAGAAATATGATATTGTATCAGACGAAATACATAGACCGGGGTTCGTGTTCCTGTTTTATCAGTCGGTTGGTTTGATTTTAGTCAGCGGTCACCGCCTACAAAACTTAATCGGTTTTATGATACTAACATGTGTATGTATGATTGTTTTATTAACACTGTAATGTATATAAACAAGGAGAGAAACGTACTCGATTATGTGATTACAATTACAATGGGTGGTTATTACTTCTGATGTTCTATTTTATTTGGATATTTCATCAAATTCAATTATGATTTCCCCTGGTTTTAAAATGGTAATCAAATAGTGAATATGTGTTCATTAAAAATTTAAACTTATCAGAATGTTGTTTAAAATTGTGTATAGGTTGTTTTCATTTTCTAGACCAACCGTAGAAAGTGTTGCAACTGCACTCTCAATTATGTGATTAAAGCATATCTGATTATTTCTTCGAATCTCCAACAGTTTCGTGACGATATTTACGGAACTCATTAGAAATAAAAATTGCAAGCACCGCCACAATCTAATAATACACAACGAACCAAACTGTTGGTTGTAGTAATGAACGCATGGTCTGAGGTGGGTGGTGTTACTGTGGTGGGTGCTAGTGCATTATTAAATAGTGATGAATCCAGGTCATACAGTTGTAAAGCACTAGCATATTGCTCCGGAGATCGCCAATGACGTCAGCCGGTTCACGCCGTCCGATGGCCTCTCTTACGTTTTTCCCACGACATCTCAGGGTTTTACAATATAACCATTGTTTTTTCCCCATCTCTCCGCATCATAAAAGAACATGATCTTTCTAGCCATGGAGAATTTGCAAATGATTGTATGTAAGATATAACAGCAAAAGAAGATTGTTTTCACGATGGTCTGCTTAGATATTCTCAACACGGAAACGAGAACTAACTTTAAAATCATTTACTTATTTGATCTAGTTATTAAATAAAAGATTTATTTCTCATTTTCCAACTTGTATATATATTATATACCGTGCTGTTTTTAATAACCTTTTTAGTTGTGCAATTCTTACGCTAGTGGCGCCATCATCGACAATCAGTTTCCGAATTATTATATCCAAGGATTTCAGATTGAAATATCTGAGTGTGTTTATCACAAATAGCATTGCATGTTCTTTTTTTACTAACCTTTGTAACGTT
>JADQWA010000123.1:387651-654864 GCA_018344505.1 Nebria ingens riversi | reverse complement strand
TATACTGTACTGTACTGTACTGTATACCGTACCTACATAGAGGTAATAACATTTACCCAGAGGGCTCTTGCAAACTTCACATTATCGTTGAACCGTAAAAGCAGTACACTGTACACCATGCAACAGTGATAGTGGTGTATGCATATTACACGCGGAAGACTTTTACTTTCTTTATTCTTTCACATATTTTATTTGTTTTGCAAGCATAGAAATTTATTTTCGCACACAGCTAGCAAAAACATATTAATTAATAAATCTAAAATTATATCAATGCGAATCGTACTATATTAGGTTTAAAATGTACAACAAATCTATTGAAGAATCCTGTGACGCTGAATAACGACCTGACCTTGAAAACAAAAGCATGTATACTGGCGTTTATTTTCAAGGTCAACGAATAGTTTGCATATAAAATATAACACACTCTTACGCTGTTTATATGAATTTATTGTATTTGTTTGTAAACTTAAGCACAATTGCCAAATTATATATTTAAATTTTAAAACATATAGACTTCGTTTTCTTACTTATATTTTCATTGTATACATTTAAGAAAAACTTAAGGTGTTAACATATTTGTATGGCTGTATGTGTTGTGTTAATCTGAGGCTGATGTATGTATATGTTTTTAATTAGGTATGTATATGTGTGTCTGTATTTCTAACTAAGTATACACGTGTTTCTGAATATATATGTGTGAGCTTCTGATTGTATGCGTGTGTGAATGTATGCGTGTGTTAAGGAGCTCAAAAAGCAGCACTTCCGGTGAAGAGCGCTTTCTATATAAGAGCCTTCTCATCTTCCGTTACCTCTATCGCCATACCTCTTAAACCTCATCGGCAAACTACAAACGGATGCGGGCTTTTTGCATGTTTACACAGCCTACTCCATCAATAATACATAAAAGAACGTCGTTCAGTATCAAATATTTATTTGATGCAACATACATTAACAAACCATAAAAATATATTCTGTGCAGTTGGAAAATAATATATTCATTAAAAAAACATAGCAAGCTTAAAATTGCAATTTCAAAACAATCAAAACAATTAATTCTAGAAGCACAAAATTTAAATAAGCTCTACCTTAAAATGTACAAGACACAAACTGAAATTAAATTTAAACAAAATTCGAAACATACAAAAAAAAACAAGATGTGTATAATTTCGGCGAAAATAATTATAAAAACGCTCGAAGCGATTTTTTGTTCGACCAATTTGAAGAAATTCCACAGTAAATATTTAAACATGACAAATACATAAAAAATAATAATAAAATATATATAAATATTCTAATTTAATGTTGTAATTAAAACACGTTGTTCCGAATAGACAAATTAGAATTAACAATAAACAAATTTAAGTATTCAGGCGTTTGTTTAACCAAAAATTATAATTTATGAGGGTGGAATAATGAGTTTGTTGCATGGTGTATTAGCGGTCCCTTTGTTCTTTTATGGTGATGGTGATAAGCTCTATATAGTGTGTTTGTTGACCCGTGTTATATATATATAATTGCAACATCGTTGAAATGAGTTTTACATTCGTACTATATTATTTATATTTTTACTACAAGTATTACCAATTCAATCGATGTATTGACATATATAACTGAGCAATTTAATTACTTCAAACGTGATCATTATCTGTTATACAATCTTACAACTGCATACACTGGAAAATTATTATTGTAATTCAGTAGCCAATTTGTATTCATAACGAATGACAATTATTATATTTCTAATGGTTATCTGGTATGCCAATCTATTCATTTGCAATTGCAGTATGTTTATTTGTTGTTACTTTTATTGCATCTTGTGTTGAAGAAAGTTTTTCCTTTGTATTATTAAGAAAGCGCAATCTTTTTTTTTTACTGCAGAATAAATAAATTATTGTGACTCGTGATATTTGAATTTAGTGCGAATGGAGGTAAATAAGTTTGAGTTTAACCACAGTGTAAGACTTTTATACTTTAGCAACAATGAGTTGAATATTTTTTTTATAAATCTTCCAATTTCTGTTGCTTGCTGTGGAAAATCAGTTTCAAAAATCATGGAATGTCATCTATTGTGCTAAGAAATCAATAAATATTTTTAGGATGTTCCAATTCCAAGCAGTGCGTATTGCGCTTCGTTGACAAATCAAATTAAAAATATTTGGTTCAAATCATTTCAGGAATCTATTTTGGAGATTTTAAATTGACCCTATTACATTTTATATTGCATATTACTAAAATCGAAAGTGATTTAATGAAATTCTCATATCGCTGTCTATAAAATTTAGTCATTGAATTTCAAACAGTTTTCAGAAAATAATAAGCGTATAAAAATGTAATGAAAATGAGTCTAAATGTAGTCTAAATATAGTCGGTGATTAGAAGTGATAAAAACTGATCTTTTGTCTTATCCACTCAATAAAAAACGCCTAAAACTATAATAGGTCCAAAGTTAACATGAACAACATTTTCCCATTAAAGGTGGAAAATCTATTAATCATTACACAACTCCAAAAAATCTAAAACAAGCAAAATAAACACTACTTCCAGGATGCAAACATTATTAAATCTTCTGTGCAAATAACGAAGAAACATTAAAATAATTGAATGAAATAAAACAGTTAATCTCAAGATTAAACAGAGGAAGTAAAAACAGAAGTACACAAAAGCAATAAAAGCTCAAGAGAATAAAGCTATCAACAGGTAAAAGAATACAAACGTAATTTATTGATTAATGGAAGAAAAAGTTGATGCGTGTCTCGAGTAACATGACAAGAACAATAATGATAATAGAAATATCGTAGTGACATACAAAACAGGAAACCAATGTCACCCATGTTGAATAATTAAAATACTCAGCTCACTATATAAAATTAATCGCTTCGTAATATGTGTAGACGATCTTACCTAAACAGGATATGCCCATTTTTGCAACCACCATTTTATTCCCAACCATTTTAAATCTTATAAATCTCTATCAAAATGAGGTTTAAAATGTCACCATGAATATACCTTTTTGAAAACCTGAACAATACTTAAAGGCTGGTAACTGTGTTAGTAATTAAATGTACTATTGTTTTGATAAACAAATTAAATTTAAAATTATCACACGTATTAGGAAAAAATTAAATAATTATAGGTACCTATATTTAAAATTGATATGTACACGATGACGCAACACATTTATGTGTTTATGATAATGATTATATGAAAGTTACTTGTAGTAAGGATAGTATATGAGAATATTATCCTAAAGAAATAAATTCTGTAGCTAATGTCTTTAAAACGTGATTATTATAGCAGCCACGTGTGTGTGTGTGTGTGATGCAAACCAAAACAGTATTCACCCATGCATTTACATGCTTAATTTTTTTTGTATAAGAAAATTACAAGTTTTACTATTAATAATAAATAACTATACGTGTTTATGAATGATAATTTATAAGTATGTAAAATGTATTGTTTTTTATTTGAAGAATGAGGAATGCTTTTTTATTTATGTAGGTATATAAACAGCGGCAAAGACGCATGCGCGTAAAACATGCATAGATTGAAGATGTTCGGGAAGTGTCGATCGAAGTCGACAACATTCGATATATGTATTTGGTGCTTAATTAATTGCCACTATTTGTAGTTTTGTAAAAATTCTTAAAATGTGAAAATTAATCAATCTAATTAAGTTTCATCTCAAAGATGCTTGCTTGTGTTATTAAGATCATGATTAACTTAACTAACTTGAGGTCAGAGATGTAAGGTTTTCGACCTCATAATTATAGAAGTGAAGTGGGTATTTTAATTAAAAGTGCAAGAGGAAAAAATGCATATAAAAGATAAGAAATGTAGAACATTTAGTAATATTGCCGATAACGGCGCTGCAGTAGTAGATATGTTTGGAAGTGTTTCTAGATGCAAATTTTGGGTGATATGAGTAAATCGACGAATTTCACATGAGTGTAAATTTGATATAGTGAAAAAGATGAGGTTATATAAATAATATAGATATAGAGCATTGGACACATTTCCCTTAGGAATCAAAAATCAATTCCCGTAAGCTCCTAAGCTAAAAAATATTCGAACACGATTTAATAATTGCTATATCAAAAATTGAAGATAACTTTTATTGTTGGAAACTGATTTCAATTTTTCCATAGCATTATATTGTAAAAGAAAAAATAAATCGCACCATTATATTACATAGCTTCAAGTAACTCAATTCACACAAGCAGAAGAAGGCATTCTCGATAACTCGACGCGGACTCTGGGACAAGAATATTTTACAATGCGTCACAGAATACCAGGCGTGTCCATCGTGACTCATAAATATAAGTGTGTACACATGTGCATACATGTAAGACACAAATGCAATAAAATTGAATACTTGAGATTCTCTACAAACATAAACTAATATATCAAGTTTTTATTTTATTTTGGTAATGTGGAAATATACTTCATTTTACATGTCCGCGGTAATTAATGATTCAATAAGAAAAATGTTTTTATTTTTTGATAAAGATAAAATTCTTAGAAACTGTTTGAATTTGTGCACTTCATTCAACTTCATACAAATCATATATAAACCCAGAGGTCATAACTCTGTGTCCTAACGCATTAAATACAGTTTTTCCTTACATTTGCTTTTCGTTTCTTAAAAGCTGCATCATTCATAATTAAATTTAATCAACCCTATATTGTTTAAAAATGGATAGTCTTGGAAATATCTCAATTTCCTTCATAGGAAAAACAACAAGATGTTTTATAATATACAAATCAAACATGATTTAAAATGTAAAAAGGTCAAGTTGCTTGTGTTAAACCAGCACCAAGGTTAATGTACTCAAACCCATAGTACCACCATCATACGATACTCAAACAGTACGCAGAGACATACTCTACTCTGGTTCGTTTGTGCCAGAAAAAATCTATTTATCTACTTGTCTGCGGTTAAGTGGTATTTGTTGATGATGAACACAAAGATTGACCTCAATCTTGAAGAACTTTTCAAAGGTTTTACAATTATTATTACTCTTTTAGCAATCCCTGTTCCAAATAATTTCAAACCCAATTAGGATTATATCTAGATTTGTTTACAAAATATTCAGAAAAGAAATTAATGAAATAATTATTTTTTTAATATTCAATGCAGATTAAGTAACATTATTTAACCTTCCCTCATGTGTAATTGTCTATTTGCATCATTAAATAAATAAATAAATTGTGCCAAGTAACAGTGTGTTATCACGTTGAAAATAAAAAAGAATTAGATGATAACAAGATATTAAACAATAAATTGATAAATTATGATTCATGAACTTTGACATTTAAACTTGAAAATATCGCATACACAACTGGCCAATATTTGGTTTTAATTCACAATTATTAATGTTGTAATCTGTAGAATATTTCGTTTTAAACTCAAGAATTTAACACATAATTTATATATATAATTTGTACAAAGTAACAACATAAATTTCATCTTGTTTTACCTTTTCTGGTTTAGGTACGTTTTATCACTGACTCAACCAATAAGAATCCGTTAGCTGGCAAACAGTAAGAAAGTAACAAAATATAGTGGAACAAAGAGGAATTCTCTTGCAATAAAATAACTGTATGAGTAAACATCAGGAATGTCAGTGTTATTAAATCGAAATGCAAATACGATACTCGCATTTTTCTCAATTCCTACCCCTCTTCTGATCCACGAAGTAAATATGATAAAATATTTTTAAAATAAATAATAGAATCAAGAAAGTAAAAAACTGTTAATTTGTTTGGTTTCTAAATTACGAGTTACGCTACAATTTAAAATTAAAATTTCTTCATTTATGATGCATTACGTGTTGGTCCCACGTAAGTGAGAGTTCCTCTAAGAATCCTATTATACTGTTCATCAACGAAACATTTCTATTCATCAAAAAAAATTGTCTAGCACGTTGTATTTGTGTCAGTTATAATCACTTTTACTTTTTATTTTTTTTATTACGTTTGAATGATCTGACGTGAATTATATAACTGGCCAGCAGTGACCCAAATACAACGGCGTCACGTTCATAAAATACACAATGTCACTTTCTTTTGGTCTCGCAAATGGTTAAATCCTCGTTTTGTCAACGTTTCGCGTATATGTAACTGGCCTTTTTGTTTATCCCTAGTTTGTTGGCAACCGTTTTGGTGTGGCTTGGTTGGCAAAACCGGTTCTAAGACTATTTAGGTCACCGACCTCTTTGGTGAAAATGTTTTTTTGTAGATGCTAGCTGTCTATTGATTGTTAAGTTTTTCATGTAGATAGTTTTGCTATTTGCGTCTTAGGAATACATAACATATAAAACGTCTTATTCTGTTTACTCTAAATATTATATAATAATTCAATGCCTAAAATCCGCGACGTTACAGTCAAATAGTAATTTTCGTCATAAATTAATATGAAGTAAAACATAAAATGTTTCATTGATTAATGTTGAAATTTAGCCTGTTCAAAAACATCTTAATACACTAATATGCGAAGTGTGACGTAGATAGCCGTTATAAGCACGTTTTATACTATTGCCACCTAGTATAAAGAAATAGTACTATGTAGTGCTACATCGTAATATGTGCTATTTGATTAAGATATATCGAAATTTCAAAATTAAAAACCATAATTATTTTTAATACAAATTAAATTATAGAAAAATTAATATTATCCATATTTTAAAAATGATGATGTATTAAATTGTATATCTTGTTTAAAAAGGAGAAAAGAAATAAAATTCATATTTCTATGCGATAATGAATTTTCTTGTATTTTGAAGTAACGTAAATAAAGAAAATCTAATTGCTGCACCAACGTTGCAAAGATTCCTATTGAAGTTGGTTTAAATCAATAAATATTTAAAACTAATTAAATCGCAGACTAAAACGTAATTACGTTCCCGCCGGGATTCTAGCTAATAGTAATTTCATAGGATCTTCCGTCTATGCAGCATCAGCATCCCTAATGTAGTCTCTCACCATCCTTTATTACGTTCGACTAGACTACAGATATTTTCTATCTTTAGATTGATGCATATACGCATTTCATAACATGAACACTAAATCCTGTGTAAACGGCATGTAAACATTGCAAGGTAGAGGTTGAAAATAGTGAACGGAAAACGTTGTTTGGTCATTGCCGTAACCTGTAACGGAAATAGAACCAACACAAACACACACACATATATATATATATATATATAACACGTCGCATCCTATGTGTATAACGCTGTTTGTAAACATACAACGATCTTTGATTCTTAGTTGGTGCCAGATTTTTCAAATGCTGATCGTCACTGATGCTTTCATAACTTTACATTCTTCCAATGTTATATTATGACACACTGCATACGGCATACCGCAAGACACGTGCTTTCTGCAGCAGATGAAAGTCGAAAAACGATAGTATGTTTAGGTATATCATTTAAAATGGGACAAATATTCTAATTCAAAAACACATTCGTTCAGATGACGACAATGAAACCTCAAAACCCTGAGAATGGTGAATTTTGCTCGTCAACCAGTAGACCCCAGACAGACACCGCTCAAAAACTCTTCCCTGTGATAGAAGAGAAGAGGATGAGGAACTGGACAGGCGAGTTATTGCGACATATGTTACGAAACAACTTTTTATAAAACAAAAGCTGCCCTCGTGTCTAAACAACAAAGCAAAGTTGTTTTAGAATTTCATATAAGCGGGACACCAGTTTTCAGACAAATATACATGTTTTGGTCTTTTTTCTTTTTAGTAAAAACCGTCTAGTTTTTATACTATATCATAAAAATTTGGTAAACGCCAATATTACCTTGTAACACGTTTGTTATTTCTTTAAATAAAACTGCAACATATAAAAATGCAATTTAGATCTATAAATAAATAGGTATACCTATTTTTAATATTATAATAATATTTAGACCAAGGAACATATAAAATAGATAATTCAAACCAAGGTCTAAAGACACGTCACGCGTTATTCTATTTTTAAAATCATTAACAACTTTTCAAAGCACCCGCCAAAGATAAAATATAAAACAAATATTTATCTTTTAAAAAAATCATTATTATTTGCACCTATACCTAAACATTCTTGAAAAAATATTTACAATTTATTTTTGGTAGACTCAAACACTACACATGAATAAAACTAAACATTTATAATCTTTAAATTAATAACCGTAAATTAAATAAATTCGTCCTTCAAAAGAAAAATAAAAGCATACAAAAATCATCATTGACTATATACAAAAATGACTGTAGTCATGCGATTCTAAATGTATAGAACTAAAAGACACGAAAGTAGGTATATAGGTAAATTGTAGATTTAATTGTATAGGGTGGGCCAGTTGTTGGTTTCTTTTTGAAGTGCGTGTTATTTCGATTGTTTGCAACACTGGCGCGCTTGGCATTGATAGATATGTAGTGTCAAACCTCCGCTGTAAGGAGGATCAAACGAAGGATTCACTAAAGATTACTATGACACTTTGAGAGATGTTTTAAGAGATTATTTGCGGTCAGTACGTCACAAAGAGTGACATTTTGTGCTGTAAGTATGATTCATGTGATGTCGAGTGCAAAAGATAGGTAAAGCTTATACTAAAAATAGGTAATTTCATATGTATAATTCTCAAGGTAATATTAACAATATTATCGACATGCTACAGGTATTTCACACAGTCAAAGACCTTATCAGGTAATAGCTAAGGTCATTTTCTAAATACATGTACTACTAACTATAAACAATTGGTATATGAGTTAACAATAAACATAAATGAAATTTAAATAAACAAACGTATTTGGACATTTAGAACACGTCAACGTTCTCACACAAAAATATATTCTCAGGTGCATAAACAATATATAAAATAAAAATTTCTCTTATTGAATAATTACCAATCATTTTAATGACCTAAGAACCAAATTGCCAAAGCAACGTTCCATTAAAAAGCTTAACTAAATTTATTCTAACAAAATCTATTCTATTCTATATTAGGGTTCAAATATAATTTTAGAAAATATAATATGTTATACTGTAATTTTTTTAAAAATCAGAAAATTGATGATTAAAATAAACCACATCTTGGTACTTATAGTAAGTTAGCTATACGAAAAATCGAGGTTAACAACAAAGGTCATAAATGCTTATAACAAGCTGACCAACTGAATACGCGTGAGAACTAAGTATGAGATTAATTTCTATTGACACATTGCATATAGACAAAATCTTATATGGCAAATACAATTTTCAATATAACGTTTATATAAAACATGAATAATTTATAAAATTATTATTTAAATGAAGCTCATATATCACCTTCATCAAAATTGCTAATATAGTGTTAATTAACCTGACGGTACGGTGACAAATTAATTAACATCTTCAGACTTGTATTCGCTTTGTTGCAAATTGACAAATACACATCACGATTTCGGTACTGAAAATTCATTTCTATACTAATTGAGTTTACTAATTAGCATAATGTATATACATACATTGAGCTATTATCCTATAACGGACGATGCTCACCGTAATACAAAATTTTGTAGCACAATTATCAAGTATACCCTTGTTCGAACAATTCATAATCTATTTTTAAAAAACATGTTGAATAATATGATAAAGAATATTGAAGTTGATATTCTGGTGTAGAAGCGTAGTTTTTTAAAAATGCATTATATAAAATCATCAAGCGTTAAAAACGACAAAAAATATTTTCTGTAGCAGAAAATATATCATTTGTATGTGTGGCAAACCACAGAAGACCAGAAAATATATATGTGTCGACAACCGCATGCGAGATAAAATAACTAGATAAAACACAATAAATGAAAGAGCGAACATGTGTGGATTAAGTTCGGTTAGGATGGGTCACTAACAAGTGACCACGCATGCGTTCAATATGCATGTAGGTGTAACGTGCGTGAAAACAATTTGCGAAAAAACGGAAACAATGTAACGTACTATGTACTATATAAGTTACCTACCTACATACATACAAACAAACATAATAACACATCACGCACCTGGTCCTGACCAACAAACAAATTATAATCGATAACATGGAAATGTCGTTTATTACATCACTTAATCCAAAACTTTGCAAATTCAAACGTATTTCTTGCGGAATAAAAACCAAATGCAGAAATAATTATGATGAAATTCAAACAAAGAGGAATATGTATTTTTCTCAAATATAGAATTTCGGAAACTATTACACAAATATCCCCATCTTAACTATATAGTTTCTAAATTTTAAACAGATTTCTAGTGAATATAATGAATGAAAATTCACTTTAAAGTAGGATTTATGTAAATCCTTGGATTTAGATTTGCTGGTTTGGTGTGAAACTAAATATAGATATTTCATATTCATCACAGACCCTGACAAGCTTTGAAACTTATATCAATCACAAATTAATTATAAATTCTATTCGCATATCATGCGTTTTGCAGGTCACTGATCTAACACATTCTTTTATCCCAGCAATTCAACATATGACAACTCCCCCTATCATATTTTACGTTTATCAATATGCGCAAATAAAAAAAAACATATAAATTGAAATGATCTATATTGACAGTATGACAGTAATACCTAGTTTATCTAAAATCACAAAAATATTTATGCGACTTGGGAAAAATCGAACGAATATTATATCTTTCAATTTTCAGAAAACTAATTGCAAAATATTTCACAGAATACAAATGAATATTGTTTATTTATCAACAAAAATATTAATGAAACCAATATTCAAATTACTAAAATTAATCGTACAGAGTTAAAACAACTGCAAATATTCTAATTTGTGTAAAGTTTGTTGAATTGTTCATTTCGAACCTTTTTTTCTCAAGCAAAACATATCTACAATATCATAGATTTGCTCATTATTACCGTTAAGGTCAAAAACGTAATTATGCATATGATTTTTTATCTGCAATTTATGTAACCTTCGTTTAGGTTATCCGGTTTTTTAGCATATTTTTTCTACAAAATGAAGTACATTGCCAACTCACATTCTGATCGTTTCCGTCTCCATAAAATTTATAAAATCAAGATAGCGGATATGACAGTTTTTTAATGGAATATTTTATAACGTAGCCACAAGAAAAAGCATCTAAATTATATAAGTTATCATGTATACTTTATGTAAAAATTAAGATAAAAGATGTTTATTATTCTGATAATAGTTAAACTTACGCAACAAAATTATCTTAATTTTAAGCAAAATAACAAATAAATATTTATTATAGTTTTTGTTTATATATAGGTAACAGAATGTAATATAAAATTATTAAATATCTAAAAATGCATTACTAATTTATACCATAGTTATGAATTATTTAATAAAATAATAATAAACTATAATTTTAAAGCTGAACAATAAAATTCGTATCATATCTACGAATTAACTATTTGTTTTCATATCAATTACATGACTCTACCTAGCTTCAGATGTGATTATTCCATTGCTAATTAATGTTTGTTTCCTAATACAAAATAAACCTATAGCCAGAAGATTTTTAAGCGGTGTTCTGGTAAAATGTAAAGCATAAATGCAATTTTATGTAAACGTAAACAATCTATAAATAACGACCGGAAATAATATATTATTACTGCACTTCGTGCAGTACCTGTACTCATCTTTGTAATAATTGTTCTATTACTATTCAGTTCAAACTAGTTAACTACGATTCGCATGCTATGATTGATTTACAAACGCATGGACTATTGAGTAAAAATTAAAACTATACCCAAAAAAAAGGTGGTTGTTGATTTTAGGAGCCGTTAAACCACCTGTCTCCCAGGTAAAGGTAAAACATGGAGGAATTTTGAACTCTATGTAAGATAGGCGTAAAGATAATAAATAAAAACCGGTCTCCGCCTCGAGCAATACGAAATGGAAAGTACATACACGGAATATAAAATATAAGTTTACACAACATTGATCTAGTTCATAAAATCGATGGTTTATTGAATAATTTACTTACAATCTAAGTGCTTCTTTTTGGGCCCTATCATTTCTTCTGTGGTAGCTTTGCATACAGATTTTGCTAATCCTTGACCTGCTATGCTATGCCTGGCGGCTAATAATCTATCATTTATAGTCTGCCCAGCCATTTTGCCCCGATTAAAACACTACGTGCACTTCACTTTCAATGTATATTTTTTTTCTTTCAATACCACAACTGCACTACTCACACACCTTACACTACGACCGACATTCACGGAATGACAGTTGTTACCAACTCCGTTCACGGCACGTTTAGAGCGCCATCTGATTCGGAGCCAATGGCGGAACAGTCGATTTGGAATTGAATTTTTAAATTTAACATTAATGCATGTACATAAATTGATTTCACTTGTAAAATCCTCAAACTTGAATCATTGGTTCATTAAGCTATCTCACACATTTAATTTTTTAAAGCGAGTTTATATCAGAAAACAAAATTAGATTACGTTCTTGATCTAAATCGCGATCATTCAAAATTCTTGTGGAACATAGCTGTCATGTGATTTCTAACCTCAGAAATTACAGACACGTTTGGTTATTTTAAATCGTTTATAAGTAAAATTTTTCGTGTATTAAAATGTCAGCAAAACTCAAAATGCACATAAGCACTAAAGTAAGTGGAAATACTGCTTTTTATTTATTACTTACATTGCAAATATTTTTATGACATGAATTTATAGTTAAATAAAAATATTTTCTACTATCTATGTGTGATTATTATATATAAATTATTATACTTAATAATGTAACATTTATTTACGTACACGTCCTATGTAAAGATATTATGCTCCTTAAACTCCGACACCCGCAAAACATTTTGAACTTGAATTAAAAGAGCGTTTATAATTTATTTTTAATCATTAATAACGCACTTTTAATAATTCCTTTTTCGATTTGATAAAGGTTTATCAATCTCTACGCAAAAATTCAGCAATAACTCCTGAAAAATTAAAATCCCTCATTGAAATCGGTCAAACAGAGAATGGAAATTTTGCGAATATGAATATATCGTTAGATTTACTACACAAACAATTAGGCATATCAAACTCAAATGATATTTTAGCAATGAAAACAGACAGTATAATATCAAAAGTATATTTAGGCCATGATAGGGCAAACAGGCAAATCTCATTCGACATAAACAAAAATGTGTTCGTAAAAGATGTGTTAGAAAATATAAACATACCAGATATTTTACAAGAAACACGTAAAGTAATTGTTGAATACAGTTCGCCAAATATCGCGAAACCATTTCATGTCGGACATTTACGCTCGACGATCATCGGGAATTTTATTTCGAATATAAATAAATATTTGGGATACGATGTTGTTCGATTAAACTATTTAGGGGATTGGGGCACTCAATTTGGAATGTTAAAAGTTGGGGTGGACTTAGCGAAGTTATCTGAAACTGAAATAAAAGCTGATCCATTGCACGTGTTGTATAAAGCGTATGTAAA
This sequence comes from Nebria ingens riversi, assembly GCA_018344505.1. NCBI lineage: Eukaryota > Metazoa > Arthropoda > Insecta > Coleoptera > Carabidae > Nebria > Nebria ingens. The sequence goes on along the minus strand of JADQWA010000123.1, from coordinate 641,391 downwards.
TGCGAATAAATTGGCTGAGACTGATCCGAAAATAAATGAAATGGCTCGTGAAGTGTTTATGAATCTCGAAAAAGGAGAAGTACAGGATATAGATAACTGGAAAATGTTTAACAAATACACAATCGAGGAACTAAGTTCTCTATATAAACGATTAGGTGTTACTTTTGATGAATACAATTTCGAATCAATGTACAGTTCGAAAGATATTAAACATGTAATTGAACAATTGGAAAAATGTAAGATAATCCACCTAGAACCAGATGGGAAAAAAGTAGCAATGATTAATAATAAAAAAGTATCTATAATTAAAAGCGATGGCTCAATGTTATATTTGACTAGAGATATTGCAGCCGCATTGGATCGATATAAAAAATATAAATTTGATCAAATGCTTTACGTTGTTGATAATGGTCAAAGTGACCATTTTAATGCACTGCATGACGTATTGTTTCAATTGGATTTGCCATGGGCGGGTAGGATAAAACATGTTAAATTTGGTCGGGTGCGCGGGATGAGTACGAGAAAGGGGACTGCTGTGTTTTTAAAAGATATTTTAAATGAAGCCAAAGAGCTGATGCAAAAGAATCAAATTAAATCACCCAGTAAGAACAAATAACTTAGTTACTTTCGATTATAAGTAAATTCGGATTTTTGTAGCAACAAAAGTCGCTACAAATGATGATAAAACTGCAGATATTCTCGGCATTTCTTGTGTTATTGTGAATGATTTAAAGCAAAGGCGGCAAAAAGATTACGAATTTGATTGGAATAGAGTGTTACAGGTACTTTTAAAGTGTTCACTGAATAATACTGGTTTCAAAAAATAAAGTAACATATGGAACACTTTTAGGTGCAAGGAGACACAGGAGTTCGTTTACAATACACCCATTGTAGACTTACAAGTTTACAACGTGTTAATAATATTGAACCAGCAAAACATTGCAACCCAGAATTCTTACAGCAACCCGAAGTTATGGCTTTAGTGATACATTTAGCGCAGTTTAACGAAATTCTAAAAAGATCTCACCAAGAAATGGAAGCTTGCCTATTAGTTGTTTATCTATTTCAATTATGGTAAATTTATTGTACTTTTAGTGCTTAAACTACGAAAAGTTAATCTACGATTTTATTTGATTTTTTCAGTAATCATATAAACAAAGCAATAAGAAAATTACGAGTAAAAGACGAAGATATCCACTTAGCAGCTCAAAGACTGTTATTGTTTAATACTTCTAGAAATATATTAAAACAAGGCATGGAAATTTTAGGTATGCAACCATTAACAGAAATGTAACAGTGCTGATTATGTTGTTCAGTTTGTTTTGTACTTTTAATAAAGATTTAAAAATGTTAACTAATTTATTTTTTATAACTTATACATGGTATCAAAAAAATGGTTTAACGTTTCTTCCAAGTGTATTTCCTGCGTGCGCCAGATTGTCCTGGCTTCTGTCTTTCTGGGGTTCTGTAATCTCGGGTGAGTAGACCAGCTAAAATATAAATTTAAGTTAAAATTCTGAAGGTTTCGTACATTGTATAACAATTCAAATGAAACTACAAATACAGTCGCTTTAAATTTCATAGAATAATAAAACATATTTGTTTACCTAATCGCATTTTCTCAATCATTTCTGCATCCACAAAACATCTTAAACTCTGAGCAATACCCCATCGAATAGCGCCAGATTGACCTGATGTACCACCTCCAGCAACATTGGCTTCTATATCTACCTTGCCTTCCATTCCAGTAAATAATAACGGGAAGAGTAACTAAAATCAAAGTTATATTCAAGAAAACATGTATGATTCATATAGAAGCTAGTTAGTTACAGATATGCAGAAAACATTTAAAATTCTAGTCTAATCTCAGTAAGGTCTGATTGAAATTCAGAAGATACGAGAATAATAAAACATTTATTTAGTGCATACAGTCTTTATTTAATTTTAGGTTTCCACTATGTATAGGTATAGTTATAGAATAACTAATGTATCACAAGCGAATGAGATTTCATTGAGATGTTAATGCATCTATACTTATTTTAAGGCAAACACAATTTGCTATATATGTTAATTCGGGAATATTACATATTTATGCACTTTTAATTATAACTATTTTTAACTCTAGGTATCAGTAAAAATACTTGTAATTGTCTATGCGGTAGAATAACGATAACATTCTAAATGGCAACGAATAAAAAATAACAACAATACAAAAATCTATAAAGTCTACAAGCACCTACAATGGACAGTATACAATATAGGTAACTGGAATAAAATATCATAACACAACCTGTTACAAAATATCACATTTATCAAAACTGAAGCCCAGTAATTTCAATCATCTATGTATGTACAAGTGTATTATAGGTCAGAAACATAAGAAGAACTAGTCGCGAATGCGTATCACTGTTCCCACAAATGATACCTCATTTTCTTGCCATAAAAAAGGATTCCCAGCTACTCATTTAAAACGTATTTATTGTTACAAAAATATTTAAACATTACATTTATATAAATAATGAAAATGTGTATTTATTTTGTGATATGTTTTTCCATGATTAACTTTTCCAGCCCCTATCAAGATTTAGCAGAAGTTTGCGAGACAACCACAGCTAAAAGCTGTTCAATTGCTCGTTGACTGGTGCTAAGGGCCGTTTTTAATTCCATCATTTCCGTGCTTAGTTTCTTAACCTGTTCGGTACTTTGCTCAACTTTTAACTGCAGATTACTGAAACTTGATGGGTAGTCTATCGGGAAATCGCCTACGGCATCAGCCGTATTGTTATTCATCCATTTTTTATTCGCATATGAAGTAGCATTGGATCCATGCGATGATATCGTATGCCCGTAATTTTTGCGTATCTTGGCAATTTCATATGCGGCTTTCAGAATATCTTTTGGTAACCGTTTTTCTCTGGGATTTAACGGTTTAACATTAAGTACGACTCGGTATGCTTTTGGTGACACAAGTGCGGTCCAATGCAATAGATTCAGTAAATATTTCGGTAGATATCCATTAAACAACGCAAGCTCCATATATGAAATCAATTTTGTCTGACGCACAAGTTTAGATAAACCAGCAGTTTTTTGTAGACCCTGGATATCATGAACAGCGATACCAACTAATAAATTCATAAGGACAACCGTTACGAACAATAGAAACAAAATATATGTAACCTGCGCACTGATTTCTAACAAAAATGGCGGATCAATTGGGTCATCATCGACAAGTAGATCAAGATTTAATTCGCCTGTCATCATCACCAAAACGGTTATCAGACCAATGAATGGATTTGCAAACGTGGATGAATCGGGAAATATTACGCAGAAGCTAATAGTGAAACCGATTAACAGACAAGAATACGCTAATAAAAGTTTAGCGAATTCACCTTGAACTTTCGTATACATCGCAACGTATGAACCAAACACCGGAAGTTGCCCGATCATCAACATTAGATTCGTCCAGCCAAAGAGGACAGCGAAAGCACCGACATGATTCTGCCACATATATGTACGGCCCGTGTAGATGAAGGATATCACAAAAACACTCGCTATCACGGACCACTCGATAATATTCTCACGCTGCGACAGGTATTGCCGTAAATTCGGGTAGCCAGCCAGACCGTAAAGTTTTCTGACGATTTCACATCCTGTAATACCGACTAGCACAAACCATTGCATTTCGATGGCGAATGGATTATTCCTCAACATATTTCCCATCATCGATTTTTTTTCGCATAACTCGTATTCTTTTTCTGTTCCATTCATTTGTTTACCGTGGTTATAACAATTATGTGCCAGAGCTGTTAGGACATATAACGATAAACAGAATACAAATATAAAAGAGAACAATATTCTGGCAATGTAATATTTTCTTATCTTTTCCCATTTGAGATGCAAGAAAGCCGAACTAAGCGGATGAAGCAATATTTCTTTTTGTCCCTCATCAACGAATGTGTTTAGAAAACTGATTTCCCTAGGATGGCAATGCTGGAGTATATGTCGGAAATCCAAACGTAATTCAACTTCTCGATTTGAAGATTCGGGGTGGTGGTGAAGAGTGATGGCACAATCGAGCTTTTGCGTGACCATTGCCAAGGACGCGGGGGTTTTCCTAGTGATGATTCCCAACGCAGACATGCCGAATTTAGATTTTGCGGTCACATCCGCTCCATGGAAGATCAAGATTTCGACGCACTGCGACAGCTCATTCAATGCGGCAATATGAAGCGGCGTGTACCCGTACTGATCCCTCGCATTTACATCGGAACCCCAACTGATTAATATCTCAATTATATCATTTGACCTGGCTGCTTTACCCACCGCAGCATGGAGTGGCGTACGCTTATCACCGTCACCAACATTCGGGTCAGAACTCCCCTTGCGCAGAAGCGTCTCGACACAATCCACAGCTTGTGCACGTGACGCCAAATGCAACGGTGTTTGTCCTCGATGGTTTTTTACTTTTGTATCAGCTCCTTTGTCCAATAACAATTCCACACAGTCACCATAGCCGCCTTCGGCTGCCAAATGCAAAGCAGTCTGTTCTTTGTCTTTTGTTTTGTTGTTGATGTCCAAGGATCTAGATTCTAACATAACTTTGAGACATTGACTTTGACCAAGGTCTGCCGCAAGATGCAGTGGGGACGCTCCGGATGGTTCTACCTGGCAAACATCTGCACCTTCGGCTGTAAAAAGCCGAACACAAGTCACGGCATTCGCTCGTACAGCACAATGCAGCACGCTTTCATGGCAATTATGTACGCTACTCGTTAAAGAATTAACTTTAGCACCATTGTTCAATAAAATCATCGCAGTTTCTGAAGAATCACCAAAAGCTGAACAGTGTATAGGCGTATAACATTTACAACAAAAATTAACATCAGCACCTCTGGATATCAAGAATTGAGTTCCAGGAATACAACAACTAAATGCTGCCAGGTGCAACGCAGTCAATCCTTGATTAGGCTCATAATAGTGTAACTGAGCGCCTAGGCTCAAGAACCCATCCAGTAAATCCCATCTTTTAACAAAAGCAGCCCAAAGAAATGAGATATTTATCTCAAATTTACTAGCACCGTTCAATAAATCTTTCAAATTGTCCAACGTTGTTTTTCGTAGTTCTATTTCTTCTAGCAAGTGATGTCTACCAGAAGAACTTTTCATGTGTTCAAGCAAGTTCATTTTAATGGTGTCATGACATATTTGCACAGTCAGTTCGCTGGTGGAGAATTCTTCAAAACTTTCGTAGATATTAGGAGGACTTTCGGCCGGAGGTGATGGTCCGCATTCCATATATTCGAAGTCATCTGAGGCGAATTCTTCTTCAATTAGTTCGGCTGGATCACGGCCACGACGCCACCGCAATAATGATGCAGTCTTGTACAGCGGGACATTTTCGACTTCCGCCGGACTCATACTGACTGACCGACCCAATTTCCGACCAGTATTTGTTGAATCAGTAAAACCCAGATTCTCCATTTTATTGCGTTTTATTTCCTGGATGAAATCTGAAAAAAGAATTTTACATGTTTATTATTTTCTCAACAATGCTACATACATTTTGTATATTCAAATATTAAGAACGATTTAAAATTGAATTTTCATAACAAATTCTGTTTTCTCTTAATTACACTTTTGTATACATAAATATAATCAATGCATGTTCTATGAATATCATCTAATATTATTATAGCTATTTGCTTCCTCATTATATAAAAGTACAATTAAATTTTGTTTTAAAACAAGTAATTAATAGAATTTCTCATAAGCTACAAGAACAAACCAAACACTAAACGTGCCCTGTGACCAAGGCTCGTTATTCAACGCGCACGTTGAGTCTGTTAGTCGGTGAAGTATTCTTGCTTATTTTATTAGAAAAACGGTTAGTAAGCGTGTGAAAATGGACAAGAACGTTATAAATAAGAGTTTTTATGTTTGCAAATCGTAATTTTACAAGTGAAATAGTGATAATTAGTGAAAATGAGACTTCCAAGGTGCAAACTCAGGTGCCACGGATCGCGGTGTACAACAACATGCAGCCGGAAGAAATTTTAACGTGAGTTTACTATTATTTTATACATATTTAAGTACAGTGGTACGTTTATTGGAATATATAGCGACATATTTGATTATATTAGCGACCCTCTTGTCGGGATAACACGTTGGAATCACGTGGATAAAATTATGGTTAATCTTGATGGCAATTATAGGCTTAAATTTGCATATCATAGTTGAGCCTAGTATGTAAATTGCATAATATATAATAAATATACGCAATATATATTGATGTAACAAATTTTGCAATATATAAACATGGAATTTGATATTTATTCATAAAGGTATTCGCGATGGCTATACCAAAGGTTTTATTTGCATTCTTTCTGTATGTTTACAAAGTGCATATATTAATATCTTCGATTTTACTATGAAACGGGCTCTATTATGGACTACGCTTATACGTACAAATATGCATATCACGCGTGTGGTCTTATATTATTTAATCTTATGAAAACGAAATCATGTTTCTTCTTGCGCGCCGAACACAGTGTCGTAAAATTTTATTTTAAAAAAATAGTTTATTTCACTAATATTAAGATAAAAACTTAAAACAATTAGAAACATGTAAAGTAAATAAAATGTTTGTACTTTGTACAGTACTCGCAAATAAACGTCATCTAGAATATCCGAGAGTATTAAAATCTTAAGCCAGCTAATTCAATTCCTAGAAACACACATTTGTCTCGTGTTTCTTATTTTTGCCGCAAAATATATAATTTCACACCCACAGGCGGCGAAATAAGGATGTAAAAAAATTCGCAAATCATTGAAAACATAATGATAGAAACCAACACGTAAGGCTATAGGTTGAAGTACAAACATTTTAACTCAATCAAGCAATGAATTATGTACTTTTTATTTTAAAAATACTCGTTAAAAATTGACGGAACGAATCATATATTATTCGCTTTATAATACGTAATATTATTATAATTTTTAATAACCCCGTGTATGTCTATTGTTTTTAAATCTCTTATTATTTAATAACAAGATTTAAAATTAGTTCTCCGCGAGTATTAAGCACCGCACTTATACAACACATTGTGTGATATCAATTAATTATTAATTGTATAATATATTTTAAACAATATTATTTGTTGAAATACCCAGGAGGTATTTTTTTTGGAAAGTTTATATGAAGTTATAAATATTTGTAGTATTTGACATACAAAAATTTATTTCATAGTTTAATTTATGTTTAAACAATAGGTGAAATTCAGACTAATTGAACTTCACAATAACTATTTCAATTCACATATTTTGTTCTGTAACATTAGTATTTAATTAATTTATTATGCGTCTCGTGTGATATCTGTAACTAAAAGATTATAGTTATTTACATAGGTAAACGATAAAATAAAGAACCATAGCGAATTACGGCCTAGAAAATATAAAATTATAACAAAAAGCAGAACTATTATAATAAAGTTATATATATGTATATATTATTATTTATGCAAACATGCATAGATAAATAATTAAAATCGATAATTTATTATAGAACATACAAGTCTTTAAAAAAAATCGTTTTGCTACTTAATTTATATTTTCAGAAAAATTAATTTATATATCATAAATTGATATGTTTGGTTATCTATTTGGATTTTGCATAAACATAAAAAATGAAAGTTTGGAATATATAAACATATAATTACATAAGATCAAGTAACCTATGACATCATTAAGGCATTTAGACACGCGCAAAACATTATTTGTTTAAATCCGGAAGCAATTTCAATGAGGTGCATCTCTACATGAATATAATGTCGGCAAAAAATCCAAATATAAAGTAGAAAAATAAAATATGTTTAATACATATGTGTAATTAGACCATTTTAAATATAATTTATTTAACTAGTGTCCAGCTTTTGAAAGGTAGTAAGACGCACTTGAACTATACGATCAAATTGACTGCCTCAACCACATAACATTACGTTAGGCTAGGCCTTGTTAGAGGTATATTTCGCAAACGTTATAGGACAGGCGACATGTGCGAACATAGATGGAGATCTGGCATATGGGAGATGACAATTTGCAATTCGCAATACTACATCGCTGTTTATTTCGCGCACCATTGAGCATCGAGAGTTTGACAACAGCATGATTGCTCTCCCAATCTACATACATTAAATGGATGATATCGTGTCATTACTTTTGTTGTTTGAAAAGAACAGAAGAACCATATAATACACACTGTTGTATCAGTGTCCTCCCCTACCTCTGTTCATGGGTAACAGGCCGACAAATTTTCGGCGGGATACGTCATACTATCTCTCTAACATTTTTAACACTAGCGGAAAGAAAGTTAAATGACCTAGCCTTAGACATCAGGTACTGGTAAATCACTGGTAATTTTTCTGGCAGTGAATCCTACCGGACAATGGTCAGAAGATGAACTTGACATTAATTTACTAAACTAAATTATTTTTTATTTAAATATAAACAGCATTTACACATATTTATGTGGCGCAGAAAATATTTAAAACAACATTAAGATATATATTTTTAATTAAAACCGAACTATTAAATTAGTTTAGATTTTTAAAAAATAAGTAATATTCAAAACTATTAAAATTTATTTACTATTAGGCGAATTTAAAATAAATACGGCACTGTTTTCGAATTAAAATACTTCAACACTTTCTCCTGCATCTTTGGGAAAACCCAGTAAAAATGTAATTAACTAAAAAAACTATAAAATTGTTTTTTATTTAATGCAAGTTTCAAATTGATCTGTTAATATTCGCACTTGTTTGCTAAATTAGTGTTAGTATGCTAACCAGTTACCGGAAGGTAAAATTAGACTTTGCGGATCTAAAAATTGGAGCAGATAAATTACTCGACATAAGTAGATCACCAAAAAATCACAGTTACTTTTAATCAATAACATATAGGTATAATTCTTAGTAAAAACCGAATAGTGAATTCATTTTGGATTAAGTATTTTACTTTTCACAACTTAAAACATTTATTATACAAATAAAAACGCAAAACTTTTAGATTGTAACTTAGAGAACAAAGCATTTATCCATCAATGCTTTGGTAATATAACTGAGAATTTTCTTGGTAAAAGCATATCGAATCATACATATAACAAAAAATGTATTGTCAATTAATTACTAATAAATTAATAATAATTAACATATAACATTGCTTTTAATAGTCAATGTGAATCCACGTATATCATATAAATATTTATAGAATTTTAAACAATAACCAAATAATTAACTTAAGGTTACAGATCGTATCTAATTGATGCTTAAGATTTAATTTGTTAAAATAATAAAATTAGCCAAAATTAAAAATCAAGGGCGGCTTATAAAATTTATTCATTTTAAGATCATAATAAGTTTTATGATTCAATATCGAAACGAAAATTGTGAAGATTTTTACACTCACTTAAATATTCCAAATGTTCACTAGCAAACAAATATTTTAACTAGCCAAAATAGTCGAGCTCATTATTTAAATCATTAAAAATAATCGAATCCAACCAAATTGTTGCACATTATAAGTATGCGAGTCCGCATATCACTGAGATATTAAAAAATACTAATTCATTCTTATAGCAAAACTTACTCAAACTAATTTTCCAATCTCGCAACTCGTAAAACATTCCATATTTTTTACGAGACAAAGTAAATAAGAATCAGTTCTAGAAAAAAGAAATTATTTTTCCTGTCATTGAATATTCCAAATTATATAAAACTATTTATTTAAATAATCATATATTTACTTTTGAGTTCATATACTTGAATATGACAAGCACAAATATTGATATAGTAATTGTGTTTCTCAAGATATTTTTGTTGAGACATATTCGAATTTGTTTATTTTGATTATGGTTCAAATTTCGATTTCATGTACAATGATCATGAATTTTATTAATCTGTATACAACATCGAATAACAATTATTAATCTGTATACGAATCCACCCAAAAATATTTGCTTTTAAGATTTATCTCAACACTACTGTAAATAGAAGCAATTATGGAAATTTTCATAGTGTCATATTTTTGAACTTTGTGTCTTATTTAATTATTTCAAAATAATACTGGTGTTTTTTTTTTAAATTAGGCTTTCTAAAATTCTTAGAGCAAGTTGATGAATAAAGAAATAATTTCTGAAATCGGCAACACGCGCTATAAAGTTGTAGTGCTTTCGGGTCGTGGGCATTTATGTACTTATGCACACTAGTTTGTTGCAAAATATGATATATCTGCAATGCGGATATACTAAAGATTTATTGAGCAATATTAATAACTTATTGAATCATCAATTGTAATATTTTACCAAACACTTAAAATTATCGTGTTTCGAATACATGTTAAAATATTTAAATTCAGAAATATCTATATATTCCCAAAAAGAAAAAATGTTCTACTGTACATTTTTTTGATGAATTTTAAAACTGTTGCTAACTTTCTTTTAGTAGATATTAAAGAGAAATTGATTTTTTTTTATTGTAAAATTTGCTATTTAAGATTATTTATTTTATTAATCGCAGTCGGTGCATATATTTATATTTAAAAAAACGCCTTATTGATGTGTATCACATTTAATCTAGTTGTCACCTTTAATTTATTTATTATTTATAATAATATTAGTATTCGAGAACTTTCTTAGAATAATTTAGTATTAGATTCATATTCTTATAAAACTTGAATTCTTTATATAAATACACTCCAAAAGGAGATAGATTTTTATTCAAAAAGTATAATTTTAACTTATAATCCGTAGGGTTTTTTTTGTAAATACAAGATTTGAATTTTTTTTATTAGTAAACTAAGGTTAGCATTAGAAAATTTAAAATAACTTAAAAGTTTATATAGTTTTGCATTGTTTATAGATATTGAATTTTTTTGTAGCATCTTCTAAATTCTATAAATAATAAAGCTTACAAAAAATATATATATATCTCCAAAGAATGCAAAATTAGTACAAGCAAAATATAAAATCGGCTCACCTATTAATCTTGTTCACCTGACGAACTCTGACAACAATTTTCCACAATCCCACGCTAAGTGCACTGGGTACTGATATTCTTCAATCACTTCATTGTTGAACCACATGATTTTCCCGAACCAATCGGCCGTTGATTACACAACAATAATCACTAAGCAATTGCCAGTCAATCGCACACAATACAATAAACAAATCCGGTGGAAAATCTCCTGAACACAGACACATACACAAGTTGCAACAACAATAACAACAGAAAAAAATACCGCCTCACTATTAGTAAAATCTCTATTCTCTAACTGAACTGAAACTGTCTGACTAACCACGAGCTCTCAACTAACTCAACCTTCACTACACCTGATACTGTGGCATCCAACAGAGTAGCGTATTTATTAAAAGATAATGCTGTTTGTACCTCCTCTACTTTGAGGACAATTCAACCGTGAGAAATCTACTGGGTTTGCTGTTTATTCTTCATAAATTGCGTGTTTAAATAATCATTTTATCTTGATTACAAGCATTCTGGTCATAATACATTTTTAGTATTTCTTTGTTTCTTATATTTCTTCTCACATACATATTTCGAAATCATTTGAAAATCTGACATCAAGGACTATATATCTGTGTGCAGTAGCATACTAATTACAATATTTTTTATTGTCACTAAGTTAATATGTGTAATAATATTGTTAAACATTTATTTTTAAATGTAACTTTTGTGATAACTCTTATCAACAATAGAAAATATTCGTACTAGCAAAATATTTATAACATTTCAAAAACATATTAGTATTTTATCGTAGTGACCCACTATCTATTGCGCTGTGCAAACGCAATTATGGAACAGAGAACGTCATTTTCAAAAATATATATTTAAACAAAAAATAATGTCAAATAACTGACATGTTCCATTAGTTCGTTAGTAACTAATCACATATGTGAAAATAGGGTACAATTTACTTCAAACCTACATACAAACAACATCCTGATGTGCGAAAAATAATCATTTTTAAAATGAGACCAAATATCAAAAAATTGAGGATGATGAAATATTTCAACAAAAAAAAACTCGTTTTGGAGATCTTGCATTCTTTAATGTCCAATCTTAAAAATCGTTCATTGCTTTAAATACATGAATATAAATTGATTTATTTTAAATATCTGGACCAAACATATACTACTTTATTATTTGTTTGAGTTCCTCTATAATATACTTTAACGATGTATTTAGCAATTGAAATTTACATTCCAAAGCAATAACAAAGCCCGATGTGAATCACTGCTAGTAAGTGGCAAGGTAAAAAAAATCAGAAAAACCGATTGTCCATTATTTAACAAGTGTATGCTATAAAATTAGCCAATATATTTTTTAGAGAAATTAGAACAAAGTGATAGGTGCAGTCCAAAATATTTATATGATTTACAACGAAATAAATCAATTAGGTTCACCTTGTCGATAAATGGTTTAACATTGGTTTGATATTGACTAGTACCCTTCCTGTATTTCGGTATAATAAAAGAAAAACAGTAAATTTAATCATGTTTATCCGGTAAGAAATTTTAAAAAAATAGCGGATTTAAAACTGTAAAATTCATTGTTTCATTATAAACATGTGAAAAATAATTATTCCTTTTGCCATGCAATAGCTATACCTACAATTAAATACTAAAGAGTAATTACATTTATTTATTATACTTTTGTTATATTTGGAAAGAAAAATTTAGATAGATCAAACAAAAAAGATCCAACACATGTGGTTTCAGTGATTAGGTTGCAAATGTGGTTTAAATATATCACTTTTTTCCTACTTGTAAATTTAAATCACGTCTAAAATTTTAAAATAACCAAATACAGGTTTATGAGTACCTAACCATTAAGTATTCTGTTTGAATTCGTTGAATCACTAGTTAAATGTACAAAGAAAAAAACTTGTATGCCAAATAACGGTATGTGAAATACTTTAGCGATATTAACAGACGAATGCTAAATACATTTGAAAATGTTACATGTCAGTGGCTTAACTCTACGTGAGTCACAAACTGATCGTAGACGAAAATACATCTTAAAGACTCCCCTGGCATTGTAAATCATGGCCAACTATAAATCCAATCAAACAATCTAAACACATCTAATGAAATTAAATAATAAAATCCCTTAGCAGAAGAAATAAAATACGGCCTCGCACGTAAAAATGCGTAAATTTCCTTTGAACAAACTGTCAATCATTGCCCATTATTCATCCGTTGTCAAATCTAATTTTCTAGCTATTATAGGGCGCATAAAGAACGCTTCAGCCTTTAGAAAATATTATCATTTTAATCATGTCGTTCTTATACATATAAATATTTTTTTAAATTATTATAATGCAGATTTTTAAAATGATATCGTTATTGTTTACATTTTATGAAATAAAAGCGTCAATATAATTTTTTTATGTGCGCGAATCGATTTTTTCAATTTGCGGTAAAACACGCAGTTGCTCTTTGGTTGAATAGTAAAAAAATTAGTACAGCAATGACATTCCTAAAGAGATGACAATTGATTGCATCCTGTTATGCAATTAATTCAACTATAAACGATGTTAGTACATCTCATAGTTTTCGCAAAAGTCTCAAGGACACACTTAAACCCCTCAGAATTTACCCAAAAAATTAAATATTTTCGTTTAACCCTAAGGATTACTTTCATTCTAAATTTTAACTTAGTATTTTTGTGAAACTAAGATAATATAAAATAACCGGACAAGCATAAATCATGTTTACATAAGATGTTTATGAGAGTGATGGTCTAGCAATTTGTTCGTAATTGTTCGAAACGAAAAATATAACGAACAATTATAACTTTATGCATAATATTTAAATCTGAGTAACACCTAATATTTATCGAAATAACATGTATTTTCTGAAGAAAATTGTTTGTAATCTATATTTATTTTCTAAACATAAATCTCGGATGTTTAAATTTTACCTGATTCGATTTATAACTGCAATAGTTCTATTTTATCCTAATTGTTTAAAATAAACTAATTCAATTGGTATAATAACATGATTAAGTTGTTGCAATAAATAAATATAGCATGCTCAATTTAGTTATATGTATCAGATTGCAATTTAAATTATTTCTAATGGGTTTTTAACACAGCTCCAAGAGTTATGCAACCAAGTATACATAATATGTATCATTTTGCCATTGCAAATATGTTATTGTACAGTGCGCTCGAAAATAATTACACGCAACTAAATGAATATGAGAAACATCATCATGTAATTTTTACTTTCTTATACGAATGTATATAAAGAAGTATTGTAATCTTGAAAAAAATATCTTTAAACTTAAAACTTGTGGCTCGGAAAAAACCTCCTATTTTTGAAAAGAATATTCAAACTGGAAATGCATGTTTACTCTAGTCATTTTTTGCTACAGTTACAGAAAATATACTAGTATTCAAATATAAGATATTAATATTATGCTCAACTTTTGTTAAAAAATTCTTCAAAAAGTTTACCGATTACAAGAAAATTGCTATTTAAATTTTTAAATGTCTTATTTATATTGCCATGGTTACGTAGGTATGGGAAGTTATACTTATAGTTAGTAAAATATTAAATATATATATATATATATATATATACATATTTTGTTATTATTTAATAATACGTTTAACCTACTGCTTTGGAACCTCTACGCATACTGGGAATTTAATTGATAATACCTGTTTTCCTTCCGGATTGGACTGGAAGAAAAATATTACCAAACATGTACAAGTGGTTCTAGCGTCAGTGTACTTAATATATTTCAGATAGGTGCATGTTGAAATTAAATAGCGTGGAGGAGCTCTGATTGTTTAAACTTTAAAAATAGTTATAAATAAAAGTTATAATTTTGAAAGTGCATCGAATATCGAAAAGGTAATATTTTTATTTACCAATATTTATGTATGTTGAAAGAATGTCGAATGAAAGATTAACAAAAAGATTTACGTGGGCGAGATTAATGGTGTGAGAATGCGGAGTCGTCCTCGGAATAAGTGGATATGATTGAGAATGAGTTGCGCGAAAGGAAAGTTGTGAACAAGCGAAATAGAAGAGCATGTATGAAGAAACTGAATCCGAAAGAAGTGTTGTAAGGATAGAATTGAATAGCGAAAGATTGTGAAGATGTGATTGTAAAGGGTTTTCTGCCACCCCACATGTTGGGAATAGGCATTGTTATGTATGTATGTATCTAAATATATAATAAAATGCTTGATTTTATAATATTTTACAACCAATACAACGTTTAACTTGTTCATATGTAAAAACATAGTTTAATAATATTAAACGAACGAGGCAGGCTTTGACCAGCCATCTCGCCGCCATATTGTACAGGGCACAGGCGCCCACGAATGACAGCTGAATTTTGTGAATACTGAACTTATAAAAAAAGTGTTTAATATTGCTGTTCTAATATGTTTTTTGGTGTTAAGAGTTAACTAGTATAATGATAATTGATATTCGATCAAGTTATAGTGCAATCTGATTGAATAGATTAAACTTTAGTGAAAATAGTTGATTTCTACATCTTATACGTTGAAAGGTTATAGCGTGACTCGTGCATGGCTATCTCGGATCCTACACTCCACTTACAAAATTCGTTTATTAATATAGTGTTTTTATTTATATTCGTTAACTTTGAGTTCAGAATTTAATAAATAAATATTAACAAACATGATTACTAATGTATTTGCCAAATGTTTTAGGGTCGACCAATCCACAACAACCTAAGGACTTTAAAAATAGAAAAAGTAAGTATTTTTTTTATTATCCGGCATGTGCTATCTTAATATTTCCCAGTTTATTTCTTTCTTTATTTATTATTGTTTATATGTATAAATATATATATGTATGTACCATCCGATTCGCAAACAAGTGATTTCTTTTCTTTAATATTTCCGCGAGTGTTTTCCAATTAGTGAAATGACTACGTAAAATATCAGCCATTCCCTATAAAATATTATATTGCAAGTTTCTTAAAAATAAATTAACATCTCCGTTTAAAATTCTGTGATAGTAAAAGTGAGTGTTTAAATAGGTAATTGTAATAAATTCTGGATTAAAAAATTGTGCTATTAGTGAGTGATTAAAAATAAATGATTTCGCGAAATAAAATCCAGTGTAATCATCAATGAATCAATCGCTAACAGGAGCAACTAGAACTTCGGCTGTGGTATAGGAGAGGAACAAGTATTGGATTTGGATTTGGTGAGTACCATTTGTACTTCTAATATGCGTATCAGGCAGTGATTTTCTATAGGATATAAAATGTAAAGAGAATCCATTGTCTTCGGGTGTACCTATTGTAATAATGTTTCTTCTTCTATCTTCTTTTAACAATTTCTGAATACGGCGCGTATTCAGAAATGGTTGAACAACTGGGAAATATAAATTAATTCACTCTCTATAAACTTTTTAAATTAAATGACATTAATTAAAATTAATTAAAATCATATAAAATAGCACATGTCCAAAAACAATATTTAACTTTAGAGAATAACTTGTTCCAAGCCACCCCTGATAATTGCAGAACCTGATGAAGTGGTGGTTGAAGCAATTCAACCTTACCATGGTTCATTTAACTTCTTTAAACAAATGTCTGCATATGTCTGAAACACGCGCTTTGGTTCCAAATATATGCGGTAGCACTTGCCCTTACGGTTAGAGCAAGTATTTTCTTCAGTTCCTTCTCGTTTCGTTCCGATTGTAAATACACATTCCTCCTTGACATCGTTGGAGCAACCACCGTTGGACTTCTAGACGGCAACAACAACATGAAAACCTTTTTTTTTATCGATATCGCGTACTGTCCACACATAGGCAGTTCTGCTCCGGGGCAGATCGTTGTTGTACTTCAGTATGATCGCGTGATATAGATTCTCGGGTGTTTGTATTCATTCTGGTTGGGTTTTTAATTCGGGTCTCGGGTGTTTTGGGGTGGGCGGGTCGCGACTATTCAAGTCATCCAACGCTGATATCATTAGGTGTGACTTTATCAATATGTTAGCCGATTGTTGTACTTATGACTGCGTCACTACACGTC
This sequence comes from Nebria ingens riversi, assembly GCA_018344505.1. Taxonomy (NCBI): domain Eukaryota; kingdom Metazoa; phylum Arthropoda; class Insecta; order Coleoptera; family Carabidae; genus Nebria; species Nebria ingens. The sequence goes on along the minus strand of JADQWA010000123.1, from coordinate 624,292 downwards.
GATCAGCATCTGATACGAGTGCTGGAGGTACTAAGTATATGCTCTCGTCTTGGGGGTCTGTTGTTCACTGGCATGCCGCCTATCGTAGCTTCCTTCTGTGTCCTGCTTCGCGTGAGTAACGTGTTCGTATAGCGTAAATCTGCTGGCGGTTGCGGACGTGCCTTTAGGTTGGATATACCGGTAGGCTGGTCATTGCCAGTGACACGGATGGCCTGGGGTGCGGTGTAAAAAGGTACATTAGCTCGTGCATGTGCAGGGTCATAAGTACACAGTCAGTTAAATGAGATGGGTGGCACTTGTTAATATTGGCGCGTTGCAAACAATCGACTGACGAATCGTCCAAGAAAGCCCATCTGTACATTGTACGATGTACAGTGGGTGCCTGGTGTCTCTGGAATGGTTACGAGTCTCTCTACTGTACGACCAGGGTGCAGTAGTGCTAGCACAAGTGCCGAACTGGGTTCACTGGGAACCGGATTGATTTGTTGGTTGGTTTGACCATTCCGTTTGGTCATAATAATAAAATCTCGAAACACTGGGCCTGCCGCAGGAGCGAGGTGGGCCCCCAATAACTAACTGTACTTTCACACTTTCAGATTGAACGTTTTTCGGACGTCCCAGTCCTGGTTAACTGGGTGTCCACCTTTTAAAGTATTCGCAGTGTGTGAGCAGACTTGCACACTGCACCCTATGGCAGTTCGCCTTCTAATCAAATTTCTTTCAGATATGTTCTTATAGGTGTAACATTGTGTCGTACCCAATGTTACAATACATCATGCATGCACTGCACAAAATTGTGTGTGCCCCGTGCTCAGAAGCACAAATTAGAATAAGTATTTCAAATAATAGGCAGGGGGTGGGAATATCTTCAAATAGGTAGGGGTGGGCATATTTCAATTAGGTAGGGCCCCCGCCGGGGTACGTTTCAAAAATGATCTCTTATAGTTAATTAAATATATAAGTTTGTATCTCAATATAGAATCTCTCATAAATCGTATATGTTTTAATCCAAGTCTAGCTATGGAGTTGATTTTTGAACGGAACCCTCTTGGAGTTTACCTTGACGTGGTGGCGGGGCTTATGCTTTTCTCGCTAATGTTTAAATATTACTTTATTTCAAAAGTATTTTTTTTGTTATGATTAGTGCGAGATGCAACAAAAAACTCCAAACGTGGCCATATTTAAAAAAACATCACTACTTTTGCACGGAAATTTAAAAATGTCATTATTTACTTTAATGACAAACCGGTACTATATATTTTTTTAAATATGTTTTAATACTAGCAATGATTATTAATTTATTTGCTAATGTAGAGCCCAAAAATCGTTTCAAAAGTTAGTAAAATATATAAAATATATATAAATATTTTCTCAAGTTTTAAGTTAATTTGAAAACTAAAACACGTCCGGCCATAATTATTTCTAGAATTGTTATATTTTCTTGAATGTTTAAAATTGTTTATTTCTATCTAAACAAAATATACTAACTAATACGTATAAGAAAGTCCACACTCCAGATGCTTTTAAATTATAATTTACATATGTCGAAAATTATTTGCGCACATATTTTATTAAAACGTAGATTCATGTGCGGAAAATTGGTAAATTGACGGAAGTGCCCAAACCGAATATAAGTATTTCATGAATCTAGTTAAGAAATACGTACCCAGTAGATTTCTCATAACCGAATGATTTAGATTAGGTATAAGTTTTAAAATATTACTCACCTGTTCTCTATCTTGAAGATTTTTGAAATAATGTATATTCTTTCCATTGACTGAAATCAGACCAGTTCCTGGTGATCTTATAGTTACATCGGCCCTAGCCCGTTTCCTTAAACATTCTTTGAAAAAAACAACAAATTAGTAAATAAATTATAATTAAAATATGCACGTTTCTAACCATAAGTAGTAATAAATGCACGTCCATTTTCGTCGTATTGCAGTTTGGGTATCTCTAAAATTTTTGTTTGACTCATTAATGATTGAGAATAACTTAGAATAAACTCTTTCAGACGATAAGAGTACGGTAGTTTTACAAAACGTTCCATTGTAGAAGCAAAATATTCGTATTCTTTATCTGTAATTACTTCGACTAGCTTATTCTCTAGTACTGCTTTGTCAAGCCATTTATAACCATTCATATCACTGAAAAATATAAAATTACAAGGCATAGTATAATAAATTTCAAACATTTATATTTGGTGCATAATCACCATTTTTATAATATATTAAATTCTTAGGGGTTGAGAACACTGCTTATAGAATACAACTAACATTAGTCGAATATTTTATATGTATTTTATACCTCTCAATTTAAGGGTCGTTTATAGAATAGAATTAAATATACTTACATTGCTAGATTTGCATCGGGTTGTAGATTTTTATGAATCATTCTATCATCGAATTTTTCTAGTTCGTTCATATGTTCAACAATATCCTAAAACAATATTAAATATGAAAATTGTTAATTTCAATTGAATTAGTCTAAATATTACGTAAAGTAATTTATAGAAATTTGGTTTCCCACAGTAGAACATAAAATGGTAAGGCCGACCAGTTTCATCAAATTCTGCTGCTTTACGCTGTGGATAAACTTCTTCTGGAGGTCTCATAAGAGGTCGTGATTTCGGGTCAAAAAGCCCCGAAGGGAACAAATATTGAATGGCATTCTAAAATAATTAAACAATGAAAAATAAAAGTTGCAAACAAAACAAAAAAGTAATTATAAAACTAACATCAATATCAGCTTGAGTAAAAGTATCCGGGTTTTCGCCCATCATATTAGCAAGGTGCCGTTTGCCAATCTGAAAATCAACAGTTTTTTCTTGCATAAATTCGCTATGTTCACGTGCCCGTTCTAAATAAGATTTCATCGCTTTGCTTATTTGTTTTTTCGGCATAACTGAGCTTTGTTCCTTAGTTTCCGAAATCTCAGTACTTAAACACATCTGAAAATAAAATCCTGATTTGTGCCAAGTTTATAGAACCTCAAAAACAAACCTACATTTTGTGATACTAATGAAAGATTAGTATTCATAACGCTAGCACAATATTTGAAAGCTGTACCAGCTTGTTTTATACGATTTAATAACATCGTATATAAGTTTTTAATAACTTTAAATAACTAATCAGAGAGGTTAACTAACCAACCAATGTTGCCAACACTTCACCTGACTTCACCTAATCACTAATCTCGACATTATCAATGAAGAAACCTCATTTTCGTACCAAAGTTTTCTTCCACAATTCTAAACAAATTTTTTAGTGTTATAAATACTGCTAAAAATAATAAAACGCACCCAATCCAATTTGACACAACTGACATTTCAGTAAAATGACAGCTGTGTTGTACTTCTACGACTTAAGAAATACAGCCTAATTAAATTTGTAATTCATTGAATTATGTTAAATTAGAATAATGAGACTATAAACTGTGGTGTAAAATCAAATTTCGTAACCAGTTAAATTTAAGTGATTTTTTTTTATCTAACATCATGAATGTAATTAGTGCAGTCAAAGCTTATATCACAAAAATGAACGAAGACAGTGAACCAGGAATGAAAATCCTGCTGATGGACAAAGAAACCACAAGTATTGTAAGCATGGTATACGGCCAATCTGAGATCCTACAGCGGGAAGTGTATTTATTGGAACGTATTGATATGTCACAGCCGCTTGCTCCTGATAAAGATTCAGGGTTGCGGTACTTAAAATGTTTAGTATTTTTACGGCCAACACCACAAAATATCGCTTTATTAGCCAGAGAACTGCGCAACCCTAAATACGGAGCGTATTATATTTATTTTAGTAATACTATCTCGAAAGCTGATGTTAAAACGTTAGCGGAAAAAGATGAACAGGAAGTTGTTAAAGAAGTACAAGAGTATTACATGGATTATTTAGCAATTAACTCGCATTTATTCTCAATTGGTTTACCCACTTGCTTTGAAAGGTCCAAATGGGAACAAAGTGCATTTCAACGAACGATTCAAGGCATTACTGCTTTATTATTATCTTTAAAAGTTGCTCCGCAAATTCGTTACCAAGCAAATGATATAAACTTGTGTAAACGCCTAGCGGATGCAGTTCGAGACGTAATGATTAAAGAGTCGCGTATCTTTGACTTTCGTCAATCTCGTGCCGCGCTACTTTTAATTTTAGATCGTCGAGACGATCCAGTCACCCCACTTTTAAACCAATGGACTTATCAAGCTATGGTTCATGAACTATTAACTATAAACAACAACCGGGTGAATTTATCAAATATTCCCGGTATCTCCAAAGAGTTATCCGAAGTTGTACTTTCCGCAGAGCAAGATGCTTTTTATGCCAAAAATCTATTCTTAAATTTCGGAGAAATCGGACAAAATATAAAATCGTTAATGGAAGAATTTCAAACTAAAGCTAAAAGTCACCAAAAAGTCGAAAGCATTTCTGATATGAAAGCATTCGTCGAGCATTATCCACAATTTAAAAAATTAAGTGGTAACGTGTCCAAACACGTTACAGTCGTCGGAGAATTATCTACATTAGTATCCCAACATAATTTACTAGAAGTATCTGAAGTAGAACAAGAACTAACTACGCATAATGAGCATTCTCAACAATTGCAAAGTATCAAAAAATTAATTGCAAACTCAAAAGTACGAAATATCGATGCAGCACGGCTTGTCACACTATACGCGTTGCGTTATCAAAATCACACTAATAATGATACAGTTGGATTGTTAGAAGCGTTAAAGAAACGCGGCCTTCCTGAGGATTTGGTCCAATCCGTTGTAAATGTGTTAGAGTACGCCGGGTCACACGCCCGACAAAACGACTTATTCGGGTTTACAAATGCGGCAAATGTCACCAAGCGGTTCTTCAAGGGGTTAAGTGGAGTTGAAAATGTTTACACTCAACACAAACCACTTCTACATGAAACATTAGATGATTTGCTTAAAGGGAAATTAAAAGAATCTGTGTTTCCATATCTAGATGGACAACATCAAATAAATGGCAGGCCGCAAGATGTCATTGTGTTTATGGTCGGAGGTGCAACGTATGAAGAATCATTGACGGTTCATACTTTTAATAAAACGTTTCCAGGAGTGCATATTGTACTTGGGGGCACTACTATACATAATTCAAAGAGTTTTCTTGATGAAGTTGCAATGTCTATGCGAGGAGAAACTAGAAAATATACAAGAAATATAAGAAATGTACCGAATAAATCGTAAATTATATATAAACTAATGTAGCTGTTATATTTATCTATGTATGCCGTACTGTATTGTACATTTTTTTATTGTGTATTTTATTTTGTAAATAAATGTGTCTCTGTTAAAATAATGTTTCATATAACAACTAAATAATGAAATTATTATCCTGCAATTTCAACTTTATTCAACAACTCGACTACATTACTACACCTTAAACATAGATGTTCTTCACAACTTGATATACATCTTTTACACCTAGGACACAATGCATTTTTGCTTTTCATTGTATTTAATACAAAATTTCCTGGTTGTAAATCTGCAGATTTATGCACTTCAACTTCCGAAACTTGGAAAATATCAGCTACTTCTTCGAAGTTATCCAACTGAAATAACTTTTAAAAAAAATTATTAATGTACGATTATAATATTTAAATTATAAAGCAATGAAATACCTTCAATTTTTCGAAAATATCTGACGATACACTTATATCTAAATCCATTTCGGATGTATTAATAAGTTGTTGATTGAGTTCTTTCTTCATGTTTAACAGTAACTCCATGGTTTGAGCAAGTTCAATTTGGTAATACTGTTTTTCGATTTTAACTTCTGGACTTTTGAAAAACGTTTCATTTTCTTTATCAGTTCGATACATATTAAGTTCTTCTACTAAATGAGGCATGATCGGTGCAAGTGTTTTAGACACAATATTTAAAATTGATTGCAAAACAAATTGAGCAGCTCTTCGATTTGGGCTATCAAATTTATCGCAATATAATCGGTCTTTTACGATACTGTAATAAAGAGCTGATACCGGATTTGTTACAAAGTTTATTACATGCTTGCAAATTTTACTGAATTGGTAATCTTTGTACAGTTCCGTCACCTAAAACAATTTTCGTGGAGAGAAAATTTATTGAAAAGAAGTCATTTATTAAAAAAAAATGAGAATATTCAACAAACCTGTTCATCAAATTCATAAAGTAAATGTAAAAGATATTTATCAATGAATTTCAAAGAAGTAATATCGATTGTATTGTCAAAATCATTGAGAGCTCCAACTGCAAATCGCATAGTATTTCTAATTTTTTGTACTTCATCTGCACTAGCTTGTAGTACATTTTGGCTTACTTGCGATGTCGAGTTTTGACTAGCATGACATACAACCCACCATCTTAAAAAAATGTTATTTTAAATTATTTTATAAAATATGTATTAAATAACAAACCTTAGCGTGTCAATCCCTAAAGCCGATTGTTTTTTGCCACCATTTATAATATCTTGAGGATTTATAACATTCCCTAATGATTTCGACATTTTATATCCGTTTTGATCCACGGCAAATCCATGAACATAGATCATTTTATACGGGACTTTATCTCTTAACGCAACCGACGTTATCAAAGAAGATTGGAACCAACCATTAAATTGATCCACACCTTCAAGATAAACATCCGCAATTTTATCATCTAACACACTGGACCATGTAATGCCACTGTCAAACCAAATATCTAAAATATCTTCTCCCTTCTCAATATCATCTATATTAAGATTAAACTCTTGAAGTAATTCGGAAGGAAATAATTCCGAAATAGGTAAAGTCCACCAAAAATCAGTACCGTTTTTCTCTAACAAATTACATAAATTATCTATCAGCATTTCTGAAACAATAGGCTCTTTTGTGTTTTTATTATAAAATACTGGTATAGGTACTCCCCAGACTCTTTGTCGTGAAATACACCAATACGGTCTCTTTTTCACTTGTGTTATAAGGCTGTTTAGATAAATAGTAGTATTTTTTGCAGGAAGTATTGTCACATCTCTCTGAACTAATTCAATCGCACGATCTTTGATAGCGTTCGTATCGATGAACCATTGTTGACTTGCGCGCAAAATTACTGGTTTTTTCGTTCGCCAATCGTACGGGTAACTATGGATATATTCTTCTGTACTTAATATATCAGCTTTTAAATGTTCTAACACTGCTTTATTGCCTTCTTGCAATACAGGAAGACCTCCAAATAATTCTGTATCAGAAGTATAACGACCACACTCGTCCACAATACATTTCTAATAAATAAATATATAATATATATATATATATATATATATATATATATATATATATATATATATATATATATATATATGTATGTTAGCATAATTAAAAACAAAGTATAAAAAATTGTTGATAAAAACTGAGTTAAATAGCAAAATTTTTATATTCGGTACTTAGCGCAAATCGAATTAAAAGTACATAAAACTAATTTAATTTATTAATATTTCATACTGTCACAAAGTTTGTGTTAAATAATAAATATAGTGTGACATACCACTGATATTTTATTGTTTAATGCCAAAAGAAAATCATCTGGTCCATGTGCGGGGGCAGTATGAACTAAGCCAGTGCCTTTGTTAGCTGTTGCATGTTGACCAGGTAAAAATGGTAATAATTCATTTTGTTTGAACGGGTAAATATATGTAGCTGTTTCCAATGCATTGCCTAAATAAAATTCATGTATATTTGAAGCAAAACAGTTGTTATTACTAGAAATATTACCTGTAAATGAACCTATAATATCTAAATCACATTGTAAACGTGTTGATATACTGGGAATTAGTTCAGTTGCAACTAAATAAATATTGTTATCTTTTGAATTGTTCACGAGACTATAACTTAAATCTGGGTTGTAACAAATTGCTTGGTTTGCTGGTAAAGTCCAGGGAGTTGTAGTCCAAATTAGAGCGTAAACTATTGAGCTTATTAAATATGTTCAAATAGAAAATTGGTTCAACATATAATATATGAATACCTTGGTTGTAACAATTTATGTAGTTTTTTAGGGATTTCAGATAATTTCAAACGGCAAACAACTGCAGTACTTTTGTGGTTTGCATTGTATTCAAGTTCAGCTTCAGCTAGTGCTGTTCTAAAATATTATTTAATAGCAAGTATATTTTTTGTATTTTGTTTACTTGAGATAAAAACAACTCAGCATTCATGTTGTATTCGTTCGAGCAAATATTTTAAATATAAATAATTAATTTTATTTCAGTAATAGTAATAAATTAATTTGATGAAATAATAAACAAAAAATAGCATATTTTTTGTACCTTGAAGAAGGAGACCAAAACACGGGTTTTACATCTCTGTAGATGAGTTTTTTAGCGTATAATTTATAGAATTGTTTCAATTGATTTTTTATATAAGGTACACTGTTGGTAAGATAAGGATTTGTCCAATCTCCCATTACTCCCCAAGATTGGAATATTTTACTTTGATCTTCTATGGTTTTCGTAGCAAAATCTCTTGCTGTAGTTCTTATATAAACAGGATTACTATTATTATTAAATTTCTTAACTTTACTCATTGCTTTTAATTCGATTGGTAAACCATGGCAATCCCAACCAGGAATATAAGAGACTTTTTTGCCCCGTAATACATTATGTCTGTTTATTACATCTTTGAGAATCTTAAAATAATGATATCCATTAATTAATTATTCTTCTGTTGGGGACACTGATTAAAGAAAAATTAAGCGACTGGTACAGTACACCTTTCCTTCTATAATGATTATTTAGATATGTGAGTTTATTTTCTTATTTATCTTTAAATTATAAATATATTTTTAACTTTAATGCAAATATGATTATTATACTTTATTGATGCTGTGCCCCATATGAGGTAAACCATTAGCATATGGGGGTCCATCATGTAATATAAATTCTGGTCCTTTTAAATTAGATTGTTGCCATGAATATAATTTCTCGAAACCTCCTTTCTAGATTAAAAAAACATTTTTAATGATGATTATTAATGTAAAAACAATGCTCGATTGTTGTAACAATATATAACCTCACCTCATATATATGTTTACTTTGGTCATTAATTTTTTTCCCAACTAAACGTTGCGGAAATTTGGTTTTTGGCAATAAAACAGTGTCAGTATATTTTATTATATTAGCTTTGGTAGAAAAATTAACACTTGGGATATTTTTTATATATTTATACATTTTCACTGCTTCAAACAGTATTGCCAGCTTAATATTGGTAAAAAGTTATATTTGTTAAAGCTTGTGTTAGGGGATTTTAGTTTGCTACACTGGTGACATTTGTTTAAAATACTTTGAGTGATTTGAGTGGATTTGAGAAGTAGGGTTAATAAAAGTGAGTTTTGTTTGTAGTTTTTGGTAAAAATGCCTTCTTATGAATTATGTTTGCTTTTACGAGTTATGCCAAAGGTAAGTTCAGATATAATATCAATCTTGTTATATAAGTGAAAATAATTGTTTGTGTAGCCTGAATTAGTTTCTACACTAAAAAGAACCGCTGGAGCTATTTTTGAAAAAGGAGGTATAATTCGCAAACTAGAAAATTTGGGCACCAGAGATATGCCATTTAAAACCAGTGTACATGGATTAGTATATAGACAAGCCAGGTATGTTTTTTTTAAAGAAAATACTCGAGCTTATCCGATGTGAACCGACCATGTTCATTCTATCAATGTTCTTCGCGCATGCGTTGTAATCACATTGTTTTCTGTAGTTATTTCTTATTTGAATTCAACGCACCTCCAAGATCTTTAGAAGACTTATCAGAAGAATATAGTCGAGATGTAGATATAGTCCGACAAAGAATATATAAAACAAAAGAAAACATCCCAGAAGAATGTACGTTGCACGATGAACTACAACCTGCTCCTTATAGAAAAGAAGTGCAACAATTAATTGCTGATGCAAGAAAATTGGATAAACCTAAGTTTAAATATAATTCTGGTTTAGATTATTATCCGTTCCAAAAATAATTATTTAATATTGTATGTGTAGTATATCTTCGTATATGGAATAAAGCAATTATTTCACACAAACACTTTGTTTATTTATTATTCATATTTTCAACTAACAAAAATAGTTGCCATAAATAAGGATCACACAGTTAATACTAAACAGAAAAATATTTGATCGTGATGTATATAGTTTATATATAGGTATTCGATATTATTCTAAATGTTCGCACTTAATAATACTCCAATGATTGCACAATAATCACAACAAAAATAACAGTCTTTGAAAATCTAACAAGAAACTAAAATACTGTAACAGAATGCAACTAATTTGCGAAATTCTGCAGTAGACGTGCACAATAAAATTATCTTAATTTGAGAATACTGCACTTAGCATTCTTAACTTAAGAAAATATTTACTGGTTGCCGATATACAGATAAAATTGTGCAAGTCTCTTACTTTGTCGTACATATTCTAATTTCGCTTACGGTTTCTCGATAAAATAGAGTCAATATTTAAATTCTAGATTTCATTTTACCATTTTTGTTTTGGTAAAAATTCCTCATGAATAAGTCTTATAATTTTAAAAATTAGATCAATTTTAAAAATTAGATCTATTTAAAAATCAGCTCAAAACGGACGTTTTTCTAATGATGATGTTAACTTTATTTTTGTTAGTAATTTATTGAAATTAAATTTATTTTTATAAACGTCCATGACGAGCAAAATCAAAAAATTATTTAAAAGAACGGTAAAACTGTGAGCCTGCACAGATAAATTTTAAAATACTAAGAAACAGTTGTACCAACGTCAATATGTACTTCGTTTAAAATCAAATAAAAAAGTATTTTGCAATTAAAAATATATGTATATCTACAAATTTGCTAAGGTTTCCGTGTATATTATATAGCAAATAAAATTTAATAACTCATTGTAATCTCTGATTTATTAAAATATAAAAACATGAACTCTGATATTGGTACAACTGATTCTGCCGCAACATAATTATAAATACTGCTATTTTTTCTTCATTCGTCGATTTTTCCTGTAGCCTTTCCCAAACCAGCCCGCTTGGATTTTCCCCGGTTTGACATCAATTTTCTCGATCTTTTTATCATTTTCACCGATATTTACATCAAGATTTTCACATTCAATCTCAACACTCTCATCATTTTCACTCTTTCGCTTTATGATTTTTTTCTTTTGCCTTTCACAATTATCACCACTATCACTATCTTCTTCGGTGGTATAATCACAACACAGACACACAAGCGGTTTGTTAAGATTTTCTTTTTTACTAAAACGAGTGCTTTGTTTTATAAATACCGAATTTGTTCGTGAATAATATAAACAGGCGTATGATTTGAATACGTTGTGACAGAATGAACAAGAAGGAACACTTGGTTTTACGATTTCAGTTTTTATTTCCGTATTCACTGGGATGATTGTTTTATTTATGTAGTTTGGGGGTAGGGTATTGGTTCTGTCTGCACATTCGAAGTCGTAACTGATATACGGTAATGGGTTAATGATGCTATGTAAGCCGGGGTATAAGAAGCTAGTTTGATACGGGTAAACACCGGAACTTAAATAACTCAACATTTGGTTTTGTAGCATTGTGTTTGCTAGTTCATAGTACGCCACTATTGTTTGGATATTTTGGCCGGAATTGATAATATTATCAGTTCTAATATCGGGTTTCTTCAAAATACTATCAATTGAAAAAATATTCGAGTTGACTTTTAACGATGTATTTATATGAGTTTTGCGTTTCGGAAGAGTTATATTTTCACTTAAAGTACAATTTATGGAACTTGAACCGTTGTTTTGTGATGATAGTCTTGCAGTTTTTATGTTTATATGAGTATTTTTATCACAGCTTATTTGTGGATCGGAACTGTGCGAATTATCGTTTCGATGCTTATTTACTGTCAAGTCAAACGGGTGATCTTGGACACCAGATAATAAATTAATACTGTCATCTACTTCACTTTTTACTAAAGTTTTACTCTTATTTAGAACTACACTAGAATTTTCTACAGTTTTATTTAATACTGGGGATGATACTTCAGAAATGGTTACTTCTTTATTCACATCTACCAAATGATGTAGTTTGTTATTAAATCCTTCAAATTTATTAATTGTTTGTATCTTCAATTCTTCTAACACCGGTTCTTCTTTAACCTCAAGTTCTTCTTTTACTATCACATTTTCCTCCATTTTATCTTCAGACTGTTCAACTTTGACGTCATGATTTAAATCTAGATTAAAACTTGATTGTGCTGTATGAAACTTTTCTTCCTTTTTGTCCTCACAGTCATGTGTTTTAACTTCACACAAATCAGATTTCGTGACGTCGTGACTCAATCCAATGTTTTCTTTTGAAGTCGATTGTGTTGTGTGCAACTCTTCCATTTTCCCCCCAACTTCCAGTTCTTGTGCCATCACGTTATCGTTTTCTTTCGGAGTTTTATGCAGCTTTACGTCCATTTTTAATTTAACTTCAGAATACTCTTTTACTAGAATGCTGTCCTTCATCAAAACTTTGTCGATTTCAGTAGGCTCGGTTGGAATTTCCCGGCTTGCTTCAATTTCTATACCATCACACTGTTCCTTTGATGTGAACTCATCACTTAACTCATTTTTTTCTTTTAATGTCGGTTGTGTAGTAGTATGTAACTCAGCTTCGCACAAAAAAGTCGAATGCGTAAATATCGGATCCCTTTCTCGTTGATAATTCGCAACTTCAACTCCTAAATACTTCATTACCATTTTCATCACCAAATCACATTTCCCATGTATTTTCATTATAGCACAATCATCCTTCGGAGTCCACTGTAAATTCACAATATATAAATTCGGTCTTTTCTTCGCTGGCCTGTACATTTGCCATAACCATGGGTACTTTTTCAACACTTTTAAACTCGATCCCAAACACAGAATGGTATCTGCTTTATCGGCATTTTTACAAGCTCCCGACCAGTTTAGAGGCCATTGTAAGGTGCCTCTTTCACCAAAATGGACGATAGTATCTACTAAATCGCTGTTGCATTCGTAGCATCGACGCATCGTTTTATGTGAATACCGCGCGGTGTTTTCTGTAACGTCAAATAAACGCCAGTATTCACGTACTGGTTTGCATGTTTTGCACACCTCGATATACATATTACCGTGCAGTTCTGATAATGCGGTACGTGGAAGACCTGAGCGCAGGTGAAGTCCGTCGCAGTTTTGTGATACTATGTATTTCAGTAGGTTTTGATGATAGAGTTGTGAAAGCGCCATATGAGTGTAGGTTGGTTCAGCAAGGCTCAAATCGTGGTTTCTAATCAATTAAAAAAAAATTGTAGAATCAGATTTTTTAAAATATATATCGTTGGCAAAACTGATCAGTCTTTCCAAGCCATAAAGTATTAACTATAATCGCAAAACTATTAAATATATAAACGTTCTGTTTTTACTAATATATTTAAATTTAATATAGTTTGCAACACTGATAAATGTATCCGATCCTAAAATAATAATTTTCCTACCGAGCAAGGCTATGCCTCTTTGACTAGAACACAAACGAATACTTATTTTTTTAAAAAATATATTTAAATTCGAAACTTACTCAATTTCTTTGCCTTGCTGCAACCTCGTCCATATTCCATTAGTTCCACGATAATCGGGTATTCTAGCTGCTGTACTTATTCCAGCTCCCGTATAAACAATCAAATGTTCAGATTGTGCTAAAGCTTTCGCCAAGAGTTGACACTTTTCTTCCAAAACATCCAATGGTTCTTCAACTTCTTCTATTCTACGTTTAGCTTCATCCCGTTTGTGCCACCTTGACTTTAAATCGGCAACAATCTCTGAACACTCACCCAACACCCGTTGATCTTCTACCGTTCGATCATTCTCAGCTTTATGTAAAATCAACGACACCTTAAATAAAAATAACAACGCATAAGTTTCGATAAAGAAATTAACAGTATCAGTAGGGCTCATTTAACAACTCAAACTTAAGTATAACTTGAAAATAGGTGTGACATGTAGGTACCTTCTTCAACGAAGCATTTTTTTCTTCCTTCGGGCAATATTTAACATATTGTGCCGTTTTCCGTCTAGTTAGACCGCTCTTATTTTGTGTTTTGGTCTCCATTTTCTTGGTCATAAACAAATGTCACATACGACATCTGTCACTTAAAACTTCCGGTTCTTATTTATTAATCATTTCACATTTATTACTTTATGAATATCAATTTAACAATAACAAACTATATTTATCGCATTATTCCTAATCTGCTTAAGTATTTTTAACTTTAACGGTGTCACATGCATAGATAAGTAGCAAATGGGCGGCCCGATTAGTTCAGTTCTAAAATAATTTTATGTATTTAGAGCTAAAAAAATATTGTTTTACTAAACAGCAACATTCTAGATAGAAAAATATGAGAGGCACAAGTTTTTTTTAGTTTATCTATTTGCCGAAATAACGTGATAAATAAAATACAACGCATTTTTAATGTTATTCGAGAATGATATCTTTGGATTTCATATTTTGAACTGTTCGTGCATGTAGTTGGTACAACTGATTCTTCCAAATTTAGCTTTCCCATGTCTGATGGAAGAATTTCTGAACAGATAAAAAAGTTTTCCTTTACTACGAAAAGTCGTGCAAACGGTGATAATCAAGGTGAACATTTGGAAATTTTAATACCAGAGGTACGTTTTTAAAGTATATCTCAAGTATAAAAGTGATTATACATAAAATAACCTATTTCATTCTGTGTTTTATGTAATATAACATGCATTTATAATTGCGTTCTAATTCCATATGTTATCATATATAATATGATTTAGATATAAGATCATGTCGCTGGGGTTTTTGTGGAGTCATTCGTCTATAAATGATTGTACGAGCACATTTATGTAAAATCTTTAGGCTCATGCTCCTATATTTCATTTGCTAACGATTTATTCTTGTGCAAACCCCACAAACAATATTTTACTTTCTGTTTAATCTCCACGTCTATGCTTTATTCGTTGATATTCATATCCTAAGGTTGGGAACAATGATTTTCTACACATTTGATAGTGTCAAGTTTTATATAATATGAAAAAAGTGTTCTCAACCTAAAGAATAATAATAAAAAAAAAAAACGACTGGTCGCTTAGCAGAGCGGTAAATATAAAATTCTTTTCAGCTTCTCCAAGCTAGTTACTCATTTTACACTTGGCCATCCGCTCCCATCTTAGCGTGGTTCCTTTGGGAACATCGCAGTGAACTTCGTCAACAACGCGTCTTAGAACTAGGATCAGGTACAGCCTTACCCGGGATTCTTGCAGCTAAGTGCGGCGCTCAAGTTACCCTAACTGATAGCTCAACATTACCAAAATCATTAGCGCACATCGAACGGTGTTGCCAACTGAATAACTTAATAGTCAACCGACACATTCGCGTAATTGGCTTGACTTGGGGGTTGTTTTTAAATAATATCTTCAATTTTGGTCCCTTAGATCTAATCCTTGGATCAGATTGCTTTTACGAACCTTCGGTCTTTGAAGATATTGTAGCTACTGTTTCGTATTTATTAGAAATTAATCCTGGTGCTAAGTTTTTGTGTACTTATCAGGAGCGCAGCTCCGATTGGTCCATTGAACATTTGTTGACAAAGTGGGATTTAACGTGTTCAGTATTAGATATTAATAATTTAGGCGCGGACGGTGGTTTGGATGTGCATGAGTTAACAGGTGATCATAGTATTCACTTATTGGAAATAACACATATTTAATCATTCTTAATAATATAATGGCTAGTGGCGCAACTCGGTCATTGTACAAGTTATTCGTTGGTAATTTGCCGTGGACGGTCAGTACGCAAGAACTGAAATTGTTCTTCAGTAAATTCGGCCACGTGAATAATGCTATAGTTGTGTTTGATAAAAATACTGGATTGTCGAGAAATTACGGTTTCGTTACTTTTAGTAATCAAAACGGTTACGATTCCGCTACTAACGTGCAACCTCACAAATTGGACGGTAATTTGTTAAAAGTGCAACCTGCTTCTGCTTTGCCATCTGTTAACAAAGAGGAATAATATTTTTAGTAGTAGTAGTAGTCAGTTAGTAGGAACCCGTTAGGTTATTTGTTACATTTCATATATTGTGCATATTTATAGCAAAAAATTCAGACACTAGAATTTTGCTTTTATTATTAAAAAGAGCAACGAAAAACTTTTTTTTTGCGTATATTGCTATAAAATCCATCAAGTTTGACAATTTTAAAAATTACTCTTTATATTTTATCTAGATTGCTTATTTCTCTTAGCAACGAAATATTAGCAATCATAAATATCCCAGTAAATTTGTTATATCATTTGTATCTTTACGTCTAACAACAAAATTAATATATTTTTTACCGGCATTTTATACACACGCTAAAAAAATGGCAGTTTCACTAGACTCATACTCAGATATCGAAGATGACCTAGACACCTTAACTGAATCCTTTAACCGCGCGGCTGAACACGTTAAAACTCTTGTTACCAACTTAGAACCACCAAAATTACTAGAAATCTACGCGTACTATAAACAAGCGACTGAAGGTAGTTGCAATATACCCAGACCGCGCTGGTATGAAATGCAAGCGAAAACAAAATGGGACGCTTGGAACGCACTAGGTAAACTACCACCGGAAATCGCCAAAAAGAATTACATCAGAATTATATCAGAGCTAGACACAAATTTTGACTCATCTACAAGCACTGGCAACTCTGAAACATGGGTTACAGTTTCTTGCTTAGCGAATACAGATGAAACGCTAAACGATTCAGATAAAACGGTGTTTGATTATGTTAAAGAAGGAGATCTAAATAAATTGATCGCTTCGCTAAAGAGTAATGCTGGCGTGATTCATGATCGGGATGAGACTGGTTTGGGGTTGATCCATTGGGCAGCAGATCGTGGGTGTTTGGATATTTTAAAGCATTTGGCCAACTCTAAAATTGATGTAAATATGATTGATGAAGATGGACAAACAGCATTGCATTACGCAGCCAGTTGTGACCATTTAGACTGCGTGAAATTCTTAATTGATATGGGTGCTGATTCG
The DNA here is from genome assembly GCA_018344505.1 of Nebria ingens riversi. NCBI lineage: Eukaryota > Metazoa > Arthropoda > Insecta > Coleoptera > Carabidae > Nebria > Nebria ingens. Next base: position 607,208 of record JADQWA010000123.1, on the reverse strand, counting down.
AAAATCAAAGATGCTGATGGTACTCTGCCGGTTGATTTAGCGAGCGATTCAGATATTATAGAGTTATTAACAGTGTAATATTGTTATGATATAATCAGTTGTATGAAATAAAAATACATAATATACGTTTTGACTATTATGAAATTATTTTTATTTCTGCACGCCATACCAAAATGGGTCGGTATGTTGTTTGTGTATAATTTTTCCCTGTTTATTACATTAAAAAATAAAATAGCAACAGTAGCTAATTTAGAGGTGCAGCTATAATTTTTGTTTTGCAAATGTTGCTTTGAAAGGAAAAGGAAACTAATTGTTTTAGCTTTATTAGTGTAATCAATAAATACACAATACGTTTTAACTATTATGGAATGTTATTTTTAATTAGTTTTATTTAACTAATTACACTCGCAGTCAGTGTAGTTAAGTTATGGATCACAGAGATATATGATGATTTAAAACGTGTTACAGTAAAATATAATAGAGTTCTATTTGTCACACAGCTATAATACATAGTAAGAGTTTTTCTTCAAATACTGAAAAGTAACCATCAGGGTATTTTGATGAAATATGTTTATACAAGTATTTATTTTTATCAATTTGATTTATCAGTCTCCCAAACACAAACCTTCTAAACTTATATTGGTAACTTTACAATCAGGCATTAATAAATTATATACATAACATATATATATATATTTTTTAACCACTTGGGTTTTCTTTTATATTTTGGAAGAAAACTCAAGCATTTATTGGTTAAAACATTTGAAGCATCTGTATAAATTATTGTCAACATATATATATAAAAATAATATTTGAATATTTATTTCGTTAAAACATAGATGCCTGTTTAAACAGTGGAAATAATAATAAATAACTATAAAATTATGTGCTACACTTTAAGGCAATCACCATATCACAACACTTTTAAGTACTAGTTTATAGTTAGGGTAAGGTACATTTGAACTAAGTACCAATATTGACTAACCCTGGGTAGGAAAAACACTACTCAGTTAACTCTTAAAATCGTACCTACTACTTATGATTCTTCTCTTTGGTGTTTGGTAAAACTTAAAAATACCTATAACAAAATTTAAGATATATTATACATTGTGTATAGAATAACACAAATTATAGCCAAGTTTCATAAAACTTACCTGTTCTAAACTGCTTTGTCCTAGAGAATAATCTTCTATATTCAAGAACTGCTTTCCTTTCTCCATAAGTCCAAACATTTTCGACCAGGGCATCTTTGTATCTGGTATATAGTACGTTAATAGTTCCTGATATTTTTCCCTGAGAACCGCACTAGGAAAATGTTGATGCACATAGTAATCAATTGGCTCGATTTCAATAGGTTTGATTTCAACGTTGCTATCTAGTTTTCTAACTTTCAGCGTAAGGGTGTAGCCCTCGGAAAACTTGCTCTTTAGATGTTGCGTGGACCCCAAACATTTGAAATGTCCATTTACCATAATTGCTAAGCGCGTACACAAAGCCTCGCATTCTTCCATGCTGTGCGACGTCAGAATGATACATTTTCCATTATCTCTGACTTTGCACAAAGCATTCCATAAATGACGTTTTGCAGCTGGATCCATACCTATAATTTATTAAAAATATATACATTAAATTGCAAACGCAAACTGTTGATTCTGTGTACATTTGTAATTTTTTAAAGTTATATTCTAGCAAAACCCTTAATTGGCATAATAATATTTTCTTTGTTATCATGTATAGATTATGTATATCAATTAATTGCGCAAAGCATATTCAGTTTTATAGAAGAAAAAAAATATGGTTCTACATTAAAAAACCTTAGAAAATAGCATGAAATTACGAATAGATATGAACACATACCTGTGCTTGGTTCATCCAGATATATAACACTTGGATCTCCAATCAACGCAACAGCCGTACTCAATTTCCTCTTATTCCCTCCACTATACTGCTTAACTTTTTTATCAATATGTCTTCGAAAATCAAACTCCGAAGCCAATTTTTCTGCAAGGAATTTACTTTCCTTGTGCGTGACACCTCTAAGTAAACAGAATAGCACTAATGTTTCTCTACCCGTTAAATTATCCAACAGTGCATCAAATTGTGGACAGTAACCAATAACTCTATGTACTCGTTTCATGTCCTTTTTTAAGCTTAGTCCATTCACCCATGCATCACCGAACGAGATATTCTCATCTCCGGTTAACATTTTGAAAGTGGACGTTTTACCAGCACCATTTACGCCGAGCAATCCAAAACATTCGGATCTTTTGACACCAACAGTTAATTTATTTACAGCCAGAAATTTATTATAATATTTAGAGAAATCACGCAGCATAAGACTGTACGTGCCGATTTCTAGGTCGGATGCGTTGTTGATCTTATGTCTTTCATTCGCTACATCATCATCTTCTTCTTTTACATTTGGTGGTGTTGCGAGATTGCCTTTCCGCAATTTGTACATTAATCTTTCGGGAACTCTGTATTCGATTACTATCAATAATGCGAATAAAACTAGGCCTACCATTGAGAAGAAAAATACATTTCGACCGATACCGGGTTCGTCCCAGCTATAGTATTCTGCTTCTGTAGCTATTAAAACAAATAAATAAATATATATACATAAAAAATAGTTTCAGGAATAATTGCTTGGTTTCGGGAAACGATTGTGCATGAATTGTGTTATTGGAGCTGATAGACCAAAGTAAAATATTAATTCGGAATAAAGTTTATTGGGATGCTAAAGATGAGATGAGAAAATATATGTTAAATGTACTTACAACAACATTTCTTCTGTTCTATACACATCGCTTTTCGATAGAAGGGTTCGTTCTCAGTTGTGTAATAATCACACATTTGTTGTAGTGAATTAATGGTATGTAAATTATGAATCGAAGAGCTTATGCTATAGTGAGGAACTAACATAAATATCCAATCCAAAATCTCAGCGATATGTTCTAAGTTTAAGTTGGGTGTTTTCAAAATTTCTACTACAAGAAAACCAGCAACTCCTATAAAAAATAGATCTTATGTCATATTTAATATCCAATAATCGTGGTTTTAAATAAATTATTTTATCCTCCGTTATATAAATAAAATAATAAAAATCTACAATTTTTGCATTTTTTTTCATATAACAGTTTTATCAAAAATATAAAATATTTTTTATGTGGAAAATACGCTATAAAAATGCAAACTTACCGGTAAATATATTAATAAACGTCATTTTAGTATAACCCGATGACGGTATTTGAAACCGGAATGATGCCAAATAAACCACAGGCAACATCGCATAGCCAAACAATAAAAGAACAGAAAATATTCGTCCTATGAATTAAAATGTAATTAACACTTAAATTTCACTAAAATTGTGTGATATAATATATATATATATATATATATATATATATATATATATATATATATATATATATATATATATATATATATATATATATATACCTAATTCTTGCGGGCGTACTAAATCCATCTTCTTGGAAAATTGCGAGAGTTATCACTAGGAAAATCGATGTTACCATAAAATGTAGAAAATCAAACAAATACGCACTGAACCAAAATATAAAAACGTTCACACCAGAAACGAACTGTAAATGTTTCGCTTTACTAACACGTTCTCTAACGCAGAATAAAATGTAGAATGAAGACACGAATGTCATACTAAAACCAATATTAAAAGCTATCTGGAATCCTATATTGTTTCCTTGAGCAAGTTGTTGCAACTACAAAAATAATTAAATTGATAATTTTCTTCTTCTATTTTCTTAAATTAAAACAGATTACATACCTTTGTGTCCATCGTAAAGGGCAGTGGTCGGTTGACAATGTTGATAGAATGATTCGCAGCACGTTTGCCCAAAATTGCATTATGTATTAGATTGAGGGTGAGCGGTGGTGAATGTAATGGCTCGTTATTGAACCAACCTTTTATTACGCTGTTATTCACAAAACTAGCGCCTGCAATATACCTCAACCGAACTGCTGGTAAATTTATTTCCGACTAAATAAAAAAGAAACGTCTAATTAAATTGATTTTTTTCCTCAAAAGCAAAGTAGTACGAAATATTTTGTAATTATATTTTATCAAAGCAATAGATTAAACGCTGCATATAGTTTATATATCGAATTCAATTGATGTGAGATATTTGTTCTACTTTGCTCTATTTTTCATGTTAATTTACCCTCTCTAAAATATATTCTGATATATTACGCGACGTTCCCAAATCGATGATTGTTTCCCCAAGACCTTTGACATAAGATTCGTAATAGGATGCATAATCATTATCTCCGTCCATGACGGTTACTGGCCGATCATAACTTGCTAGTTGAATTTTTAATGGTGGCAAATCGTAGTTCGCTTTCATACTTTTAACAACAATAATCGCAAGAATCAGAAAAACTACTGGTAGAATAATTTGTATAACACTCAACACCCATGATCTTAAGGAGGAGTACGACTTCTTCATCAACATTGCTTGGAATTGGTTTTTGTAAAGAGCATAACCAGTGAGCAAATTGTCACCCAAATCCACTGAAATATGCATTTATTATTAGTTTAATGATGAAAATATATTTTTTAAAACCAAATAGGAAAATTGAGTGTAGGCCACTTCAGATTTCTGTATTATACTTACACCTTGATTCTGAAGAATGCCTATTAAATTCATATTCACCATGGTTATCATTCAATACATTTATATGTTTTTCTTTTCCATTAAATTCCATTGCATTTTCTTCTTCTTCTTGGCCATGATCAGCTCCGACCCTTAAAATTATTTATTTATAAAACAAATATTAATTATAACATATATCATTAAACATACTTCATAAAAACTTCTTCCAACGTTGTCAATGAAATTCCATAATTTAGAATTCCCAATTCTGTCCCGTTATTCTCTAAATCCGCTAACATATTTTCAAATACTGGCAATTGTTCTTCAGATAAACGATACGTAAGTTCGGAACCGACATTGCTTTCAACCTAATGATTTAAAGCACTTATTGATTTTTATTTACGAGTATTTTATTTAAAAAATTACTTGAATATTTGCTATATGATTCCGCAGCAATTCTGTAACTTTCATTACATTGCATTGGATAGATTTTTCCAGCGTTAAATGGTAGCCTGCTCCATAACGTTTCTTGAGGAAAAAACTAGAACCAACACATTGCAATGTCCCACCGGCCATTATCGCAATACGATCACCCAGAAGATCCGCTTCGTCCATGAAATGAGTGGTTAACAACATTGTTCTACCTGGAGAGTATATTTTATATAAAATAGTTGTGCTAATCCATGGAAGCGATTTAAGCGCTATAAGCTTTATAATCTTGAAAAGAAATTGTTTTGTATGTGTCTATAGTCTATAGTGTTATAGAATCGCTTTATAAGATGCAGAATGTTATAAAAATTTAAATCTAAATATTTTTGTTAGTCTGTTTATTTGGTATGTATGAGTGGTACGCGAAAGTGTATGGCATACAGTGTTTAGTGAAGTGTGCTTGTGTTATTCGTGCATCCATGGTTACAATCTTGTTTATATAATATTGCAAGTCTTCTTAATTGTTGTAATATTGATTCCTAAAGCATTCTTGATTTTTTTCAATGTGTACCTTTCTTTTCCAACTGTAGTAAATCCCACATAGCTCTTCGAGCCGCTGGGTCCATTCCGGCAGTGGGTTCATCCAACATCACAACTTTGGAGTTGCCACACAAAGCTACTCCAACTGATAATTTTCGTTTCATTCCTCCCGATAAAGTCCCAGCCCGGGCATTAGTCTACAATAAAATTACCATATATATTCCTCCTAAACACTACACAATAGTAGACAGGACATACTTTAGGAACAAGTTCCAATAAATTGATATATCTATCTGTATCTCTTGCTATTTCATCTTTATTTAATCCTTTTAATTTTCCAAAGAAATATAAATGCTCTTTCACTGTTAAATCATCGAAAAGTACATTATGTTGTGGACAGAGGCCTAAACTTGCTCGTATCCCACCCATGTCCGTCCAAATATCGTGACCTGCTACTATTGCTGTACCACTTGTTGGAGGGTAAATACCTTCGAAAAAAAAGTCATATTTTATTCATATATAAGCTCAAAATATAGCCCATGTTTAGGAAATAATATTTACCAGTTAACATTGACATAGTTGTAGTTTTTCCGGCGCCATTGTGGCCCAGAAGGGCTGTGATTTGTCCTTCGTACATGTTCAAACATAAATTGCGAACGGCGACTTTTTTTTTGAAAGTTTTCCGTAAATGTTTAATTTGAATTCCTGCGTGCAAGTTTGGTTCTTTTTCGTGCAAGTCGTTTGTGGGTAGTGTACCGTTTTGAGCATTATAATCTTCGACTCCTAGAATAAAATCAATTATAACTTGGAACATAATTTAGGTATGCTATTTACCTGTATATCGTGTAACTCTACACCAAAATGATCGTGTTATTGGAAAGTACCAAGGTAATGGTACACCATATTCTCCAGGAAAAATTGCTTCCACGTATAATGTTATGAGTAAATATATTAATGCATCTACTAATAGCATTACCATTACGTGTCCAAGAACAAATGTATCGTCTGGAGTTATTGGTTTCCATATCGTGCTCCATTGTAATCCTGGAATTTATAATATAGAAAAATGCCTAACTGTAGAGAACAATGTATTTTTACTTCTATTATATTAAAAACATAACTGAAAGTAGTTTATAGTTCACTTCTACAATATATGAATATATATATATATATAGAAAATTAATTTATAATCTATTTAATTTGACAAAATGTGTTCATTAAATTATAAATATCTGTAAGTTAGTGACGCGTTTTAGTATTTATTTAAAATAATTAATTAATAGATGTTTATTTTCCACATATTGTTAAAACAGTTTTTTTTACTTATAGAACTATGAGGATTAGATTGATAAGATAAAAATATTATCACAGTATCAATATAAAGTTGTAATAATTATAGATGACATGTAAAAAATATAAATGTTGCACTATCATCTTTTATCTAGATACAAATTCGACTTAATGTTTACATTTATCTCGTATTATTATTATTTTAAAATGGTAATGATTACCTTGACTAGTTCCTTCAAACATCAACATAAACTGAAAACCGAAAGCCATCGCTGTATTCGATCCCAAACACATAACTAGTTTTTCCGCAAGTTTTAGTTGATCATATTTCGGTTTGTAAAAACAAATATGGTGTATATGAAACGAACCAAAATAGACCCGCTATTGTTGCGGCCGTATTTGCTATATACAAATTATAAAATCAATTAAATCTTAATAAATAAATATATATTAAAAAAAAAACGTACCTCTTGAAAAGAATGAACTGATCATGAAACAAAACATGATTGTTGTACACATATACAAACACAAGAAAACGAATATTACAAACGCATCCGAATTTGTAAATACACTTACATCAGTTCCAGGCAACCAATGTACTTTTAGTAGTATTACTATTAGTATTACTGAGACTAAAACGAATATAAATGTTTTTACAAACCAAGCGGACCAATGTAGCCAATTTGGCAAACCCATTATTTTCATCACTTCCTATAACATAAATATATTTTTTACATATTTAAAAAATACTATAGTAACCAAAGTTGAATTCATGGTTAAAATAAAAATGGCGTAACTACCTTAACTTGTTTCTCTTTCTCATTTGTTATAACTTTGACCGTATTAATACAAGTATAAACAAAACTAAGCATTATAACAATGCTTATAAAGTTCGCCAATGCTTGCAATAATGGATCTTCAATGTAGGGCGGATATGGAAAACGTTGTAATGTAATTTTAGGAAGTGGGTCTGATGTAATTGTTTGATTTAACTCATTAATAATAGCGGAGGCAATTTGATGCTGAATTGATAGAAATTTTTCAGCATTATAACCTAAAGTGATTTAAATATTAGCATATATAAATTATATATTAAAAAACGGGCCATGGGCGTTTAAACAAGGAAATCAGCAAAACTTCCCATATTCTTTTAGATAAAAATGCTTCAAATAAAAGTGGTAGAAGAATAAATTCCACATCTAAATATCCTCTACAACTTTTATTAAACACCTTTTTGTCTAAAATAATATGGGAACTTTTGCGCAAGGACAAACTGATTTCCCATTTTAAACTATGTATATATTTATACATAAAAATTGTTTTGAATTTATACCTGGATATCCTCCATCAGGTTTGGCTGATTCTCTTGGACCAGCCATCTGGTACAGTGGAAACAATATATTTGTTCGCCAATTCATTGCTATGAATTTATTAGTAACGAGGCGAGACTCTCCAGGAAATCTTTAAAAATTATAAGTCGTTTTAAATAATTGAATAACCGTAATTTTAACCCTTGCTGCTCAACATGTAAAATATATTTTTGAAAGGTGTATTTTATTAAATGTTTATTATAATTAAGCATTATTAAATACAATGTGAATATATTATTAAAAAAACTGCACCTTGAATTAATAAAGATAAAAAACCATAATATACTCGTATATGTATAATTCAATGCAATATCATAATGATTTCAGCGGCCGTAAAATGAATATTAGTCGCTAGTCATTCATGTTGAATATTACCTTAAACTTATATTGATACTGTTTGGTAATTCAGTACTGTCGTACAGATTATCATCAAATTGTATACCACATAACGTATATACCATTGAGCCATTCTTTTTTAAAAATTGTTCCATCTTTTTGCTATTCGGGAATGGTACGGTTTCATTAATTCCGTGTAAAGAATGCATTGTTCTTTTCATAACTGAGTCAATTATTGGACTTTTTGGCGAGTATACTATTTGTTGACTGAAAAATGACAAACACATTTTATTCAGATGTCTTTTACAATCTCTCAATGTACTTTAATTAAATATGTATGTAATAATAATTAAGTTTGAAATCGACTCAAACATTGCAAACTTCGAGAAAGAGGTTGTAAGTTGACAAAATACTCATTTTCATTCAAATTTTCTGTACAGTGACGACTTTAGAAAATAAATATAAAACTTAATAAATCATTTATTTCTTTCAATTACACTTATCATTACTTGGTTCACATAATTATTATAATCGTAATTATAACTGAATCAATAGTTTTAATACTAAATATAATTTTCGCTATATGCAACCATTCATTCATTCATCACTTTCTCAGTAGGAAATCTCTCTTCTCCAACAATCACTCTCCTTTTTTCTAATAAACTGAATAGTAATAATAATTTATGTCGACACTGTTAAGAAAATCTGAACATCGGTCAAATATATACTTACAAAGATGTCACATTATCTGCAATAGTAAATTCTGGAAAAGATAAAACATCTGGATGATCAGTTGGCTCAACTAAACTCCTAATTAGAACTAGTAACGCTGAGAATAGCACTGGTGCTAAAATTTCCACTGCAGTCTGAAATGGGTGTCTCCATTGTAGGACCCAGTTTTTCCACATTAACAGGAAAAATTTCTCGTAGCTTTTTGTCATTTTGGCATTGATTGTATCTGTACTACTGCAATGAAATAGCTAATGTATTCTGTATGAAACCTTGAATAAAATTGTTGTTACCTCAAAAAACTTGTACCATAAAAAATCAGTCTTATCCAAAATGAACGGTTTGTATATTTAAATTAATATTTAGATTTCCATTATTCATTACCTGTAACATTCAAAAGTTTATACATTCGTTTTTTTGTTTTCATCTAATAAGTATTTCACTTTAATCCGAATAGTGCTCAAAAACATATATTTTATTTGTGGTATAATCGTTTCTAGTTTAATTCGAAAATGTACATTTTGTAATTCTATAACACAAACACGTCTTGGTATCACATCTTTGAAAACTTATATATAGATTTTCCAAATTCTTTTGCTGATTTTCATAATATTTATGCAATAAATCCTAACTTTAATATATGAGTTTACTTTAAATTTCAAATTGTATTCTATGAAAATAATTCAATATTATTTTTAGCAATAGGAAAAAAAATCTCTTTAGTAAAAGCATTTTTTTTAAACTGGTTTCATTCGCAAAAAAATACTATATTTAAAAAAAAACTCGAATAACTACAATCTATAATATTTCTGAAAGTTACTTTTGACCATATATTAAACGTTCTAATTTGTCGGTGAGGTGAAACACCCCTAAATTCCGCTCACAGTTTTAGCCAAACTATCAATCAAATATTAATTTACAACAAAATATTAATTTTACGAGTAACTTTTTAGGGTATTGCCCTTTGGCTAAGTCGATATGTTTTAGAATATAATTACAGGTAATAGCTACATACATATATGTTAAATTATTTCAGGGGTTTACTTAGATTTGTTAAATTAATAAGGGAAACTATGAGAAGTACGACAGTAGGTTTATAATTTAAATTTAGAATGAATTAATAAATCAAATAATGGTTGTAGAGCACAGTTGTTCCAAGTCATCAATAAATCATAATCTAAGTTTCAACTTATAAAAACACTATTTTTGAACCAAATCGATTAATTTCGGTTTAATTTATTATTATTAACTATTTGAACGTCTTTATCATTATATTCATATTACAATATGAATAACATAAAAGGCACCATAGTGAAATGAACATTATTAAAATTGATTTCAATTATTATAAAACTAGGTCAGTAATTCATAGCAATTATTATCAGGTTGATGTTTTTACACTAATTAAAAAAGAAAGTATTTTCTCCCAATAAACCCTTTAATGATGACGTGCGTATTTTGCGTAATTCGACAACAATCTAATATAGATTAACTAAATGAATGTTAATAACAATTATCAAAAATGTGCTGGTCACACTTGTGCAGCATCTAAGTAGGAATTACACAAATACTTTAGTGTGAAATTGGTCACATACTTTTCGTTTTAAATATTTCACACTTCACTATTTGAAATATGATATTCTTATCTCGAGATGAAGTCCACAAACTTTTAATAAAATCCTAGCGTAATATTATGTCTACGAACATTTCACCATGTATTGTATTAATGACGTATTTATTTAATTATTTCTAAAATTAACACTAATTTAAACTAACTCACTTTGTTAATTAAATGTGGATTGATAAATTATAAGGAAAAAAACGTACACTTTATACACCCGCACTTAACAAACACTGTCACAATAGTGACAGTCCACATATCGCGGTAAAAGTAATATGTGTGCGCTCATATGATGACGCTATATCCTTCCATTTTGATAAAAGAACTATGCCAATTTACGTTTGTCTTTTTTGAGGTACCTGTTATCACAAATATTTCTATGGGCTTTATATATTTTTTTGAAGTGTCACACTAAAAGTACTTTTTTGTGCGTAAAGTATATAATAATGATTAAAGCTATCTACTAAAATAGTTTTTTTGTTTGGTTCATATTTTTTCACGTTTAACGATTACAACGAACCAAAAATTACGATCGCGTGAATGTCTACATACATCAACAAATTACAAGATAAATAAATAGCAAAGTAATATAGGAGAAAAAACATATTACAAAAAATGTCTACATTTATAATTTCGACTATACATACATAAAATAGTATAATCGTTTCCGGTAATCTCGCCACTAGTTAGCTTTGCAGCTACATTATTTTATTTGTATTTAAAATATTTTTGCTAAAAAACAACTTAAGTATACATAAAAAAATATTTTTGGATATAGCATTCTACAGCCTTGACTAGAATTTAAAATTTACTAAGAAGTTCAAGATCATGTAAAACACTTATGTCCTATAAAATCATGCACTTAGAATATAGATTATAAAAATGAGAATATTATTACACGTTTATTATAGAATACAATATAGATTGTAAAATTAGGGTTGATACTTCGAGGCACTAAATGAAATATAGACTTATACATTAAAATTAGATTGAAATTTAATTCGTGTTTTTCGCATTTTGTTAGATTTTAAATGAAGTTTAATTTTAAGGTTCAGGGGCATTAGTAGTAATTTTATCTGGTAGAAATTTACGTTTTGACTCTACTTAAGCATTCTTTACTTCTGAAGAAGGCTGAAATGTCAACCAGAGTAAATGTTACAAAGAAATATTAACCAATTATAATTATTATGGCAAACAAATAAAATTACTTTTGGTACCAACCCAAGCATAAACAATGCTAATTTGATACTACATACCTCATTAAAAACAACATTTTAATCGAGTATGCTACTCACATGTTACATACATATATACATACATACATACATACATACACACACACACACACAGGCGCGCGCAAATGCATCCCATATTTGGATATCCTGTCATCTGTCAATTAAAATAAAACAATTGAACCATCAAAAAACGAATGTATGTATATATGTACAAAATATTAATAGAAACTCACTGTTGGCGAAATGTAGACTACCCCAAACAAAAATTGATATTTATTTTAAAATTTGAAAATATTCTAATTTAATTACAAAACAATTTTTATGCGTTCGAAATTGGCATTTGAATATTGTATGTATGTAATTGATGTTGTACGAAATGTCGTACGCAGAATATTAGGTGAGTGTGTATGAAGAACTTGATGAATCGGAATGAAGCAAAAGAAATTTGTTGAATGGTGAACGATTGTCAAGGTGGGAATGGATGTAAACAGTGTTTGCCACCCCATTTTATGGGAATATGCATGTATGTAATGTAGCTAAAGTTGCATCGTCTTCTAAGTGTACGTATGCACGCGTGCTTTATGTATATGTGTATGTGTATACATACATGTATGTATGTGTGTATGCAATTTAATAAAGTACCCACACTGTAAAATAATGGTGTGCATTTAAATTAAGTTTAATATAAAATTACATTATTACATATAGAGCTCATATTATATTACACAATTATTTGAATGTTATTGTATTTGTCTGATATTTTTGGTGTATTTATCCATTAAGTAAATGTAGTCCAATTTTTTACAGTGTATTTATTACGTTTATGAGTGTTTTTTAAAGTGACATACATACGTTATACATCACGAGCGTATTTGATAAATACATTTATAGCTTGGCGGATATCGATTTAAATAACTGCATGTTTGTCTGGTTTAATTAATTTAGACGTGATGCCATAAATCAAGTACGGATGACGTCAAAAGAGTGTATCTACATAGTATTCTTTACAACATACAATTGGTACCACTATCTTAAGAGTGTTAGCGCCATTTTAACCAATGATTTTCTCTCCTATTAACATCTAGTAATTATCGTATTTACCACAGAAATGTGGCACAAATAATTTAAAACAAAATTGATATTGTCAGTGTTTGATAAATAATTTAAGTTGGTACACTTACAGTAAGTATAGTTTTACAATAACATTGCGGTTGGAAGATTTACCTTAATAATATAAATTATGAATGCAATTTTAAATGAATGTGAGAACATTTCTAGAATCTAATATGCTCTATTAATTTTATATGAATACAGTATTACTTGCGTTTTTGTTTTCTTCCAAATGTTAACATACTTATAATAAAAACTTATCTTGATACTATGAACAATGAATTCGTTTTCGTTTTAAACTATTTCACAAAAAATAAACTACACTCATCTATTACGTGTTTCAACAAATACACACGAAAAAATAAACCTTAGGTATTAGTTCGTCTAAATTTAAGTTGAATCAACTCCGAATACAGTTAAGTAAATTAACAAAATCTCAGTTTATTCAACTTAAATTTAGCCGAATGTAAATAATGAATGTTAGCGAATTAATTCGCTTTTTAATTTCCTGCAACGCAAATTTTTGCGTTTTCAAAAAGAAAATGCTGCAGGAATAAATTTTTTTAAAAAATATATAGGTATATAAAAAAATATATTTAGTATTTGTATTTGAAGAAACCATTCTTTAGTATAATCACGATTTAAATCAATTACAATTACTATTTCGCACTTTTAATCTTATCTAAAAATCAATTGATAAGAAAATTTTGCATCTTTATCTACAAATATAAAAAGATTTATCGCATATTTAGAATTATCTATATACCTATCTACACAGGGTTCTTTAAAGAATAAAATAAATAAATTGATTCAAAGTATTTTTATGCTCCATTCAAATAAGTAATACAATACTTCAAATGATTACTCGCAAATAAATATTTATTTAGTTCAATAATATATTTGTATAAGGCAACTAGAATTATGAATTACCAAGAACATTTGTATTTTATGTAAAAGACGATTTTACAAATGGAGATTTTGTATATTGTGCAAATAAAAACAAACAACACACTTATTTCAGAATAAAACACAAATTACTAAACGAATTGAACTCAAACTTATATAATTTAAAATAATTAAAATGTTATGCTTTAAAATACGCCTTAAAATACTATCCAGATTAAATATATATTGTAGCAAATGAAATAGCTATTAATACAATAATAAGAATATGTTTCTATGTTCAGTGTACTTATAAAAATATAAATAATATACTTATTTGAATCTAAATGCATCAAGGAGTATTTCTTACGTTACATATGAGATAAAAAAGTTAGAATCGTTTAAAGATCTTTTATATAATCAATGAAACACGCAATATTTAAGAAACCAAATATTACCTTAATAAAATCAATCGTCATGTGAATGTCAATCAGTGACGTTTAGGCAATGACACATAATTTTCCGCGAACAACGCACATGTCGTTGAGACTGCCAGTTGTAGCAGCAAAGAATTTCCCAACGAAACAGTACTGGTACTGCTACTGGTAGTGGTAGAGAGACAGCTGATGCCAATAGCCACATTCCAACTTTCCTAGCATTTCCACGCCCAATATACACTAAGGTCAATGTTATAAATGGTTATAAACGAAACCGAAACAAATGACACCACACACGCATCCGTTCTGCCCACGAAAATTAGATTTACTTTACGTTTTAATTATTTAAAGAACGGCAACGGTTCCACTAATAATGAATCACAAACGATGTGTGTATGAAAATGTTCTCGGCCAGAGACCATCATTGATCTGTTTTGTAAGCTCGCCAAAGCTCATTCAACGAAGCCCCGTTTACAACAACAATATGTTGATAGTATACCTATATGTATAAGGAAATCTATTTATTTTTTTGATATACGTAATTGTATACAGTTTCGTTAGATATTGATGAAAAATGGCTTGTTATAGTTTTGAGAAAACTGTATTAAATAATTTTAGACATAAAACGAAGTACATAATCTAAAAATGTTACTACTATTCTGGTGCGCATATAGCACACACTCGTTTAGAATTAGAATATTTCTGTTAGCTAATATTTACCACGTATGCGCAAACCCACCACTAATATTGATAATATTATTATTTTATTTTAGTATTGTAGTATTGTTTCTTATAAAAATGATTTGTTTGCTAACTTTTTACTTTTGGATACCATAGAATTTTAATAATGTCAGGCAATTCATATTCTATTTTTTACTTTCTTATACGAAGTAATAAGTATTGTAATCATGTAAACATCGATTCTCGATATTTTAACGGAGATACACCTTTTGACCTTCCTTAATTCGAGTCTGACTATTTTTGAAATAACGTCTGTCTGATTGCACGTGCGCGCGTGTGTGTGTGTGTATGTTTGTGTGTATGTCTGTAAGCGTTCTACTATAATTATGAAACTTTAAACTTAAGATTTGTGTTTGAGAAATTGTAAAATAAACACAAATAAACACTTTCTTAATTTAAACAAAATAATCGTTCATATATTTATTTTTGTGTTCGTATTACCTCATGTAAAAATGATCACAGTTTCACAAGTTATATTTCAAAATATTATTTGACATGTACACTGGATAACAAATTGCATAAATACCTGTATAATGGGTACAAGAAAAACAAAAATTAAATACAAATGTATAAAACAACATCGATTTTTTAAGCCTATTTATATTCTAGGTGTAATTATGTTTACATCGAAAGTGCATGTATAGTTGATGAAATATATCTTGCCAAAAACAATGCATGAATTTTGTAATTATCTATGGAAATAATTCTGGTAAATTTATAAAGTTAATCATTTAAAATTTCGTTAATATTTTGTGACAGTACACTAAATTCATTCGATTATCCATGTATCCCAAGTAATGCCATAAAAACACTAAAGGTCCACGCTGTTAGTTAGGTACTCTTATAAAACTACTCGTTCTGCCTTATTTATTGGGGCTATAAGGAAAATCTAAGATCTTGAGATACACTATAGTAGTATACATGTTTGACATAAGTTGGGGCCAAATAATATTTCATTTGCTCTGTTATAATCTAGGACTGGGTTACGGGTTTCATTCCATTCTTTGTGTAGCGATTAAATGACAATTTTCTGAAAATGTGCATTTTTAGACTTCACCGTTGTTATTTAGAAGTTGAAACTCACACGACGTATTGTAAATGCGACAAGAACTTGACTATAATTTACGTTTTCTCAAGAACTAGAAAAGGTATACACAAGAATGTTTTGTTTTGTTAAAAATATCTAAGTGAGTTGTAAGACCTACTTTAAAATATTTATGTACATCGTAAAGGTGATTAGAAAATATAAATGGATATATTTTTTTAGAAAATGTATGCTCTACTATACAATCATTATTAACCAAGCTTGAAATTGACTATTTTAAATTTAAATAAAATTGTAATCTGAAATATTTCAGATCAATTATACTTTTTATTAAGTTTGCACTTAGAAATAAATTGAATCAAGTAGAAATTTATAAAAAAATTGTACCACTTTGTTAAAAAAAAACTTCATGATCTATTGATTATAATGTAGGTAGCCTATTGATAATATTTGTAAATATGATTAAAAGTATGTGACAAATTTAATAATTAGATAAGACTGATGCGCATACTAAATAATCAGGATTTTATTTTATATTCAAAACATGCCCAAAATCAATTCTTTGCGCGATGTACTTATAAGCGTATTTTATTAACACTGCCAACAAAATATATTTTTATATTGTAAAATCACGCACAAATACCATGTACGGCGTAATAAAAATCTATTCCATTTCAAATATTAAAATAATTCTTTTCAAGTACATTCACTGATATATTTACCTGATATAAAAAATACACGTTAAACATTACAATAATTGCTAAATAAAAGTAGTATTGATCCCATTTTATTCTTCATTCTTTTCGAGTTCAAAATAAACTACAATACAGGCATGATTCATAATTTATTCTAAGTATAATGGTGACTAGTTTTCAACAAAAAAAAAAACTATTATCATTAAAAATGAAGGTATTTATGAATTAAAATAAATCTACAATTTGTGACCACATATTTTCCTGATCAGCTTCTTAGAAAATATAAAGAGGACATTTCTATTTTTTTTTAATACATATCTCATTTAGCGAATATGAAGATATTGAAAGTATCCAATAAATAACTTTTTCTAGAATATCAGGTCAATGTAAAATATTAAAAATCCATATAGATAAATAATGAATAATATTTCTAGATAAAACATAATTATTGTTTATATACTTCCGGTTTTCAGTTTATTTCATTCAATTTTTATTTTTGTTTGATAGAAATCAAAATGAGATTTTTATGTTTTTATAATAATGACGATATTATATAAATATATACCCTTGAATTAGAGTAAATGATGAACACAACTCATTTAAAAAATTAAACCAACCAAAACAATTTTTATTTTGCGTCAGTAGCCACATTTTTAGCTACTTGAATAAATTTTAATAAAGCAACACGTATTACAATTTTGGTCGACTGGAAACCCTGTATTTGTATACTTGTCTGTGACTACAGTCACACAAATTTAATGAAACGCGGATCTGAATAAAATATATACCAATCCTACGAATAGGCAACCCTTCGTATTGTTATGTACATACGTTTGCTAAAATTATTGTATACATGTCGTCGACTCCATAGGTTATGCTATAGATACAGGCTACTCGGAATAGCTAGGACCTTGATATGCACAGAAAGATTATCTCCACCACCACTGTGCAATATACATGCTATTTATATCCTTGTCTCTTAATTTTGGGCATATCGCAGTTCAAGCCATTCCGATTTACCTGTTTTGCATATTAAGATGTTCATGTTGTTCAATTGTGACATAATTATTTAATCGAAAACTGTAAAGGTGATGATTATTTTGTTTGAAAAAAATCGTGATATAATTAGGACATTAGTGTTGCACAGCTCTGAAGTAGAAAGAAAACAGTTTGATATGTAATGATAAGTGAACAATATCGTGACTCTTGTAAATATAGTTTAGGTATTAATAAAATAAATAATAAACACAGTGTATTTCAGGGTATTAATGTAATGTATATGTATTTCTTAAATTTGAATTATAACATAAATATTTTAATAAAATTACATTAAAATCACATTTTTTCTTTCGAAAAACAGCAACAATTTTTTGTCAAATACATATAATTAAAAATTACAATATATATATATTAATACGTAACTTATAAATATAATATTATGAATTATTATTATGTATTATTTTTTAAATGCGATTTTTTTACTGTCCAATTTTAAATCGTGTATTTAAAAATGTGCTTTTTGGACAGATGAAACTAGAGCGGAAAATATTAGCGGTATCCTTTATAAGGATTTATAATAATTTTAAATGACTTTCTGTCCTTAAATTTAATTTTTAAGGCAATGCCTCTTGAAAATGTAAATAGCTAGATCCTACTTCAATATTTTAATTTATTATATAAAAACTTGCGTTATTTTTAGTTCTATTCATTATTTATAAAACTTCTGATCATCCCGTAATACGCAATTGTGCGATCGCAATTTGTGCTCTAATTTAAATATATATATATATTAACAAGTTTATTAGAAAAGCTGCTTAGAATTCGGGTAGAATCAGTTCAAAGTGTTATAAACGTATTTAGATTTTTAAAAAATTATTTCCTAATATAAATTTTTAACTATAAAGTCTTGCTGTTGCATGTAGGAAAGACGAAATATTTCAGTTTAGTAAATTTTTCTAATTATTGCAAGAAACACTGTTTCAATTCTTATCAGGTTCACAGCGGCGGCGTCAACATAAATCTAAGAAAGGGTGTAGAACATCTAGATTTGTCCTACACCATTTAGAGATCAATATTATAAAAATCTGTAAAAGGGACAACCCGCCCGTTTCATAGCGCCGCTACTGTCTAACAATATGAAGTCATGCTTGAATAACGCTCTCTTAATTGTCCAGCAATGGGCACTGTATGGTTTCTTAAATAAATACTAATACATAAACGCAAATTAAAAGCGTACAATCTGAGTACCAAAAACACGTATTTGCAAAGTGATTACACGTAAACCTGGTGTCAACTTTATACACTAAACTCTTCAGACTTGTAACAGTAGTCACTGCAAATATAATCAAGATGGTGTTTACCATCTTTGAATGATGTTATTTTATTTGTCGGTTGTTTTCTAATTAAACATGTTAGCATCAATCACTTTACCAATACGAATCAGTTCTAAATTCTAACCTTTACAAAAATCAAGATTATATGTAGGTTAGATTTTAGATTGTACTAATAATTGTTGAACATTTAATAATAATTGTTTAAACTTAATAAGCATCCTTGACTGAAGTAAATAGCTATATTCAAATAGTAGGTAGATGATATTATAAATCACAAACGAAACACAACTTAAATGTTCAATCACAGTCTAATGGTAAATAAACTCAAACAGTAATTTCTGTCATTCTCGCACCATTTTTTCACATAATTGACAAATTTAATAACAATGCCTTGTACTATCTGATTTCAAGAAAATAAAAAGCATCTTTGTCCGTAGCCGAAAATTTTCGATTTTAATCGTAGCTCAAATTTGATATTTCTAAATAAATGTATGCGCATACTATATAATATTCTAAAAACGCGTATATATATATATATACTATTTGTCTTTTGATTAAATATTTTCCTGAAGATGATATTGTGAAGTTCTAATACGACATTCGAGCTAGATTTCGCAACCGGGTATTAGTAAATAAAGCCAAAATGACAACATTTTTTAAATGCCAACTTATGTAAAACATTGCACACATTTCATAAAATTAACGTAAATAATATATATTTCAAAATAGTATAAAAAGCACATATAAAAAATAATTAAATTCTAATAATAATATAAGAAGCAACTATTTCCATTTGTATGCAATGTAAACTTTTAGTTTTCCAACCTGGGAAAAATATTTAAATTGTATGCATGAAAAAAAAAATTATCTTGAAGATAAAAATATATTTTTACATGGTTAAAGTTTTTTTTTAGAAACTTTACCAGAAATTTATAAGTTTAGAAATTTTAAATTTCAACCCACGTTATGCAGAGTATGCAGATTCAATGTGTTTCTCGAGCATGCGTCTTTGTATGTTTATAGTTGAAAATGCAAAATAAACTTTTACATAAATTTCCGGAAAGTTTCTTCATAAATTCACATGAAAAAAATCTTTTTTTTAATGGAAATGCTTCGCTAATATTTTGCTTAACCTAAGAGTCTTTTTGCTACAAATCTGTGCTCTCCCCATCTGACTTAGGTCTGACGGGTGGTGGGGGAGGTGGTGGTTGTGGTCGTGGAGGTCGTGCGAATCCTCGCGGGCTAGGAGGTGGCTGGGTGGGGCTACGCGGCGACAACGACACATCACTACAGGACATCGAGTCTATAAGATCCCCGTCGGACAGAGTACGAGCATGACTAGTTTGATGGTGATTACCATTATTTGCCGATTCCGGTGATACACTAACCACATTAATCCGGTCTAGCGATTTCATTAAATCTGGTTTCGGCGGCCGTCCCGGTTTTGAACCAATCGACTGCGTTCTAACCAAATTAACATCTTCACAATTTGAATTGACGTCATTTATAAGTTTATTGTTTTCGAGAGATAGTCGGGCTTTTTGATTAATTTCGGAGTGGTTCATTAAGAATTTTTCCTTTTCCGCCATTTGTGTATCATGTCCAGCGGCTTTAAATTGAACTATCGATACTTGTTGTTTATCTGGAACGTTGTACATAACTGTACGTTCGAGTTGCGTTAAACCGCAGTTCGTATCGACTGCTTCTAAGGTTGTAGGACGTGGCCCTCGAAAACTAGATGGTCTTAGAGTGGCAGGACGCTCTGGTACCACAGGTTTGCCCATACGGTTTAAGAAATCCTCCCGTGAAGACCGTCGAAGTTGTACTTCTCCATCTCCTAAGTCGATCTCAGTCAAAGATTTGCTCATGGGATTTTTTTCTTTTTTTGTCTCTAGTAAAGATGGCCGCGGCGCTGCTACCGGTACAACTTTTGCACCATTATTAACTACAATTTTCTGTTGTAAAACTTCTTTGCTGCCATTATTAACATTACATTTCTGTTGTAAAACTTCTTTGCTGCCATTATTAACATTACATTTCTGTTGTAAATGATCTGTTGTTACTTTTATCTTGCCTACCGTTGCTGTTTCGGCAGTAATCTGATGTATGTTTGTAGATTGAATAGTATGAACGTTAGTCATTGGTAGCGAACTAAAACTAACTTCAGCGCTTTTTAACGATTCCATATTAACGGTCGTTTCGGTACTAATCGGTGATGAAATATCACTTTTATTAATATGCATATTATCAGACTTTTTAAGTGGCACACAATTTTGAACAATTTTCGGTTGGGTGTTCAACCCAGTTTGTTCAAAGTCTAAACTTTTCCGCCTACCCAAACTTCCAAAATCATCCGTTCCAACACTGACGGACATTTTTGTTTTCCCATTCGATAACTCATTCTCATGCGTAGATTTTACTTGGCGATAAGTCGACCGATTAAGGGTTGAACAACCGGAATTAAAATTTGCTTTTGGTGCTTTATCCACATCCATTTTTACTGGAGGGTTGGGAGCAGGTTTATTCTTCCGTCGCATAAACGGTTTCGGAGACCCATGTGGTGGACTACTACGTTCACTATTCGTCGTACTGCGATCCAACTCTGAATCTAATTGTATAAGAGCTGTATCATTGCTGGATGAACGCAAATGATGCACAATGTTTGGCCGCTCAAATTCGGTCAAATCCGAAAATAAATCATCACGTTTGAAAGTTTGATAAACAATTAATTCCCCCGGAAAAAAACGATCTACATTGCTCACTAGCATCTCTACAATACTGTTAACTATCGTCGCGCTTGACATGTCTATGCCGTTATTCATTTCATGCATACTCCATAATAGATTCGGGGCAATTACAATGGCAATGTTTGAGGAAGTCATTTTATTGATGGGATTTTTAGATAGCTCCGACAAAAATTTGATTAGATATCTTAGATTTTCGAAATTTGATTCAGGTAAACGGGTTAAAACTTTGCCTATCGCTTCTAAACGCTGTTCATCGGTGGGATATTTAGCTGCGCGTATCCAATCCTCGTACAGGCAATAAGTTAAAATTGGTTCCGGAAGCTCTCTGAGGTAAGATTTTAAAGCACTTGCTATGACGTGTACGTCACGGTATTCTAATTGGAGTGGTGGGGAAAAACAACCGGAGTCTAATGAGAGTTTCATGCGGCGCACTCTGGATGTACCTAATGTAAAAAATATATATATATATTACAAACTCGTTTTCGATATGGAAGAAACTGATGTACCTCCTGCTACTCGAAATAATCCTTCTTCCGTCATTCCTAATTCCCACAAGGCACACACGCACAATTCTAGCGGTAATGCTATTTGGCGTTTACTTAAACGTAAATGTTCCTCTAACGGACAACCGTAAACAGCTTTCACTGGACTATCACCTATAACAAATTGAAATTAATTTATAAGAGCTTTAAATAAATCATATTTTCAAAAGTCTAACCTATTTCCCGTTCTAACTCAGGAATTAACTGCTCTAAAGTATGTAGGGCGCTTTCATGGTATGCTCTTTGTAATTTGACTAGTTGTAACATATATTGTGCGAAATCGGATTCACGGCGTAAAAGCGAGAACATTTCAGCCGCCAGACTATCGCGGCATTGTTCAACCTTCAATTCAGCTTCTTCCATCTCGTCTTTGAGCGATTCATTTTTCGTGTTGTGTTTTGAAGCGGTCTGAACAAAGAAGATATAGCAAAATCAGCAAATTTAAAAGACTCTTAACAAAAGTGTTCTTTTCAATTTTTTTTAATGTACATTCAGTTAAAATTACAAGAGCTAATTTCTACTGGAGTACTCTTGGCAAATGCTTTTGTGTACGGCTTTAATTTTAGTACAGATTTGCATGTTAATTATAATTTATTCGATAATCTATTAATTATGATAGAGCAAATAAAATATGGATTATAACAGTAAATTCACAGTTATTTTTTATTATTATTAATCTAGATTCAATTGGACTATAATATTATAATTAATTTTCTTGGACTTGAGAATTAAAATATCTCAATATCTTAAATTTTATATATGCATTTAGAATGAAATATGATTGATTTTTCAATTTTCGTTTCAATATAATATATTTTATGTTGGCCGTCATATGATTTATAAACAATGTAATTGAATTTATTTTGCACTACTATTTATAGCAAAATCAAAGTGGTTTGTTGTCTCCTATTAATCATAGCTCTGATAACAGTATAGATAAGATAAACGAAGAATATTACAAGTTGAAAACAAAAAATAAGTACTAATTTACCTGGTAGCGATTATGAGCTGAATCTTTGTCCAATACCAGTTTTGATAGGGTTCGTTTACTTTTCAAAATAGCTGGAATTTCCGCTTCTAGAACACCCTGAATTGGACTGCTGACCATTTGCTCGACTTTTAACTCATGTTCAGTCTGCTCACGTGCTAACTCCATTTGTGCTTTGCCGCATTTTGTAAGTATAGGTTTCAGTAATCCATCGTCGTTCTCGAGACCTTCTTCTTTTTTCAAGCCATACTCTCGCATTACCAAACCTAACTGATATTCAGCAGTTTTTTTCTACATACAAAACATTTTATCAAGAATTTTCCACTTGATAATTCCGGAAAAATATAAACATATACAATGTGATTTTTCGCGAAATATTCGAAATACATACGAATTTTAAGGTAAATTTATAAATGTATATATAATTACGATTATGTTTCGATACTATATTAAATTATTTGAGAAACATAAATTTGTTGTGGAAATGCTAAATGGTAGTCTATATTATTAGAAATTAGATGTTTACTAATTTATTTAGAAGTGCTACAATTGTCTCAACTATCATTGTCCTGAAAACTGGTAACGGAATTTAATCTACATGATTTGATTTGATACTAGTATTATTATTTATCAAATTAAAAAATATATAATGATCCGAAAAAAATAGTTGGCATTAATGTCGCTAGTTTCGATATCTTTTAAAACTTCTATTTTAGTTTTAAAGTTTGAATAATCGGCGCATATAGAAAAACAAATTGATATTTAGATATTATTTATTTTTTTGTTGATACTCCTAACAAGTATTTTGTATTAAAACGACATTTAAAAAGCAAGTGTAATAAAAAAAAAATTACCATTCGTTTGTCGTTTGTCTCCTTATCTTGTCCCAGGTTGTTAGCCGCTGGCAACCGTTTGGCCACGGCTGCCAGGGCAACCCGGAGGTACTCCACCTTGTGGTCAGCCTCCTGGAGCTCATTGCTGAGTTGCTTACTTTTTTCGGCTCTTAAAAAACCAAAACATTACAATCGTACCTTCAATAAGTTTACAATATACCAACTTTGACAGAAATGTAATTCGTTTGACAAAACATATAAATGGAAACATGGTTTCGGTAAATATGACTTAATTTTTTATTTTGCAAGTGTACAATACTTGTTTAATTAGGAATTTATTTAGAAAGTACAAACATTTCAAAGTATTAATTTCTTCTTTAGAAAGTGTAAATTCGTGTTTATACTGTATGAAAAATGATATTGAATACAATTAAATTTTGGAATTGTTACAAAATATCGCACAATGTTGATTTTGTAATTTTATGATAATTACATTCAAAACATGAGTAATGTTTTGATTAATTAGATTTGATTCCCGCTAATTTTGCAATTAATCAGAAAATTGATTGAAATGTCCATGGAAAAATTCCGTCGAAATTGAAAATGAGGGTTACTGATCATGGATTTGATAAGCGCGACCACGTAGCACTACATAATATGTCAATAGATTCTAGATAAATATTGTGTTCTTACCGTAAAAATGTTTGATCAGCTAGTTGCTTAACACGAAAAAATTGTTTTTTCATCTTTCACACGCATTAACCTTATTTATGCGAAAAGTCGAAAAATTATGGTTGTTGGGCGTAACCGGCGTTTAAAATCAACTACACAATACACTATCGCACAAGTCGAACTTTAATCACCATTTTGGATAATTCCAATCAGCTTGTTTGAATAAGTTAAAATAAATATTATGATGACAAATGGATGAGATCACTGTTATGGTTTAAAATTTCACTCAAAAATCACAAAGATATTTTTAGATATTTGCTAGTGCGAAGATGTGACGATATATAAAAATAACAAAACAGTTTAATTAATGAAATAGTCATCGCGTTATCAGTAAAACACACACGTTCAAAACTACGCAAACACAATCTTCACTTTCTAACACTGCAAGTTTTATTTGATTTCTACTCTTCCATGTTCAATAAATAATTCCTGATTAATTACATCACCACGTACATAACCTTGTTTAATATTTGTTAACATATAGTGCACATATGATATAATAGAACTATGGAATTGTTCCTGATACATTTAACAATATTTATTGTATTATTACGATAATATAAAATATCACACACGATTATTCATCGCCCTGTTCCTGCCAATTGTGTCGATAACTTCGGAATCTTCCAAGTTAGAAACACAGAGCACACCTGTCAAATATTAAACCCCGTTTACAATAACGAAATACTTGATTTTCAATTCTCTATTCATCTTTCTTCAGTCTATATATGCTATCATTTACGCGACACCCTTTTTTAAAACAATAAATATTATATTTCATCTAGTTAAGTATTTTAATTTTGTAATTAATTTCACAAAATCATGGGATTTCATTCATAAATTATGTAACAATGTGCATCTGACTTTAATCTAGGAGCAGGATAAAGAAATTTGTCTAGATAAACAAACTTATTAAATTAAAATGATTAGGATAATAAACCAATTTAAAGCCATATAAAGAAATCTAATTTAACTTAGAAATACTGATTTTCTTTAGGAAAACGCAATAAATTTAAAGAATATTTCACACGCCTAAATTTATGCTTTTAATTTCGCGGAACTGTAATGCAAAACTTGTGCAGAATAACTTTGGCAATACGAAAATGTGATTTATTTTATAATAATTTTTAATTAAATATATATATATATATATATATATATATTTATATTAAGGGTCACAACTAGTTGTATGATAGAAAAAGTTTTAAAAATATTAGCTAATAGATTTCCATTGTGAAATTGATAAAATTTCGGAAATTTGTAAATTTGTAAATATATCGGAATCGGCACAATTAGGTGTCTTATTATAAATTAGATGTTTTTTTAGGCCACTGGACTAATTTTTTAAATGTTATGATTAAGTATATACATTATTGTATTATGTTTAAGTATTGTTTAAGTATTTTGTAAATTCCACTACTATCGAAAGTGCGCAATCGCAGACCATTTCACATACAATATGTCAGTGTTCCCCGCGCAATGATAATCATAACATATGTAGCTGCTCCAGTGGAATGTGGCGTTTTATCTGTCAAATTTTATTTTTGATATTTTAATTAAGAACTGTTGAGGCGGTAAATCGTCAAAATTGTTCAGTTTTACATCAAACATACGTGTCGTCACGTATTACGAGCAGTATTATCATTTTGTACACCAAGTCATTACATTCGCGCAAAAATGGCAATAAACAAAAGTTTTTTAAACGTTATCCTGCTCGGGTTCGGGTTTATGTTTGTGTTTACGGCGTTTCAAACCATGGGAAATATACAGGTAAGGGTTTATTTTTTTAAAGTTTGGTTAGTGGTACCCCTGATCACATTTGAGGATTCAGGGTATTCACATATAAAATATTTAAGGAATACTATCCTAAAGTAATTTGTTATGTAGAATGAATTACTTTGTACTTATTACATAAATACTATTATTTAACACTGCAAGGTTGTAATATACACTTACTTGTTTGGTGTTGCTATTATAATAAACACGAATTGTTGATTGTTTTTCAAGTCCATGGAAATAAAACTAAAATATCTAGGCAAGTTCATGACTTTTCCCATACACGAAGGTTGCAATTTTTCTAAAATTATATTTATTTTGCGAATTGTTTTTTAAGTTTTATAATGTATGTGTCTATATTTGTGCAAATGAATTTTAATTTATAATAAATAAATATTTTATTTTGTAAACAACTATAAATTTGTCAAATTTCATGATTAGACATTATTGTTAATTTGATCTTAAACTTCAAAATTATATTTTATCAGTCATCAGTGAAATATTTGTTGTTATAGAAAACTATTAGGAAAAAGTTTAAACATTAATGTTCAAATATTTACTTATAGAAATGCAGATATTTTAATATATTTAAACCGGTATTTTGCTATTGTTGCTTATCTACTTTAGAAATATTTAAAAATATATATTGTTTGCGCTTATCATTTAACTAAAATTAATAGCGAGAAAACTATTCATACTTACGACGTCACATTTTCCGATATTTGTTATTATTAATATTTAATTTACGTTATTGTTAAAAGATAATTAAGATCATGATAAATAATCAAATTCCACGATTTTTTATAAATGTATTTTCGAGATATCGGTGCGACCATTTTTAATCAAAAAGTAAAATAAAAACGATTTATCTTTATCAAACAACATTCTCAATTCGAAGGTTTTTTCTGGGTTAGTTCTAAACATACCTTTCAATTTTCACAAATAACGTTGCTTATAGTCAAGAGAAAGTACTTGTAAATTATTTCTACTCTGTCTAAATAAATCTGTGGTTAAAAAATGTAATTAGATAATAAATATTGTTAATATATTCGCACATTGCATATTAAAATAAATGCAATATAAATGAATCTTTTCGTGATGAATAGAGAGTATAAAACAGTTTTCTAAATAAAATTTCAACCATTCTTTACTTACTTTACTATATTTGAAGATTAATTTAAATATACATACTTTACAAGCAAGATTTATATTGTGTTTATCTCGCGAGTGATAGTTATTTTTAGTAAAGGTATATATACATATGTATATACCTTTATATGTATAGACATTTTAAAAGAAACTACATAAATTCAGATGATTCAAAAAATTGTCTAAAATAGCATACCTAAATAAAAAAAAATTATGGCGATAAACTAATTATGTATTTAACATTAGATAAATAAAAATCGCAATTTGTTTTTATGAACATGAATGATAGCTGTGGCTGCCAAGTTAATGCGCCAGGTGTAAGTTTTCTTTTTTGTTAGTTTCTTTTATATAGTTAGACAAGAAACATTTAAAAAATATAAATTTCTTAGCCTTCCAATATCGAAATTGATTAAAATATGACCTAATTATTATAAAAATCGTATATATTTTTCTAAGCCAAAAATATTTAAAAATCATCTTATCTTTAATGACATGAATTACTTAAATTTGCAATTTTGAATAAACAACCCAAACAATTGGTACAGTTACGCATAAAAAAATGTCTTAATGTAGGTATATTTAATGTCCCTAAAAATATAATTATTTTAAATTTAATTTTGCACTTATCAGTTGTCATATTAATTATTATGCAAGACAATTATTAATATTCATTCGTCTACATCGTTAGTCAAAGTTTCTAAATTATAAAAATACCATTCTTTAAATTTTGCAATGCGAATTTCATTTTGAAAATACATTAAAAGGCCAACTACTACAAGCAAACAAGTCCTGCGAGGTAATTTAAAGAAATCCAATATAATTTATTATAAAATTCCTTATTTGTTAAAAGTGAAATAAATAATATATGCAACTATTGCAACATAAAAATTTGTCACCTACAGTTCTGACCTGATTTTAATAGCATTTAAAAAATAAACCAGAGTCTGTACATTGATCGATTATTGATAATTTGGCTTAAAAATATTTGAAATTTTCCGTAAAAATTATAAAATCTTTATTGATGATTCTTTTAGGGTCAAGTGCTTCTAATAGTAAATAGAAGTGTATATTTATTTGCTTTTCAATGTTAGTTTTATCAGAGTTGTTATGGATTGATAATTAGTTCATTAAAATGTTCTAGTTATACTTCTTATTTTTCTTAAGAATTATGCAATTATTATAGTTTTAAAGTTAGTTTAATTATTCAAAATTGGGGTTAATTGTTTATTTTTGTCAATTTTACTCTATATTTCACTTTGTTTTCATTTTTATGTAAATAATATATATTAATTTTGTAGTGTTTTAAGTCTTCAAGTAATTAAATAGATATTTTTATAGATAAATTAATCCGTAGTTTTGATTTTACTATTTTATGTGTATATATACATATATAAAATAAAATAGCAACACTTAATCCACAGCGAGTTTAAATCAGATTATTAAGTGCAGTATATCATGTTTACAAAACAACCTATAATATATTTAAATTAATTTATTTTTCAGTATAATATAGATAATATATAATAAACTGCCAATCAGAATTGTGATTTATGATATTCATGTTATTCTTGCAATCTTTGCACTATAAACGTAATATTTTTATTTTTAAATTAGACATTGGATTTTGAATTCCCGTTATTTAAGTTTACAGTTTTTAGAATAATTAATCATCACTAATTAGTTATACAAATTTTTAGTAAAATTAACAATCCGTAAATTAGTACGTGTACTCTCTAATTTCTAATACTAAATTTTCTAATTTGATCAAAAAAATGAAAAATTCTTGTATAGAATAATATTTAATTTGACCCAGATGTAGTACATACATACATACACGCAAAATGATAATATCATTTCTTTGATTACAAGTATATTTATATATAAATAGTGTATAAGGTCAGAATCTATAAATGTTGTTGAGTTTACAATATTTTGCAATAAAATGCAGCGAAAATTTTACACCAGTATCGCCATTCATCACATACTGAATTTTATTCAATTTCGCAACTCACAGCGGGTTAATTTCTCAATAAAAAATTTAATTTATTAATATGGTTATCAGTAGGTGCGTAATAAATTTCTTGTGTATTATTTATAAAAATAAAAATTCGGTGAAAGCGGTCAACGCCTTTACTGATCTGCCGATTTAGCGATAAACGATGTAAAAACTATAATAAATTATCTATCTGAAATTGGGCTGCGAAAACAACAACTTTTGACACTTGTGATAAAAAGATTAACTTGCTTTTATAACGCGAGACGTCAAAGGATAATTGATTCTGTCGTTTTATTGGTTCAATTGTAGACACACCAAGTTTAGATTTTAATGATAAAATGATAATGAAATTGTTAGGTGAGAATTATATTTATCAGATGATCAAATTGTAGTGACGAGTTGCAATTTTGGAAAGAGGAATGCAATCTTGATAGCACTTTTATTTTTTATAAGTCAGAGAATATAAAATAGGATTAACTATTTTTGATAAAATATTTACATTGAAACATTTCGAATTACTTATATATTTTACTAATAAAAATTTAATTCTTTTTTAAATATAAATTAATTAATTTTCCCTAATCACATTTTTCCTTGGCCATTTAATAAATGATAGATAACAATCTAGATGCGCATTTCAAGCGTAACCCTGATACCTATTGCAATATATGTAATTAGCGCATTAGTTTACTGATTTTGAATAACAATGTAATATCGTCAATTACTTGCTTATAAAAAGAAATATTGCAATTACATCAGTTTTTACCCTAACCCCGTTATACTTATTGAAATTTTAATTTGTCGAATAAATGCATTACAATATTCTATTTATGGTATATGTCCCTAACTATATCAATATAATTACATACGTTTGTCATTAATTTATTGTATTACATTTTAGACAATCAGATTAATATATCAGTAATAAACTTTTATTCAATATTTCCCATAAAACATATGTTATCTTAGCTATAAACACAACAATACTAATCCGATATGTAAAAATCTATCAGATATATGTATGTATATATATATATATATTCGACATGAATCATATTTCAATTTCAAATACAAAGAAATATACAAAATACTTAAGTACATATGTATGAAACAAACTCGTTCGACGTGGCCAACCTTTTAAAAATACGTAATATAATACTTATGAAATGAGATGTATAATATAAACTTATTTTCAGAAAACTGTCATAGATAGTATCAAAAACGATGACCCAAGTTTCAATGCAGATGGATACTACAGTTTGGCGATTGTATATGCAGTATTTGCAATCGCAAACTGGGCTGCACCATCAATTATTACTATTACTGGACCAAGGGTAGCAATGCTAATCGGTGCAGTAACTTACATGTAAATGTTTATGAATGAAACTAAAAAGTCATCAAATAAATATGATTGTATTCGTATAGGTTGTTTATAATGTCCTTCCTGCTGCCACGAGTGTGGTTGTTATATTTAGCTAGTGCTGTTATCGGCTTTGGAGCTGCTATCATTTGGACTGCACAAGGGAATTATCTAACATTAAATTCTAAACCAGCTACGATATCCAGAAATTCTGGAATTTTCTGGGCTATGCTGCAATGCAGGTATCTATACGAAATTGCATAAGTTGTCTATACTATAACAGTACACTCGCAATATAGTACCAGCCATTATTTTAAATAAATTCACTTCTAAGCTGTCTTTTATTCTATATGTAGAATTACGAGTGCATTGTACTTTTAGCAAAACAAAATCATTTTTATTAATATATAGTAAATCTAATTTTTCTTAGTATGTTCTTTGGAAACTTATTCGTATACTTCCAATTTCAAGGACAAACAGAGATCACAGCAGATTCACGAACTCTTGTATTTTGGGTTCTTACCGGAGTTTCAATTTTTGGAATATTATTTCTATTAGTTTTAAGACCAGCTGTAAGAGATTCAGATGAAGAAGACACCATACCTACTACACCCTTACAAGCATTAAAAAATGCTGCACACCTATTTATCACCAGAGATATGCTGTTACTTAGCATCACATTTTTCTACACAGGTAAGCAAATGAAACAATATTGAAATATATATATATATATATTTATCAAGTATTATAATTTATTATGAAATCTTAATTTGTTTAAGGTATTGAATTATCATTCTACAGTGGAGTTTATAGTTCTGCGATAGGTTTTACGCAAAATTTAGGTGAGAGTGCGAAACAATTGATAGGCATGTCAGGTATCTTTATCGGTCTTGGAGAAGTCATTGGTGAGCTCGTTAGTAATTCCATAGCACTTCAAACGATTAACTGTTATTCCTTTATTAGGTGGAGCTCTGTTCGGTATCCTTGGTACGAAAACAATACGTTGGGGTCGTTCGCCAATTGTTGTTGGAGGTTTTATTATTCATATTATTGCGTTTTTCTTGATTTTCTTGAATATACCCAACAAAGCACCTCTCGGCGAAACATCTGATGAAGCTTATATAACAACTAATAGTGTGTTAGCGATTTTCTGTTCGTTCTTGTTAGGTTTTGGGGATAGTTGTTATAACACGCAAATTTATTCAACGCTGGGAGGCGTTTTTGCGGATGATAGTGCGTCAGCATTTGCCATTTTTAAATTCACACAAGTAAGTACATCCACATGTTCGTTGTTTTAATTGTCTTCTTTTATCTTGATTTCGATTAGATATCCTCACTAATAACTAGTTGACGTTGTTTTCAAGGCAAATTAAAATTTTATTAATTTGCAAATTTATATATATATATATATATATATATATATATATATATTATATATATATATATATAATTTTTTTTTTTTCAGTCGATAGCAGCCGCCATTTGTTTCTTCTATGCAAAAACAATAGGATTATATATTCAATTAGGTATCTTAATTGTTTTAGCAACTATAGGAACAGTATCATTCTGTTTAGTTGAATATTACGCTAAAGCATCAGCGTCAGATCTAAAAGCTGTACCTGATACAGCAGAATCGGCAGATTCCGATTCAAATTCGTAATTTATTCATTTTATCATTCGTAAAAATAACCTCGCATTATTGTTATAACATGTAAGTTCGTTTAACGATTGAAAAATGAATTTTAAATCTTGATTTGACCTTTTATATTTTCACCTTGAAAATCATGTTTTATTATTTAAATGATATCAACATTTAATTTTCTGTAAATACTTATATATTCTTTAAATTTTTATTTTATATACTGTTGATAATTTGTTGAATTTTTATTGAGTTACTGGCCAAATTTTATTTATGGTAACGAAAAGACTGTCTAGTATTTATAAATAATATACATTGCACATAAAAGAATAGTTGTTGAATAGTTTGCTTTAAATTTGTAAATATCGCATTTAAAAACTATTCATTTTCCATTCGTTAATAGCGAAAATATTCCGAATTATCCGGAAAATTCTATCTAGTAAGTATTTGCTTGTATGCTTTTCTATGTTAAAATAACATTCCGCCATTTTTAATCTAAAAATAAGGACTACGGGTTGTGATACTTACAATTTTACTTTATTCACTTATTATGAACGAATTTTGTATATAGTAACATTTAAATAGTATTGACAATTAGAAAATGGGAAAATGCATAGCAAATGTGTGAATAGAAACATTTTTTTTTAATATATTTTTTTTTTACTTTTACGAACAATGCTGTCATTTCTATCGAAAGTTTATATTAAATTTCTATAATTTACCAAATTGTCGCGATTTAATTTAAATAAATTGTTTCAATTCAACTTTATACAGTGTAATATAAATAGGTAAATAGTAATGTTTATAAAATGTTTATTAAAGAATTGTATACACCGAACCATTTGTATGAATAAAATTATTATTTGGCATTTTTCAATTAAATAAGATTCTTTGTATAAGGTTTAAAACATAATTTAAACCAGTGCAGTAAATGCTTAATATATTCTCAAGTGATCTGTATATTATGTTGAAAGGTGAGATGCCTGAGATCGTTATCATTATTATAACAAATAAAACAAACAAACATTAAGAAGATATATTAGATTCTTTATCAATAGTAACAAGACTTTCTTTAGCACAACCTCCTTGAATATACATACTGGGTATACTAGACCCATAAAACACTTTGTTATTTTGCGCTAATGCTTCATATTTTCGCAGTTCTAAATACTGTGGGGTTAGCAACAATTCATTCGCTTCAGCTTGACGCTTTGATTGATAAAATTCAGCATCAGATCTACTTCGTTGTCGCGCCAAATGCATTTCATCTTCAATTTGAGCCATGCGTTGCAGAGATTCTTTTTCCATGATTTTCTGTTCAAATTGTATCTTGGCTACTTGAGCTTCTTTTTCCGCTTCGATAATTGCTTTTTTTCGTTCAGTTTCCGCGTCTTTCTCTACAACCTGTATTTACTTTAGTTATGTAATTCATATTTACTTATGTTATTTATTACGCGACATAATATTTTATAAAACTGGTGGCAATTCGAATGTAGTATATATTTACTTTTTGATGTTGAGTTGATATTAATAGTTTTGTCTTTTCTCCCTCCATTAGTTCATAGTTTTTCCGTATAACTTCAGGTATTTTTGGTTTGGTAACTCGTACAGCTTGTATCGTTAAACCGGGCCCCATTTCGTTTAATTCCCTTTGTAGAGCTTGTTTTAAATTTTCGTCGATTTGATCGAATAGATCTATGTAAACTTCATGTAACGAATGCACGCTACAGAATTGATTTAATTCGTGGTGAACTTTATTAAATATTAACGCTTTGTCGTAATCGGCAGTGAAATTTCGAACTATATCTGACACTAAAATTACCGAAAATAAATTATTTCTAAATATATAATTAATAATATATTTTCTGTGTATTTGGTCCAAAGTTATATATTATTTTCCTTTATGGGACCACTATAACAATTAAAAGAAGTTATAAAGGAAAATATTACTACTAAGATTTTTAATTTGTATTTTATTTTTATAAATTGTAAAACTACTAATTATTATCTATTAATTTTATGAAACTGAAGCAATTTTGAAACGGCTGTTAATAGATTTATAAACAAAAAACAACTCCATGGATGTTAGGATAACACAATACCCGTTTCTAAAAATGCGATGTATACATACCACATGTTGGGCTAAGTACGTTAACAACTTCAATTCTATCAAAATAAATCATAACGCCTCCACTAGTACCACAAGGAACATTTTTAACTTCATCTGTTTGTAAAGTGACCTTTAAAATATAAATCACATCACATATTGGACTAAATCTGAATCACGTATATGGTACCTGTACTGTACGGTAACTTGTGAGGAATGGTACCATCATATGAAAACCTGGTTGACTTGTGACTGGGAGCAATGCGCCACCCTAAAAATAAATATTGTCCTTATTAATGAATTAATAACTTATATAACTTAATATTTACCCTATAATAAACACCGACATGGCCCTCATCTATCCTATGCAAAGAATAATTAAAAACTGTTATAAATGTTAGTAAAACCCCAACAATTAGTCCGTGTTCTCCCAAGGGAGATAACTGAAAATAAAATATTAGGTTAGACTTATTTTACTGGTGAAAAGTTTCGTTTGAACGATTTGTTTATAGCGAATATATAAATTAATTTATTGCAATGTGTATAATGGTTTATAAATAAATAATTACCGGCATTCTCGCTATTCTCTAAATTACTAATCCTAGCACTATGTTATATAGAGGTAATAGTTTGTTTTTGGTTGCTAACTTCACGCAGGTCAGTTTGGTTGCCTTTGTAATATAAGCAACCAAATTATCGTAGTAGTATTTCATCAAAAGTATGAAATTTTTGGAAATATTAATTATAAAATGTAGGATAGTATATAATTTATTTAAACAAAGCAACAATTACATTTATTTATAGTTTTTCTTTTTTCTAATACGTCTTTTATCGACATTTTCTGACTTATTTGCTATAATTTGCTCAACACTTGTAATTGAATTTCGTAATAATTTCAATTCACTAATTGCTCTTGATGCTAAACGGCCTTCAGGACTTGCACTAGGTTCATAAAGTAAAAATGAAATAGATTTTTTTAACATTTCTTCTGCTTCTTTTAAATTTCCAAGTAGAAACTCTGTAGATATTTCATTATTATCATACTCTCTATTAGCTAAAATTACTATCGGAATATGCATCTCATAGAGTGTTAATCCTAACAACAAAAGAGATATGTATTATATTATCAAAATTGTATACCATGATATATTAATTGCCTCTCAATCTCGAAATCCCAGGTTCTACTTTTTCTAGCACTGGTAGTAACTCCCGGCATAACTGTAATTTTCTGTTTAATATTTTTCGATTTGGATTCGGTTCTCTACGTAATAATTCCGAATGCAAACCAATTAAACATTGTTTTAAATCCACTATTAACGAATGTTCCGGAACGAACGTTTGTAATAGTTTCTTGATCAAAGCTTCGATTGATCGTATTTCAGTTTTATCTGAAATCAATCTTAAAAACAAAGTTCTTAAAAAAAAAGAAACAGTACTATTTTACCTGTATCTTCAATGAGATTTTTAGCTACATTTACAGTAGAATTAATCAAACTTCCTCTGTATACGTAGTTACATTTTTTATCCGAACATTTCCAAAAAGAATCGTGCTTATGGATGTTTCCGGTTAGCTTTACAGGAACCACTTTTCCCGTATGGCATTTCACACATATTAAAGCGCTCAAGTAAGTGCCATATTCAGTGGAATCAGTACAACGTTTGCAAGTACATTTGTAAAATTTGCTTTGTTTTAAATGTTCTTGTCTATCGTAAGTACCCTATAAAATTGGGTTTACATTTTTATTACAAGTTATATCATTTTAATAATACACCTACTTGTAAAGCATTTGTATAATTAAAATAAATAGGTATTCCCTTCATAATAGGTGCACTTGCATGTACAGTCATGTTAAAATAATCATCAACAGCCAAATGAGTATTACCAATACAATCATGAGCCATCAATGCAGCTTTCAAATAAACACCTCGAACCAATTCTGCATGGCTCCCATTAGGCCCCAATTCAAATCCAGGAACTCGTAGTTCAAACGTATTCACATCCAAAATACCACAAATTGTCTGAATCAATTCCTTCGTAACTTCTTCCTTAGTTAACCAACCAAAACTCTCAATAATATCCTCAATATTCATTTTATAATCCCTCCAAATCGTTGTATTTCTTCTTTGCTCCAAATATGCTTCCATTTTCTGTAATTCACCCCATATTATTGGATCACTTTCTTTCAAAAACAAACACCGCAACGGCATTAAAATCTGGCAATGCTGAATTAGTTTGTCATTTGTTATATTTGGATTTGTTTTAAATTTATCGCATTCTATAACTGTGTGTCCTGAACCATCGCATGTTTGGGTACATATAGGCGCTTTAAGACATTTTGGACAGCAATATGGTTTTTTGAATGGCGAAATTGGTTTATAACAATTTAAACATAACGGAGTTGCTTCTATCGGGGGTCCAATTACTATTGGAGCATCTTTAAATATTAATTCACCTTGCTTCAAATCTCTTGCAGCTACTAAATGTCTAGAAATTTTAGTTATTTCATATTTTTGTATAGCTGATTATAAATAATTATTACCTTCCTAAACATTTATTAGTTTCAATCACGTATGGTTTACATTTGGTCTTATGTTCGTTCCAGTTTTGTTTTTGATGTTCTTTCGAACAATAATGTACTCCATTGCAATTGTTACATGTTAGAGTAGCTTCAGTGGAGCAAATTACACAACATTTTGTATTTTTCTTTGATTTTTGCTTCTTATCTTTCGCCATCGTAAATTCGCAAACTTATTCCACATTGAATACAATACTATCTTCCGTGTGAGCGCTATTTTAAACTCGAGACTCGAGACATTCTAAAGTTATTTATGGAATAGTTTTTTATTATTCTTTTTGAGCAAAACAACCAAAAATATGCGCTACATCCGAAAAATTATATTTAAAAAAGAAAACGTTAATGTGGTTAGATGAAATTATATTTAGTTTTTCAATTATATAAGATTACTTTACAAATAAATCAACTTATATTATTTTTAGTAGAACACAATAAAATTTATTTTATTTATGAATGAAAATACAAAATACATTAGTGTGTTACATTTTTATAAATAATATTTTAAGATTTCTCTACTAGAGTATCTAAATTATCTTTTAATTGTTGTAAAGATTGAACCGCAACTTGTCCAATGATCCCTTCTGGAGTACTCTCAGGTTCTAATTTAAGAATCGTTGCAGCTTCATCTAGAAGTTTCACCACTTCATCTAGTTTTGTTTTAAGACCACTTTTATCTATTAGTTCATGTCGTTTTAGACTGCGTGCCAGTAATAGAAGCGGTGCATGTAATTCATACAATGTCATTCCTATATGTGAAAAAGTCTTTTTTAAATAAATACTATATACAGAACTAAGTTTGTTTTACCTCGAAGTCGAGAATGCCCTGGTTCAATAACATCAAGTACTCCTAATAACTGTTGACACATTTCCACTTTGCGTTCTAGTAAAATATCTGGGAGATCTTCCAACATGTATCCTTCGACTCGACCGTACATTTGACTCAACGAGTGCCGTAAAATCATCATGAACGCATGTTTTGGATGTAACACCGATCGGTATTTTCTGAATACTTTCTCGCGTTCTTCGATTCCTTGACTGTCGTGGCCAACCATTTCAGTCATATCCAATTCGGATTGAATCGCATGTAATACTTTTCGGATTGTCTCGCCACGAGCGGAAAATTCACAGTGGGTGCATTTCCATTGGGCTTCCCTATCTAAATAGGAATATTTAACATTATACAATTAATATTATTTTTGGGTTAATATATATATATACCTAGCGAATTTGTAGACATGACTACACCATTATCGCATTTGGTACATTTTAAAGTACTCAAATGTGTACCTAATTCGGTTGGGTCCGCACATCTTGAACATGAACAATCAAAATACTTTCCTTCCTTTAAATGTTCACGTCGCAACATTGTTGGTGATAACGAATGAGTATAACTGGCAAATAATTCTTGACCTGCCGGTACTTTAATAGCAGCTCGAACATACATCCTAAATATTTTTTTAAAAAATGATTCCAATTTTACATATGTATATTTGAGATTATAAATAAATATGATATATAAACAATTTATGTTCTAGAATGTTCATTTAATTAGAAGTTGAATCACATTGATTACACCATTTGTTTTGTTTTTTAATAGAAACTTTCCCACTCTTTGTTTATTGAATCACATTTTATCAATGTGTGTACACCTGTTCCACACATGTTTTACAAACCTGTATTCCTCGCCATTAGCGTTTACTGGAGCAATAGAATGC
This sequence comes from Nebria ingens riversi, assembly GCA_018344505.1. NCBI lineage: Eukaryota > Metazoa > Arthropoda > Insecta > Coleoptera > Carabidae > Nebria > Nebria ingens. The sequence continues at coordinate 567,627 of JADQWA010000123.1, read as the reverse complement.
GTAATATTTGACACGCAATTATGCGAAACCATAGATAATTTAGGATAAAGAGCCCTAAATGCATAACCCGCTGCATTTCGTCCTTCAAACGCGTTCACTTCAAGTATACCGATAAGCGTGTGTAATAACTCCTCATCTGCACGATTGTTCAATTTGCACGGACCCAATAAATAATCGACAATATTCGTTTGGTTGAACGCCCAAATCGGATGTTGTTTCCGCTGTTCAATGTGGGGCTCCATGGTTTTCACTTCCGTTTGCCACCGTTCTGCGTTGGCTTCGATGGCTAGAAGAAATCTTCGCGAAGAATGCAATTTGTTTTGTATTTGTGTATTTTGGGTTTACCTCAAATGAGTTATACATTCGTATTGGGGACAGGCACATGTAATGTCTTCAACTGGTTGAAATGTTACTTGAGCTTCTGAGAAAATTTTACATTCTGTATTTTTGTGCATGGGTTGTTCTTCGCATTCGGGGCCACAAACAGGCCATCCACATTTCGAACATAATACGGATCCATCAGCCGGACAGTAACATCCCAAACACAACGGTGGAGTATCTGAGAAATTCAACATTTAAACACAATTGATACGCTTATTGCAGTATTATTATTTTATTTATTCTTTTATTAAGATGCGAATGGATGTAAAGGGTTTTCTACCACCCCATTTAATGGCAACAGGCATGAAGTTATATATGTATGTATGTACAATATATCTTCCAATAAAGATATTGTATATTTAGCAATTTCTATACAAAAGCATTTAGTACGGCGTAAACGTGATGTCGACATTATTCAAATCAGGACATTGTACTAACACAATGTACTAAATGTATTTAAATTACACTAAATGGAAACATTGGTGGTAGTTTTTTTTTTGTGTGCATTTAAATAAAAATGTGGCAAATATTTATTTTCAAATTGCTATGTTTTCTATCATAAGTATATTTTTGTATAGAAAGCAAAGCATTCAATATGAATTGAAAAGGAATATTAAAAATATTTATGATTTACCTGATTTTGGCCCATAAACAAATGGCATTTCAGACATCACAACATCACCTGGTTCTAGATCTCGACCTGCCACAACAAATCTGCCTACTGTATCATTTCGCAGAACACGCCAATTTTGCTAGTAAATATAAAATATAAAATATTGATCATCATATCAAATATATGATATTAATGTTACCAAGTCTCCTTCCATTACATATGTAGGTAATAATTATGTTTTGTAGTTATAGGAAAATACATACATACATACATGCATGCACATATGAACTACAGTCTCGGCGTCGCTTGCGCCAACAATATACTTTGGCAAGAGCAAAAGAACTGACGAACAGATTTAGATTTCGCTTACACATTATATAGCGCAATTTATAGCATTCAAGTTGTTGTATTTTTTCCTAATTTAAATATATAGCTCTAGACTATTCGTTTTATAATAAAACTTTTATTAAAATTAATAAATATAACCGAATAGAGATGAGGATTCCATAACGACTTTTGTGTCTTTAAAAATAAACAATGCGCATTTGTTTAAAAATGATTTCTATTTGACATTTAGTGAAATATTTTATTTTACAAGAGATATTTTGTGGGCATCTTAAATGATATAAATTAGGATTATTTCCGACTATGTCCAGCAGGGTTCATAAACATGCTCGATATGGTGATGAAGATTGCGGAATAAGTGGTAAAAAACCATTAGACACAAGAGGATGTAGTGTTTGTTGTGCTGGTGAAGAGGAAAGAATAGTAAGTATTTCAGGAAAACGATTCAATCAAATAGAAAATATACAACTTTTTAACAAATTCAAATTTAAATCCTGTGACAACTGACACTGGGTTCGAGATTATTAAGAGGAAGTGCTTTTCGTTTGAAAAATTTTAAACTCATGTAGCGTAGTGGGAGTATAATAATTAACAATAATAATATTATTGTTAGTTTATTAGTTTAAGAAGATTTTGTTGTTTCCTTTTCTCCTAAAAATAATATCAATAAAATACTGAAGTGATGTTCACTTTTGGATACGTCAGCGCTATAGTAGAGACCTCTTGCGTTGTAAAAGGTTACAACTCAGTCCTCGCGGTGGTCTGACTTCTGGTAGCTGTGTTGCTGTAATTTTATTTTTTACTACGTACATTTTATATAAATCGTAAGTGCACCAATCCATATTTATAATACGCATAATAATCTATCATAAACATCATTTTGATGTACCACTCTTATTGTTTGACTGAATTTTAAGTTATACGTCATACACCGGTCTTTGACTTGCTGTCTCCATTCTGCATTTTTACTATTGCCCATTTGTGGGATATGGTGATATAATCATAAAATTACATGAATCAATAGTTATCATCAAAATTTTTAGTGAAATTGTGACCTTACGAAGTAGTCAATACGGTTTCTCATATCAAGATCGATTTACAACGTGCCATGCCCTACTAGTGAAAATATTCTAAATTTATAGTTACTTCGTCGTTACGTAATATCTTGTTAATTTGTTACGCACTGGGTTTACTTTGCTCGTGTAAATATACTTTATTATTTAAACAATATTATCTAAATTTGCAACAATAGTGTAATAATGGATTTTTGCATTACATCAGCGACATTGTAACTGTTCTGGAATATTCAATAATGATTCTATAAAAATCTATAATCTGTTGAATTGCACATCAAACATTTATGTAATAATTATGAATTATATATATATATATATATATTCTGTTATCAAATAACTAGTGATAAATGAATATAGTTAAATCAAAAAAGATTGGGAACAAAAAAAATTTACATGCAATCCACATTTTTTTTAGCAAAGATATTTTTATATTTATGAATTTGCTTTAAAAAGTAATAGAGAATTATTTTTTTTAATATATATTTATTTTCAATTTAAAATAATTTAATTTGAATTTTATGACGTAGAATGCGGATTATTCTAAATTGGCCGGTTGTAGCGCTAGTTAATTATCTGTGGCCACAAAAATGTTGTGTGTGCGGTCAATCACAGTCCCAAAATGAGGATCATTTTACATCTGTACCAAATACTTCATTTGTATCTTTTTAATTTATATATATTTAAATTTTCAGTTCGTTTTGTGTTTGTTTTTAGATAATGAGCCCCCCACCATATTCCGACTTAGGTAAACATGCCCGTGATGTTTTTGGAAAGGGTTACCATTTCGGTCTTTTGAAACTCGATGTAAAATCCAGCACCAACTCAGGAGTAGAATTTACCAGCGGTGGTGTTTCGAACCAAGAGACCGGCAAAGTGTTCGGTAACTTGGAAACAAAATACAAAGTCAAAGAACACGGACTCACATTCAGCGAGAAATGGAACACGGACAACACACTCGCTGCCGAAGTCTCAGTGGCGGACAAAATCGCCAAAGGACTCAAGGTGTCTGCCGATTGCTCATTCGCCCCACAAACCGGGTAAGAAATACACATCCATTTCCGAGCATCCATTTTCCCTAAACGCTTATTTTGCAATATTTCAACAACAACAAAAATGTTATCATTTATGTCTGGAATTATATTTGTTTTCTTATTTATCACAATTTAAGAGATATAAAAATACGAAGTAGTCTAATCATATTAAAACATTTTATCAAAAAAAAAAATATATATATATATATATATATATATATATATATATATATATATATATATATAATATATTCATGTTTTAAAAAGTAATGAATAAAAATTTAAATAATTATAAAACCAGGATCAATTCATTTTATTTTTAAATTATATTTAAATAAAATGAACTTGAAACAATTCATAAATAATAGAATCCGCCTTGGTTTATGGTAGTTGGTGAATCTTATCAAAAACGAATTGTTTAATAATTTTATTACAATCAAAATAAGTTTAGCGTCAGTTCGATAAGGTTATTATTTTACTTATCACATCATGTATCATGTGGTTTGATAGGACATTGACCTTACTTTCATTTGACTAATCACGTTACCGACAATTTAGAAGATGTTTTAAATTAGACTGCAATTTATATGTATAACTTTTAAAAATAGAAACAAACCTATTGATCTCTGAAAACAACTGAAAGTTTGTTGAGATTTTTTTATGTTGTTGCACTTATGAATCAACCTGTGTGCTCATACAAAATTATCAAAATTGGCAGTAGTCGAAAAACCTGGCTACTGTTATATCTCTTGCATAAATTCACTATAAATATCTGAAGCAATACGTATTATTTATACAAGGTTATGCCTTAATATTATTAACTGCAGACATTTTATGAGTTATAACTGCTAATTTTATTGTCCTTTGACCAGTTGAAAATTTGACATTGTCAAAGTATTAAAATGTTAGCTTCTTTCTAATTATTAATGTGTACTAGTACAAATACATTCATTATTTTAATAATTTAGTTACAGAAAATATCTGTAATACATTTATTTTACGTTTGATTACGCTGTTATATTTCTGTTAATAAATTAATGAGTTATATCTTCTATAACTATAGTGATTAGTCTATGTTGTAATGTTTACTAAAAGTCATCAAAACATAATATTCTAATCCGATAAACAAAAAACAATATTTTCCAATTGGTCCATTTAAAAAAACTTCTTCAGAACAAATATGTTTTATTCAATTTCCAATATATAGAAGCAAAACTGGCCGCGTCAAGTCTGCATTCGCTAATGATCGGGTTGCGCTTAACTGCGACATGGACCTCTTCATGGCTGGACCCATCATATCCGCATCGGCTGTAGTGGGTTACCAAGGCTGGTTAGCTGGTTACCAATCCGCCTTTGATTCACAAAAGAAGAAAGTTACACTCAACAACTTCGCCTTAGGTTTCTCGACCGGTGACTTCGTACTACACACCAACGTGTAAGTCCATCATCCAACTTTTCTATCAAAATTAAACTACATTTAAATCTAAAGTATTTGCTATTCTAAGATTAAATAATGCTACAGGTTGTGACATCATTCTAATCCAGACGATTAAATTGTTTTTTTTACATTGCGTTTGCGCGTTTGTTTTTCTTTGTGTAGGGATGATGGCCAAGAATTCGGAGGTTCCATCTACCAAAAGGTATCACCACAGCTATCGACTGGTATCATGTTAGCTTGGGCCGCTGGCAGCAATAATACTCGTTTCTCAATCGGAGCTGACTACCATATGGACGCAGATGCGTCAGTACGCGCTAAGGTCAACAACGCTAGCCAAATCGGTCTTGGCTATCAACAAAAGTTGCGAGATGGTAAGTGGAGTATTTTATTATATTCCTAAAAAAAATCAAAGTAATTAATGCAATTTATTAAATCTTCTGGTTTAATAAATAAACTTGAGTTAAATCCTAATCAATATGCATATTTTCCAATATTTATTACAAATCCACGGTTGAGAAAAGCATTGTATCGTCTGATAGTATGAAATGTTTTAAAATATTAATAAAATAGTAACAAGGCCATGAACTGTTACTGGCATTAATTATGTATTAAAATGAACAAATTAATTACCCGTAAACTAAACTAAATAGAAATTGCAATTGAGCAAAGAGCGTAACTTTTTAATTATTAAATAAAATCTAACGTATCCTAATACTAAATTAACGCAACTTAATGCAAAACCCAACTAGAATTTTATAATATATACTTTATTTAGGTGTAACACTGTCGATGTCTGTATTAATTGACGGCAAGAACTTCAACAGCGGCGGCCACAAATTCGGTGCTGCATTAGAATTAGAAGCCTAAGTAAAAATCAACTTAAAACATTTTCAATAAAACAAAATAACATAATTTCCTTGTTGATAAGCCACTGCAAAAAAAAACATAGGGCGTCCACGAAAACTTCTATTGTTCTTTATAAAAAAGACAAAACTGTGTTTGTTGTACATGTAGAAAAAAAAACAAAAAATTGTGAAGTCGTATAGATTTTTTTTTAGTGATGAAAAATAAAATTGTTTTTGTCCGTACATTCGTTCTTTTTGTTTTTTATTTAACTTCTCATTTAATCTTTTGTTCTTCGCTTGTAATCACCATGGCGAAATGAATGACTCGAATCTGTTGTCGAATTATATTTGAAAATTGTGTTTCCATATGAAAAGTGAAATGTTAATGCATACATTATGTAACTTAGTATGGATTATAAGTTGAACTTTGTTTATTATAATAAGCAATTGAAACTAATATGCTTAATTTATAATAGGTTGTGACATAAATGGGATATTTTAACGCTGTTTTCAAATGTTTATTCTGTACTGAACATTGTTAACAAGTAAGGTGCATGGCTTGAGTAATTGAACATAATGTACAAGTATTATGGTGTATTTAATATGTTAAATAAAAATCGTATAATTAAAATTTACCCATCTTTAATAACATATAAATAATGCCAAATTTTATAAGGGCTTATTAAATATATTTTTATTGGTAAACAAAACAAAATATTTATATATTTTTATTATTTATTGACACAAAAGTAGTTTTTGATCAGTTTTAACTTAGAAAAAGATCACAATTTATTAATTCAATGAACCATTTGTTCATCTGTTATCTTCGCCATCCATTCGGGTTCAGAATTTGAAATAACTTCAATGATTGAATTGACTTGGTAACACAATGATTGTATTTGTTTATCCCACTGTGGTAAAACTTCACGAGCTATAAAACAATTTCGATAAATAAACTGGTCGATATTATACAAGTCGAACTTTTTAATACAAACTTACTTTCGAAATGAACAATCGAATCAATTTGATCAATATATCCATTCATACGCCCTTCTGTAATCATTTGACTAGCGATTTTTTCTCCTAATAACGGCGGAATTTCTAACAACGCTCCTAATTCTTCAAACGTAATATTATTATACAATTTACTCGCCGATAATAAATTATGCTCAACAACAGCGCGGTCTAAAATCGTAGAACCATCAAGCGTCATAGCTTTTTGGTGCGGTTGTAGCAAAGCTTCAAATTCTTGCAATTCAGACCGTCTAATAATTCGTTCCAAGTACATCTTTTCAAGGATTGAATAAGCTGGTAAGTGTTGGCAACGTTCATCTTTGAACAATGTTGCCAACATTCGCGATCTTTGTTGCCCAGCTGAAGCTAAAATCGTACATATTAACGCGTTTCTTAACGCTGTCATCCGTTCATCCTCATGGATGATTCCTCGATAAGATAATTCGTTGTATCGTTGAGCTGCCTCGATGAATTTACGTCGATAATCTAGAACTCTAGCATAGCAGACTTTATAGTAAATTTGTAGTTGTTCATTCTTTGATTCGGCTTGTAGTAATGAAGCACGGTTTATAAATGCTTCTGCTTGGACAGGATCATCGTCTTCTAAGTATAATCGGGCAATTTTCAGATATGTTTCCAATTTGTAGTCCACTGAATATTGTCTGTAAAGAAATTTACATTTTATAATAAGGTTTCTGAAAATGGTTAATATCTAAAGTTGACGAATACTCTTACTTTTGACCAGTTTCTAATGGAATCCCAACCAATACATTCGCTGCTTCTCGCCAACTTTGATACCTCTCGTAAATATCAGCTAAATGTTGGCGAATACTGGCGACCTGTTCTTCAAACGAAATAACCCTAGGTTGTACTTTATCGAGAGTATAATGTGAAACTGCTTTCGAAATACCATCGGGTAATTGTGTAAGCTGGGTACTTACATCCGTTAAAATTTGACGAGAAATCACCAAACTTACATTTTCGTTTACAACTACAAATTAAATTAATTATACGCCTAGGGAAAACAAAAATTGAAACCACTTACTAGCTTCAATAAACACTTGTAATGTTTCGATAATCTCGGAACCTGAATCGCCCAAAACACTTTCCAAAATAGAACGATACCTAAAATTAAAAAGAAAAATGTAGATTTCGATACATTTCTATCAGAATACCTTACTTTTCAGCTTGATCTTTATGAGAACCCCCCGAGCTCGAAATACTGGCTAATTGTTGCCTGACAAAAGTCACTGTTAATACCATAGTTATGTTTTAACAACAAATGATAACAAGACAAATGAAGACAAATTTCAGATTTGATTTTGTTTTTACTTTATGGTTAAAAAAGCAGTGTACACTCATAGTTTGTTTTTATAAAATATGAGAAGACAACATAAAGAAGGTTTAAGAAAAGATAACAATTTCATGATATACGGGCCATAACTTAGAGAAAGGATGAAGTTTAAGAGCGATACAATATTGAATTATTTTAATGTAAAATGTGACTTTGTGGTACCGACTCTCTGGTACCGCTGGTGGTCACTTTTAATTTCATGATGATAAATCTAGTAACTTTGACTAATATTGGTAACACTTAACCGCGATAGAAGTGTGGTGCAATGTAAAGTGACCGCGAAAACATCATCAAATATTTGTAAAAATCATGTGTTTATAATAAAATTTTACGAGGAATTTAATTAAAATACAGCTTTGTATATGTTGGTGATTTGTGGACACTATAATAAGAGTATCATAGTAAAACTGTGTTTGAATTTTGTAATGATTTGTTGGGTTGATGTATAGAACTGAGCTTTTATAAGCTAGGCTCGTGATTTTGAACAAACTTTGCATCATAATGCCCAGTTCAGGTATTTCAAAAGAATTTCCTAGTATATCACGTCATTTATTATTGTTATTTTACTAATATACTCTTAATTGTGATAAAGAATTTTTTAATATGAAGGTTAAGGTCATACATTCCCACCCTTTTGGTAATAGTTTCTTAGTTTTACCATAGTAATATTAAACAAATACATACTTAAACAAAGTCCATAATAGAGCGATAAGGGTAAATTGTTGCTTAAGTAATATGAACTCTTATTTGCTTTGTTGATTAATCATCAGTTTCAAATTTCAATAATGTTGCTAACTTAACAGTGTATTTTGAGATTTTCAAAATGAATTTATATGCAAAAATTACTATATTCTACGTAATTAATAAGTTTCTATAAATGTGAAAAATGCATATTACAATCGCTAAAGTAAACTAAAATCAGCATATATATATATATTTTCGCAAGAAATTAATTTAACATATAAATACACACTGCTACTTTCATGTGAAACATTCATCAATGTTACCAATTTTGTATATATGTCTAGGTTGTAAAAACAATTTATATTTAAATTTCAAAATTACAGACAAAATTATTTAATAATTATTTCAACTGCAGTAATTTCTGTTTTCGAATACTTTGTTTATAAATTTACATATTCAAATTAGATACTTTAAACAGAATATTTTTAAAATTAACTTAAGAGAAAACAATGTTTCTTTATAATTGTCTTTCTGAATAATTGAACATTGTTTCCATTTTTGTAAACAATAAATGAAATTTTACGCAAAAAAAAAATGAAATTTCCCCCCAGCTGGGAACACTGTTCGATATAACACATGTACGCGTACGTACGCGTCTTATAATAATCTAGACATTTCAGAATTAGGATAGGGCATGTTGTTTTCTTCGGTGCAATATGCAGGAAATTACAATGCAGGAACAAGGTACCTAAATTTTCTAGCTTTATTTTAGATAAATGGCGCTAATAATATTTAAGTTTAGCTGGCGGCCATATTGTGCTATATTTGAATGTTTGAATTTGCAAGTGTCATAAAAATCATAATGCAATCTTTGTCTATAATAGATTAATACTTCTTACGAACAATAATAACGTACATAACACTTATTGCAGATTAGTTAATTGTATTAATCAATTTCTTCCGAATTTTCAAACATTAATTTCATAATAAAATATTCTTATACCATAATTATAAATCAAAAATAACTGTTCGATGGCGTTCAGATATTTTGAAATTTTAAAATTTTGACAGATCCCAAAATCGTGTGTTTTATATCATTGTTTTGTTTTGAATTGATTGTAAATTGTTTTAAAAATTTAGTGTGTACAAATATTATGAGTGTTTCATTTGTTATATAACTTCCATTGTTGTGTGTCTAACTTTGAAGTAATAATGATTTGATTCTTGTTTTATGGGATGTTATGAGTTTGTAATTCTCTTTAATATTACAGTGGAAAGTACCGATCAAGCTGAGGTTTTAGTGAATACACTTCACATTGAAGGTACAGCACTAAACGACGCAAATCTTTCGGGTTTGTCTAGCAGTGATTTGGAACAACTAGCCGACTTGCAAGCAGAGTTGGACGGAATTGACCATTCCGACATTGAAACTGAAGGTATATATTACTATTTTATTTAAATTAATCAGGCGATATGGTTGCTACATTCATCACATACTGGCCAGTATAAATATTAACTTTTAATGCAGTTATGTCCATAAATATAATGAAAGGCATACATTCATATTAGTTATTCAAAACGTATATATTAGCTATAAAAAAAATCTAAAATGTGTTTTATGAATTATTTTCATATTTTAAATCATAAATATTATTTTTGAAAGTTGCACATATATTGATAAAAGTATATTAGAACTATAGAAAACTAATATAAAATATTACATATATGGTGAATTTTAGTTTGAAGTTCAAATTAATAAAGATTATTTGTGGTTTATTAAATAATGGAATATATATATATATATATATATATATATATATATATATATATATATATATATTTATATATTTATTATTACAAACTTTTGAATAAATATTTAATTGTATTTACATAGTGATATTAACATTTGTTCTAAAAATGTTTTAATAGTGGAAAGTATCGAAGTAAAACAGATGCTTGATGAAGAATTAGTGGAGACAGAAATAGGCCAACATGAAGTTGAAATAGAAGCTGAAGATGTGTGTATGTCGCCGGATGAGATTGTATCTGATATTAAGATAGAATCCGACACAGTTGTTAAATATGAAGGCAGTTCTGCTGTGCCGCCTCCACTAAGGCCTTTGACCATTGCCCCAAAACCAACTCCACCAAAAGTTGCAATGTCTTTGAAAACAACTTCGGTTGTCAATTCTAGTTCCGGACAACAGATGATTTTGATTCAATCACCAGGTAAACCAATCTTAATGCTAAATTTCATTAATTTTTAATTTTCTTACAATTGTGCAATCGGGCGATTATTTGGTGCAATCAAGCATTAATATTTATATGCTTTTTATTTTTAGGATTTTACCTTACCTTCCCCCAATTGCTCCTTGAATTCCTACCCCAAAAACCGGTATGTTCTTTAAATTTCGAGTGGTGATAAATAAATTAAATAATATATATATAAATATTTTGCTCAATCATAAACTTTTATTCAATATTAAAATAATCTACCAAATTGTTATACATAGTATAAATTCGCGTGCGCATAGGACATAATTAAAACGAATAACTATCTTCATTTATTGTAGTTATATAATAAATATTGTACTGAAAATATGCTACTTATTTTTGAATAAGTAAATTATTACTGGAAAGTTATTTCATATTTTAAAAACTGAATACTATAAAATAGTATAAAAATGAATTGTTGGTAGGTGGATCTACCAACACTGTGAATATAGGTGGTCAACCAATCAAATTACTATCTGCTCAAGGTCAGTCGGTTAATATACCAAATTTACAACTTACAAATAAGGCCGGTGGTGTTGTTCAACTGCGAGCAGTGAGTAAAAGTTCAATAATCAATCAATCTGCAGATGCTCTCACAACACAAATCAAAAACTTGTCGGGTACAATTAAAAAAATTGTACCCCAGAATAAGAACATTGTCGCCAAAGTTATCGTCGGTGGGTTAACTAAATGTTAAACCACATTTTTTGTATTTATTATCTATGTTTTTTTTTTAAATAAGGAACTTCACAAGGTCAAGTCGTTTTATCGCAAGCGAATGATCCGATGCAAGCTCAACAAATAAAATTAGTTTCCTCAATGGCGCCTGGTAATATACCAAATACAGCCAAAACGATTACTTTGGCACAAGCTCAACAAATTGGACTTTTCCCGTCCGGGAAACTCATACCACAATCAGGCAACAAACAAACAATTATTGTCAACAAACCAATACAATCGAAAACAATCAAAGTTGTTCCACAGGTTCGTAAAAACAACAATTGAATGTTAAAATCTATAAACTAATCAAATTGCCTACTAAATGTATTTATAAAATCAACAAACCAAATCAATTTATTTATTAGGTAAAATCACCTACAAAAATCCTTCCGGCACCTGTACAAGGCCAAAAAATACAAACAAAACAAGGTCTGCAACGCGTCATCATCAAACAGGGTGGTCAGTTAAAAAGTGGTACGGTTGTAACCAGTGGTATGAATCAGGTAATCCGTATACCGTCCAATCAAAATATAACGCCTGGTCAGATACATCAAATCAACGTACCCGGCAAAGGAGTTCAATATATTCGTTTTATGACGGCTACGAACACAACTCCAAGTACAATTAATACGAGCACAACTGCATCTTTGAAAACGGTTACTCAGACGACGGCGTCGGCAACTACTCACAAAAGTCAAGTCGTCCCGGTTGCTGGAATCACAGTTAACCGGTCAGTCGTAGCGAAAGGAAATTCGATTATTTCAAGCGGAAATTCATCCCAAAATATTATCAAAGTGAGTTATTATACCTAGAAAATACTTTGTTTGCCAAAAGTTAATAATTTATATAGATTTTATGAACATAAGTTCGGCTTTGTATATTTTCTTGAAAGATATAAATTAATTGCGTTTATGTTAAACAAGATTCCGTTTTAATGAAAGTTTACATAATTCTATATATATAATTTTCTGTGATTGGAATAGGTTGTTCCTATAAGTGGTGCACAAACTCGACCAGTAGCACCGAAACCTGCAACTTCCGGTCAACGCTTATTAATCCCTGCTTCAAACTCACAGACTAGAACTACACAGGCCATCGCTACTATACCTGCTTCAGCACTCAGTCAAATACAAGGTATGATCATTTAGATACACAATAAAATGTTATTTAAACGTATTAGTTTAAGATTTTAAAATATATATTAAAAATTGATCTGTTATGTAAACGCAAATACGAATTTGAGCGAATGTTTTTGATTATTTCTTCTACTAAAGGTACAATTCTGTCATCAGGCAACAATATGGGCCAAATTGTAATGCTACCCGCACAGTACGTTCAACAAATGCAAAACCAATCATCTCAGTCATCAACAACTCAAGCGACTTCCATACCAAAGGTAGCAGTCACCTCCAAACAAGTCCCACTGAAACAAAATATTAAAATATCCCCAGTTCAATCGAAAGAAAACGTCTCAACGACTAGCGACAGTACACAGGGTAGCACCACCCCACCAGAAAATGCAAACTTTGGGCGTGCAATGGAACCAAACGGGATCCGACCTCGAAAACCGTGCAATTGTACGAAATCCCTCTGCTTGAAACTCTACTGCGACTGCTTTGCGAACGGAGAATTCTGTCATTTATGTAACTGTATGAACTGTTATAATAATCTCGATAAAGAAGAAGAACGACAACGTGCGATTCGGAATTGCTTAGAACGAAATCCAAACGCGTTTCGACCGAAAATTGGCAAAGGTAGAAACGCTGGTGAAAGTTCGATTCGGAAACATACCAAAGGTTGCAATTGTAAGCGGTCCGGGTGTTTAAAGAATTATTGTGAATGTTATGAAGCAAAGATCGCGTGTTCGAGTAATTGTAAATGTATTGGATGTCGGAATATTGAAGATTCGATGGAGAAGAAGAGTACTAGACCGCTGGTAACAATACCTGAACAACAGTTACAAGTTGTACCGACAGCTAAATCAAAGAGTACGACTGCACAGGACATTACAACGTTTCGACCACTTATTACCAACTCCAGTACAAAGTAAGTCTAATTTATTCTATTATTGTAATGTCATAATCGTGTATACACAAAATCAGGTTTCAACTAGAATAGATTTTTATTCATCTCAATAAAAACTATATACATTTCAAAATTATATAAGTGTTTATTTTAATTATAATGAATGTAATTTATTTTGTTTTTAGATTACCATCAACTTATATGACCAATGAAGTGATAGAAGCAACGAATCAGTGTATGATCGCACAAGCAGATGAAGCAGAACGTAACATGTTATCAGAAGAAATGGCGAAAAAGCAAATTTTGGAAGAGTTCGGTCGGTGTCTTGTGCAAATCATCGAGTGCTCCACAAACGCAAGTGCTACGAACACATAGCCAAGATGACAACGACGAACACTTATGTAAGTTTATTGCAAATACTAATTATTAAACATCTATTTTTCGAAAACCCAATCAAAAACATCGATGTATTTTTCTTACACTAAGTGGTACTGTTTTATTATAATTATTAATAATTTTCTTGCGTTTTTGCAAATATTTATAGTAAGTTGTTAAAATAAGTCATTTTTAGATAATTAGAATTTCAATTATTTATGGGTGTATACTGAGTGTTTTCTATTTTATCACGTTTTATTATTTTGATTTAAATATTCACAATCAAGGAAGATATAATTCGCTTTCTAAATTTTTCAACAACAAAAATATTAGGGTTTTATTTATATTTTACTATGAAGGACGAAAAGTTGCGTTTATAAATATATTTCTTTAGATTTTTTAAAAGCAAGTAGTGTTTGTGTATTATTTTTTAAATTTAGATAGTATATTAATTACAAATTAAGTATAATTTGTACATAATTCTAACAAAATATATAGAATATAGCTTATACATTGAACCAAATACATAAATCTGTAGACTTTTATCACCATTTTAAACGCATGTATCCATTTAACAATTCATTTGTTTTTAATTGAATTATTGTAAGTTATTTTAAAATTTAGGAACCTACACAATTTTTCAAAAGTCACCATTTATATTTTAGGTCTAAGTATTTAAAATAGAAATATTCTAATTATTAAATACCAAATAAGTTTTATTTAAAATAATATTTTCATGGGTTAAGTAATTATTTATTTAGAATACTACGACCTTTTGTTCTTCGCGTTGAATTTTAGGAGTTTTAGGAGCATTATCTAAGCTCTCAATATCGCCTGTTTGTGCAATTGTACCAACAACTAATTCATTGCTAAAGTTCTCTTGCTTCACTGTTGGGCAATCTTTCTTGAAATGTGTAACATCTCCACATAATTTACATGATCCCCCACTTGGATAGAGTCCTCTTGAATTATCAGGACATTCTCGGGCAATGTGTCCTTGTTCGCGAACAAATAAAGCAAGTAGCAAATTTGTACCCTTCTTTTGTGCGACATTTTAAATGCGAATGTTCAGTTGAACCGCACTTGTAACAAATTCCTGACCCAACGGTTTCTATCGGTGATGCGTTGTTGCCTACCTCAGGGCAATCGGAAAGCAGATGACCTGGTTTGCGACACTGGTAACATGTTGTCTTGCAGAGGCGACTAGTGGCTCGTTGGGATTTACGGCTTAGTCTTTTTAAAGTACGTTCTATTTCTCCTAATGAGATCCCTTTCTTACACATCGTTTTACGCAAATCCAACAAATGATCTGCGTCTGTTTTTCGAATTGGGAATCCTTGGAAATAGACCAACGTTTCTTCGACTCCGTCAACTATTAAAACTTTTGGTTTAATTTCTTTTCGTCGTTTGTGTTCCTTCTTAGTTACTTTGGCGTTTTTAAGTATCTCTTCTTGATTTTGTTTTTTATTCTTGTTTTTTACATTTAGTTTCGGTTTTATTTTCGCAGACATTACCTCTGGTGCATCATCATCATTTGCTTTTTTTAATTTCTTTTTCTTATTCATCGGACTTTCAAAATAATCGACTTCTCTATCAATTTTTGCATCTGGTTGTTCATTAACTAGTTTCGCTGGACTGTTAGATTTCTTCTTCTTCTTAGACGACTGATGTTTCTTATTTCCTGAAAATTCGACCGATTTGTTTTTTAATTTCGAATCTGATTCTTCCGTTGGTGCATCGTCATCATTTGCTTTTTTGAATTTCTTTTTCTTATTCATCAGACTTTCCAAATAAAGGATTCCTGTATCAATTTTTGCATCTGTTTGTATTAATTCGTCAATCTTTTCAGTTGAAACATCTTCCTTAACTAGTTTTGCTGGACTTTTAGATTTCCTCTTAATTTTTGCATCTGTTTGTATTAATTTGTCAATCTTTTCCGTTGAAACACCATCTTCCTTAAGTAGTGTCGCTGGACTTTTAAATTTCCTTTTCATTGGCGACTGTTGTGTTTCTGGAAATTCGACCCATTTTTTTTCGATTTTCGATTCTGCTTCTTCCACGAAACTGTCATATTTTCTCTGTCGAATTTCGTTGATTTTTTCACGTTGTTTTTCCAGCTCAGCGTCGGTTTTCGATTGCTCGAGATCTTTCTTCATGGTTGTCCATGATGTAGCTTGTTCTGGCAGACGTTCATTAGAGGCTTTCGATCCTGCTGCTCTAGCGAATCTAGTCATTTTGTTAAAACTATAAAAAAGATATTTATTTTAGAAATGTGATATTACTTATTTTAAGAAATAAACACATGTGTGAAATTCTCGCGAACATAACCTCATTTTATATATACATAACCTCACATTAAAACGTTTTTTTTTTAAATAAATTTAGGTTTATATATCTTTTAAATGTATTTTAAAATACTTCTAACCTTGTATGTATTTTTGAAGCAGTAAAATAAGTATACGTTTATTTTTAAATCAAATTAACGTATTTACCGTTGCGATTTTACAACATATGCGACAAGCGAAAAAATAATGCGCCTATATTTAAGAATCTTCTTTCCCTTTTATTTAGCGTCCGATTCGGAAGGCGGTCATTTTCTTTTGGTTCGAGATTCTAAAGTCAATTCTTGTTTGAATGTTTTAACAGAATTACGTGGTAAAGATTAATGAGCTCATGTCAATATTTTCCTTTTATTAGTCAAGATTGGTTTATAGGTGACACCTATTCTCTGGATGACACTTGGATTGAAATGCTTTATTTGTTAAAAAAAAAAAACATTTATGTGATAAATTGTCATGTATTTTTCATATCATCGCGTTTAAGATATCTATGCAAGCGCAGTCATTTTTGAATATAAATTACAAGTCATTAAATTTCATTTTGTTCAGAAATATGATTATTTCCTCTTGATGTTTGTTTTTATGGGGTTTATGTTAAACAAGATTCCGTTTTAATGAAAATTTACATTTATTCAAAATAGCATTTTCATGGGTTAAGTAATTATTTCAATATATATGGAATCAAACATTTATTTAGAACACTACGACCGTTTGTTCTTCGCATTGAATTTCAGGAGAAGTAGGAGCATTATCTAAGCTCTCAATATCATCTGTTTCTGCAATTGTACTAACAACTAATTCATTGCTTAAGTTCTCTTGCTTCGCTTTTGGACAATCGTTCTTCAAATGTGTAACATCTCCACATAATTTACATGATCTCCAATTTGGATTAGACTTATCAGGACATTCTCGAGCAATGTGTCCTTGTTCGCGACAAATAAAGCAAGTAGCAAATTTGTACCCTGTTTTTATGTGACATTTTAAATGCGAATGTTCAGTTGAACCGCACTTGTAACAAATTCCTGACCTAACGGTTTCTATCGGTGATGCGCTGTTGCTTACTTCAGGGCAATTGGAAAGCAGATGACCTGGTTTGCGACACTGGTAACATATTTTGTTGAGGCGACTAGTGGTTCGTTCGGATTTACGGCGTAGGGTTTGTAAACCACGTTCTAAATCTGTTAATGAGATTCCTTTGTTACTCATCATTTTACGCAATTCCAACAAATTATCTGCGTCAGTATTTTTGATTGGGTTTCCTTGAAAATGGACCCGCGTTCCTTTGACTCCGTCAACCATAAGAACCTTTGGTTCCTGTCCTTGTTTTTGAGCAATAATATGAGATCGTTTTGGTTTTTTTTTTTTTGCATATAGTTTCAGCTTTATTTTCGCAGACATTTCCTCTGGGGCATCCTCATCATTTGCTTTTTTGAATTTCTTTTTCTTATTCATAGAACCTTCGAAATTATCGACTTCTCTATCAATTTTTGCATCTTGTTGTTCATTAACTAGTTTCGCTGGACTTTTAGATTTCCTCTTCATTGGCGACTGTTGTGTTTTCTTATCTCCTGGAAATTCGATTTTCGATTCTGCTTCTTCCACGAAATTGTCATATTTTCTCTGTTGAATATCTTTCTTCATGGTCGTACGTGATGTGGCTTGGTCTGGAAGACGTTCATTAGAGGAATTCGATCCTGTTGCTCTAGCGAATTTAGTTATTTTGTTAAAACTATAAAAAAGATATTTATTTTAGAAATGTGATAAGTTCAATTACTTATTTTAAGAAATAAACACGTATTTGTGAAATGCTCGCGAACATAACCTCATTTTATATATGCATAACCTCACATTAAAAACTTTTTTTTAAAATAAATTTAGATTTATATATCTTTTAAATGTATTTTACAATACTTCTAACCTTGTATGTATCTTTGAAGCAGTAAAATAAGTATACGTTTATTTTTAAATCAAATTTAACGTATTTACCGTTGCGATTTCACAAGTCTGCACAAGTCAACAGTCACAACCAAGACACAACATGCACAACATGTTGCAACATGTGCACAAGGAACAGCCGATGTTGGCCGCAGGTTGGCCGATATGCTTCAAGCGAAAAATAAATTATGAATCTTCTTTCCCTTTTATTTAGCGTCCGGAATCGGAAGGCGGTCATTTTCTTTTGATTCGAAATTCGGTTCTTGTTTGAATGTTTTAACAGTGTTTATAACAAAATTACGTGGTAAAGATTAATAACCTCATGTCAATATTTTCCTTTTATTAGTCAGGATTGGTTTATATATGACACTTGGATTGAAAGGCTTTATTTGTTCAAATAAAAAAAAAATCCATTTATGTGATAAATTGACATGTATTTTTCATATCATCGCGTTCAAGATATCTATTGAAGCGCAGTCGATTTTAAATATAAATTATAAGTCATTCATTGCATTTTGTTCAGAAATATGATTATTTGCTCTATATGTTTGTTATCGGAAATAACGACATAGATGCTAATGATTTCTGTAACTTGAATTCAAAAATTACCTTACATAGATTATACACAACATTTTTTAGTAAATGTTTTTATTTATGGCCCACAAAGACCGCTTTGCTGTAATTGGAGTGCAAGTAAAATAAATAAAAAACTACTATTACTGTATAGGATTTACACATTTATTTTCAAAGAATACGTACATTTTTACGATAAAATTTACCAAATATGTATATGTATTAAAATAGATATTTTTATCAAATTTGATCTTGATTATTTTCATCATAAATGAATTAATAACTATCAGCCTTATTCATAGTTATTTTGTAATATATAACATTTTAGTTAGTCATCATTCGGTAGACTTGATAACTGACTATTATTATGAATATGGTTGCATGTGTATTTAAGTGATTTTGAACATTTTAATTATATAATGGTACATTTATCAACGATCTTAAACAGCCTTTTCATGAGCTACATTACTTCGTTTTTGCCGGAGTAAAATATTGTTAATATACTATAATTCGTGTAAAACTAATCTTAAATTATTAACAAGCAATCATGAATAATACATTTTTTTAGATAAACTAAATGTAATAGATATTTAATGGCACATTAAGTCACATCTGTTTTTTTTTGTCTGGTTATCTAGTACTTGAGATATCTGTAGGACTCAAATTATATTTTATACATTTTCGCTGCTCCGGTCAACTAAAACGATATTAAATATGATTTCCATTCTGTATAATACATGTATCTCCAATCAGTTCCTGTTTACAACGATACTGAGTCATTAGATTTTGAACTTTGTGCTCGAGCAACATGCTATTATCAGCCGGTAAACCTAGACAGGCTCTCAAAACATTTTCAATACATGCTTTTTGTTTGAACAATGCATTCACTACCGTTGTGCCCTTTGGCACTAAAGGTGCTTTACATAAATAACTTAAAATCGATAATACAGGATGGAATTTTCCGTATTGCTCGTCGCCCACTCGTTTGAACTCGATTCGAGTACAAAGTTCGGCCAATATGACCAAATCTAAGATGATTGGGGTCGCTAAGAGTGAGTCCTCGCATGTGTTGTGCACTACGAGTGTGTTGTGTCCGCCCATCATTATCTCAGAGGTGTATTCATCCATTGCTCGTTTGCTATCACCTGTATAAATAGAGTCATCGTTTGTGTAACGAATTGTTAAAATTTCGAATTATAGATAAAATATTTATGTGTTTTTAGGCAGTAAAGATAAGATATAACAAATTGCAATCATTACTTTGATTGTATGCATTTTGGCTGGGTGAAAATTTTCTAAAACAATTAATTGTTTTGCATAAATATTCTTATTATGTATATATTCTTAGTACGAATGACTTACCCACATAAGGTACATATTTAATGACAACACAATGATCAGGCATCTCATTTTCTTTGTAAAGAATACGATTTGAAGATACCATATCATCTACAACATTACTCTTTGATATCTAGAAAGAAATATTGATTGTTTAAACATACATTAATTCAATCCAGGACTAAAAAAATGGACTTCAATTTGAAATACAGTCTTATATCATTCACCATACAATATTTTATATTTACCTCTTTAGATCTAAATTGTTTAGCAGATGACAAATTTTTCCCGTCATTATTGCCTAAATGATTATAACTAACAATACTGACAGGTTTGATGCCGGCGCTGATTAAAAAATCAACCAAAACTGATTTGATTTTAGTTTGGCCTGATTTAAAATCATCACCAGAAATAAACACATTGTTGGTTTCGGCCAGTTCAATCACACCAGGTACGAAAGTATTTTGTGGAGATCCATTAATATAAACACACTAAGATAATAATTAAGAAATGTTATTAAAGCTTTATTTTTGATTTTTTTTATCAAAAACCTTTTTCGTTATTGCCGCATAGGCAAATATCGTCGATGGAGAAATGTCTTTATGGTTATTTGCTAGAGCTGTTTTTAAATTTGCTGCTGTGTCATGGACGCCATCTATCACGTCGCAGAATCGTTCCGTGTTTGCAGACCATAAAATGATGACTTGGTCAACTTTAGATTTTGATTTAAAATCGTCGATATCTCTACATATTTGCTCGAATTGCTCCTGTTTGGTACCTTTTATTAAATTGTCAGCTCGTTCAGCCTAAATATTAATAAGTTTTTTAAATCACCTAAGGCTTAAATAAATATGGATTGATTATTGTAAATATTTTTTCTCGACTAGATCATTCAACTTTGATTTTATTTACATATATTAGAAAATATATTAAATATAAACTTTGAACGTTTAAATCAATAAAAAAATATTAGTTGAATATTATTTTAATAATACACGTGTACTTTTTATCAATGATGAATAAACTAACAATTATTACTTGAAATCATAAAAAAAATTGAAAAATACATTTCATCATATTTATTTATACGTATTTAATTTATTATTTTTGCAGAATTGTTTCACAAAGTAAATATTTAATTGATAATAAGTGAAATGATAAAAATGAAATGTATTGATAAATATATTTATTTTTGGATAACCAAATTTATTGCTCGTTATCAATTATTAATCCTAAATATTTATTGGTGGCTAGAAACTTTATATGGTGCGATTCTGCGCGAATTTCTAAGTCTGCAAGGAGAATCTGATTGTTTTACGTCAATACGATAACATACTTATAGTTATACCTATTTCATTAAGTAGAATCTTACTTGATTAGCAGCAATAAAATCCGGATCATATACAGCTGGTCGTGGTTGCATTTTATGCATGTATTGTTGCAATTGATCCTGCAATTCTGGTTCTAAAACTTCCGCGCGTTTCATAGACTCAAACAGGTTTAAACCTGAAATATCCCAGCCATCAACGATAATGTCATCGGGGTTGACCATAGGTAACATAGATGACATAGGTACATAGACATCTTCTCCAGAAGGCCCTGTGCCCAAACGCACTGTAGACGCTTGGGTGATTGAACCGTACCTATATTTGTGAAAACGTTGCTATAGTATTTGCGCATTTTTGTAAATAGGGGAAAAGGTACCAGTTTGAGTGTTGGGTGCCTTGTTTTGTGCGCCATGATAAACCCAGTTTATTAGCGATCAATGCAGCTGTGATTGTTGTTCCATTGTTGCCACCCCAACCAACTAACATTACTCCTAAACGAGGTACTTTGCGTCCCGTGCGTATTTGTAAGGAATCAGTGTGAGATGTTGCCTTAAAAATTATTATTTTCAATATTTTATTGCATATATTCCGACTTTTGGTTAAATATTTTGAAATTGTTTCGTTAACAATTTGGTAATTACTAGAGATTTTAAAATATATTTGAAAAAGTTTTCAAATATATCTATACATTTTTTATTGCGTTTTTTTTTTCGATAACATTATTAGTAATTAGAATATTTAATTTTATTATATTTTAAACAGGGTATAAAATAAAATTTATTCTCATTGTTGATACAAATATCACTTTTAATTGTTGGCAATGTCAAAAACGAATTGTAGAAATTAAAAAATATACATATTAATTATTTGCTCAAAGTGGCAAACCTCTTAGAATTATTTTAATATTATGCAGGGTCTAAATACCATGATTTAATATAATATAAATTCTACATAGCTTTGAGGTAACATAACATATACGATTATTGATTTTTGATGTGTTCAGTACAGATTCTAGAACAATCTAATATGAAATATATACAACGCAATATTATCATTATAGACATATATATTTTTAATGTAGTAACGTAGCATTAGTATGAATTTTTAAAAGTATATTTTAAATATTTACCAATATCTTAGCCCCTTTCCGCTCAACCTTCGTTGTTTGGTATTCATAGTTGGTTTCCATAAAATCATCCGAATACGTGACATTAGAACTTTCAATTATTGCAGACATAATTTTGTTTTTAATCAACAATGCACTAACAAACAAAACTTATTGAGAAATGAGAGATCAGGCATCAATCACCCGGTATCAGCGGTATCAAGTCGTAAGAAGCCCCGCCAGTATTTATTTCATATCCCCACCCATGGAAATATAAATATGACCAATCAAAATGACAATAATTCACATGTGTCAAAAAATTATTTACGAAATAAAAGTATGATTGAAATTATAAATGAATACTTATATACTGTTTAAACAAACTTATGTTTATTTTAAATTGCGATATACGTTTAATTTAAAACAAATTTGATTCTGTATTTGAATTCATAATCTAGTTATTATACGCGTTTTAATAAAGGTAACACTCGCAAAAATTATGAAACGATTATATTTAGCATGAATATAAATATTTTCACCAAATTTTTGTGTAATATTTGAAATGGACATTTATGTAAAAACCAAACGTTGGGAGATGTGGTTGCACAATGTTGCCACAATTTTAGAGCTAGTACTACGCATATATATTTTTAACTTCCTTTAATCATAAAGTATATACACACACAAAAATGCGTTTATATATAATAGATTGTGACATTTCTATATAAAAATTTGGTTATATTGTAAAATAAATATTTAAATTGAGGATGTAGGAAAATCAAAATTTAAACCGAGTATTGGCAACATTAGTTGTAATGCTTTTGCTGTCAACTGTCAATACATAACCAAATAAGCGCCAAGTGTTTCGAAAACATGTAAAACTAAACCGTAAATATGTAATTTGTTTGAAACTTTTCCTTTGATACTAAAAATTAGTGATCGTGTGTCATCAAACATAAGTTGCCTTAACCAAATCAACACAATGAACGCATCGGCACTAGATAATTGTTGTATGTATTTGGATTCTCCAAAAATTACTAAAAGACGACAAAGTGCTAAAGATTTGAAAGATTTACTTGCAAATAAAGATGTCATCGAATTACTACACGCCGGTGAAAATCGCCGAAATTGGGACTTCGTTTACACCTCGGTCCAAAAATTGATTCGAAAGGTATTTGTTTTAATTTTTTACAAGTCCAATAACTTTATTTCAATTTACTGTTGATATAAAGGAAGCAGAAAAATGTCATCAAGATGAATCTAAAGCGAAAACTTCTAGCAGTGTTACTAATACTTATAAAAGCATTTGCAATCCTTTATTAACGTTAGTACTCGCTAAAGCTAATTCCGGAGGTAATATTTCAATTTAGGACTGATTCAACGTTTTAGTATTTGCTTTAATATTTTAGAACCTCGATTGTCTGCTACTAAATTAGTAGATAGTGTTTTACAGTGTTTATATTGTGAATATCAAAAGAAATATTTTGGTGATGTTTATATAACTATTTTGGTAAAACATGTACTACCCGTTCGGAAATATTGGGGACAGCTTACTAAAAAACAGTGGCAAGGTACTTAGGCATAACCATTCACACTCCACGTGAAACAACAATAAAATTTAAATTTTTTGATTGTAGACATATATTATCTACTTAAAGATTTGTACAAAGATCCGACTTTAGAAACGGATAGACAAAATGTATTACGAGGACTATATTTAACATTAAAATGGGGCTCTTTACACAGTTCTTTGTCACTAATACTAAGGCAAGAATTTGCATTTGTAAAAGACATTTGCTTAGCAGTTAAATTTCAAAAATATTCTACTCAACAAGAAATTACCTTACAGTTATTAATATCGTTTTGTACTCAAGTAAATATATATACATATATATTCTGATAATACGTTAATACGACTTTCATTTCAAGTGCATTTAAATAATAATTTTAAGTACAAACATTTTTAAAAATCTTTATTTTTTAATTAAAAAAAAAAAATGATTTACAGATTTTAATTACAAACAGTTTTTTTTTTCATATATAGTTGAAGTCATGTTTAATGAAACAGATAATACTGTTAAGGTTACACATAAAATTGTGATGAATAATCTAATATTTTCAGTTGTTCATTTTATCTAACCACCCACACTATTGTTCTATTTATCTACAAATTTATATTTCCGTATATTTCAGAGTTTTTTTTTTTTAATAGTATTTTATATTATTTAATTTAATAAAATCCCATTTCTTTTTACTTATGATTATAATCTCTTTTCATTTAAAAATGCACTTCATATAAGGGTCATAATGACGTAATAAATACTTGAATACAAAAATTAAAAAACAAATAATTTTAGCTAGCGAAAGATTGCCGAATGGCCTCTTGTAAATTAGGTGAAGAAATAGCTCAAACTGTAATCGGTTTATATGAATTGCGATTCGAGAATAATTGTGGAAAAAAAGTAAGAGATACCCAAATATATAACTAGTTATATTCTAAAATATATTCAAATGTCGTAGAGTTTACTTTTCGATTTTATGCTCTTACAATTACGTCTACATCACCCAAATGGAGCGACGGAAAATAGTTCATCTGCTTACGCTTACAATCCTGTAAAATGGAAAGCCATACTTCGGTCTTTATATTCGATTTTATTTAACGAAGTTGACGTAATTTTACGTCACTTTTCCGTTCGAGGTGGTATTACGTTACCGACGTTGCGGCCGAATTTTTTGGCTCTATTTGTTGAAGTTTCAAAACAAGTATGTTTTCCATTTATATTTTCTAGATTATTTTACGGATATGTTTTTAAATGTTTGATTTAGGTTCTTGATAGTGGCGTCCATGATGTAACTCAAGCTACAGTTTTGGCAAATTATGCAGATTGTTCGTTGCCATTGGCAAAAAAGCCTAGATTGGAAATTGGGATACCTGCCATTATTTCATGTGTACAATCGCCCGGAAACTGGCCATGGTAACTAGTTTTTATATTATATTATTTGAGTGTCTATGCGTTCAAAAATATACTTTAAAATTTAATTCTAATCCACAACTAATTATAGAATTTTGTGGAAGAAAATCACTATCTTTTACAGGGCCTTATATATTTAGTTTGTATATTTAAAAAATAACATTAATCAGTATAATTTTTTATTTATTTAAAGAATATACATTTATTTGCCAGACATATGATTGATTCAATATGTATCCTAATTTGTATATCTTTCGAGTAGGTTAAGTATATTAGTCGAATTGCTAAGTACTTATCCTGACCTAATCCAACCAAATGATTTCGCAACATTATTAGACATTCTATCAGGCTTGCAAGCTGAATGCAAAGACTCAGACACTCGTCATTATTTGTATAAATTATTAAGTGTTATGGTACAAGCGCAAGAACAATTTGATGACTCATTTGAAACTGATAGACTTGATAATATTTGGGCTAAAATCTGGGAAACTGCATTAAGGTAAATTTTCTATACAGAAGAAAAATGGTGCCTATGATTTTAATATAATCTAATTTTTTAGATCTGTTGGTTTAAATCAAAACGAAGAAACAACACATAAATTACTACAAAAAATGTTGCATCACAGAAAAACAACTCAATCAATGTCGCTTCTATCAATTTATTCATCTGGAGTCTTAAACATTTCAGTTCATAGCATTAACACACTCAATATTTTATGTAAAACGATCACATTGCCTGAATTCGTAAACGAAATAATGATACGTAAATATTTAATTAATTTTATATTAGGACTGAACAACGAAAAAGTTCTTAACAGTTCTGTTTATTCTGAAAAAATAACCGCACACGTTTTGGTTGGGTTAGTAACGAAAATGTGGCCTTATCAAATTAACTATGACTTAAACGAACACGTACCAAGAGATTATAAATGTATAGAACATTCCTATCATTTGTCTTCATTCGAAGGGGCTTTAATTTATGACAAACTAACGCTTGAAGGACAAACAAATCAAGATAATTGTTTGCTGCATTATGAATCGTTTCAAGAAATACAAAACGCAATGAAAACATTTATAAATAGATTGTGTGAAACGAATAACACTATAGATTTTATGAATGGATTTTTTTTGATACTACATATTTTGTCTGAATTGTTGAGTTTTGGTATTTTAAAAGGAGAAGATATAAATAAGTTTGTCGATGTTACGAGATTGTTTCAACATTTAAATGAATATGTTAAACATCAGATAGAAATTCCTGGAGATCATATACCAGATTTGAAACAAGTAGAAATGTTATTTTCGTTAAAAGTAGACGAGAAAATCTCGAATTTGATTAGAAATGAAGTGTCTATTCCATTTGTGAAGTTGTTTTTTGACTTTCTGTACATGGACGAAGTTGATGGGACAGGTACATAATTAAAAATAGTTTTTCACGTAATGGATACATTTGAATAATTTTGTAGATGATATGGATGATGGTTCATTTATATCACCATCCTCAATTGATCTGGAATGTACTGATAGTTCATGTAGTTTATTAAACGAAGGATCATTAAAAAATATTGAAAAAAATCAGTTATTTTCCATGCGTATTTTGTCTTTATATTGTTGTGTACCTGATAGTAATACAATGAATCCAAATCAAACACTTGCACTGGATACTTTGTCTAAGCTAAATTCAGAACAGATAGATAACGCTGAATTTCAAATGGTATTATTTTCTACCAAGTTGTATATATAAAAACTGTTTTTTATTTATTCTAATTTTAGACTGTTTATTTCATTAAAACTGTTGCTTCTTGTAAACAAGGAACATTACAAAATAGTACAATTTCAGCTATTTTGCGAGCTTTACATCAATTAATGGTTGAGAAACATAAAGATTATGATGCTGCTATTCTTCTTCTACAACTATTAAAAGGTACATTTGACTAATTTAATGTTTTGATTTTAAACCCAAATGTAACACAACTGACTCTTAATTATTTTAAAAATTGAATGTTTTGTATACATTCTAGATACATTTAAACATGTCGAATGTTCAAATTTGGAATCTCTAAAAGAAAAAGCTTTAGACTTATTGAGACCGTTTTATGAACAGCGAAATTCTTACGGGCCTTATTTGTCTGTGATTGTTGCGGAATGTATCGGAGAAATAGCAAAAGTAATTCTCTTGATTATTAACTATTTTATAATTTACATCTTAACATTTAAACACTTTTAACAATTTATAGATTTTTTTTTATTCCTATTATAATACTGTTTTGTGTTATTTTCACAGTTTAATAATTTGCAAACATGGCCAACTAGTATAGAAATGATCGAAAATTTATTAAATTTTCTCAAATCAGATCATCAAGAAATTAGATTTGCAGCAATAAAAAATTTACTTAACATATTTTCTACTTCTGCTGCGTCTTCATCACAAGAATTACTTCAACAAACAAACTTTTTTAAACTAACTTGTACAGAGGTAGTATTTTATAGGCCCCAAAATCAATTCGTAGTACATTTATACAATTTTTATTTAGATTTTGCAGTCGTTTACAGTTGGTGATAACTTAGGCGAAGATCAAGTCATTGACGAAGGAGTAAATCGTACTGCAAGTGCATTACATGCATATGCGGCCATAATCGTATCCAGTTCTCTTTGGAGAAAAAAGTCCTTATTTGCCATGGTAGAACTTGTCAGTGAAAAGAAAATAAATATTGGTAAGAGTATTCTTCTTCTTAAAATTACAATTTCTATAATTTATAAATTTATAGAAATTGTCCTAAAAGTATTAATAATAATCACAAAAAAACTGAACTTAAAAGATGTTAAAGACTTCATGGACATGAATTTGAATTATTTGATTTCCCAGTGGAATAAAAATGGATTTACCTTATCTAGTTTCCCTTTTGCATTGTTTGAATGTCAAAGCGCGATAATTTTCTATTTGCGATATTTAAATATTGTGGTACCAATTATGTTACAAGATCCAACCAAATGTTTATTGAATCAAATTTGTCTTGAGGCAAAACAATCGTTGAATGACGTTGTCAAGGTATTTAATCTAACATAGATGTGTATAAACAATCTTTAATTTTGTTTAAAATTCAAGGATTCATACCCGAATATAATAGCTCAGTTTCTTCCTACTCACATTTTGGGTAAACCAGCGGAAGGACATAGTGTGACAAATGATGATATTAAGACAGCGAATTTATTATTTAAACAACTCGATGAGATTTTTACTTCGGATCATTCAAAAATATTGATCATTGAAATGTTAGATAAAGTTTATATTGAATTATTGAATCGATTTTTCGATCTGGAACATTTTGAATCTCAATTTGGGTTTGCTCAAATTTTACCGGAACCTGACCCACCGTTTTACAATAAAGAATTATTTTTCGTAACTTTAAATTATATAGAAGTAAGTCTATCTCTTAAATATGACAATGTACATCTTAGGAGGAGAATCCAAATCTTTAACTTCCTAAGTAATGCATTTGTAAAACAGATTTAATTTTGAATTTTATTAGAGGTAAAACAAAATACTAATATTATATATTTTTTTTAGCATAAGTTACCATCAAAAAAATCAATTATAGCATATTGTATTCAACATTGTCCATGGAAATTAGAGCAAATTTTACTTAATTTAACAATAAGTTTGCATAAAACACCTATAATTGAAGACAAATTAATATCGTTACATCGGTATTCAGTTTTAGTGGATTATATAATTCCTGAATTAGAATCTCAGAATAATATGAAATTATTTTTAACCCGAAGTATTACGTATAACTTAATGAACATAATAAAATCATACACAGGCGACGACATTTTATTGAGCATTGCAGCCTGTCGCTACTTCAAAACGTTCAGTTCAAAATGCTTATCGTATTGTTCAACAATATTCAAAAAACTACTCATTTTAATCATAAGTACCCTAGTGCCTATCGCGAAATTAAATTCTCAATTAAGTGAAGAATGTATAATAGTTCTAAATTTTTTGATTATCGAAAATGCCCAACATTTACATAAAAGTATTGAATCTTTGGATCCTTTTCCTACTGATAAGAAATTCGAGAAAATTCAAGCAGTTTACGACAAAATTAAATACGGAAACGATAAATTCACACTTGAACAAGAAATTGTTCATTTTCTTAACGCCGACAGTTCGATTAGCGATCGTACTGAAGGGTTGCAACATTTAAAAGTACAACTCTCAGAAAAAAAATCGGAACTCGCTAAATTGTACGCAAATCTTCATAAACTACGAGGATTCTGTGAGGATTGTGAAGAAAGCATACTTCATAAATTGATTTGTATGTTGGTTAAATTGACTACATCACTCAATCCCAAAGTAAATTTTGATTTAAACGATTTCTCTACTGTATGGCAAGTTAAACAAAAGATTGATTATATATTTTGCATGTAGGTAAGTTTAGAATCTGCACGTTGCTTAGGAGAGCTAGGCCCTGCAGATCTAACAACATTGGTCTTAAAACCAGAAAAACCAATCAAAGAAACTGATACGAGTCCCTCTGAATTTGTTATTGGCCAAATAATTGTGTTACTATCACAATATTTGGTGAATAATGATATTCAGGTAGCTAAAGCTGCCAGTGATGCTCTATACACTATACTTGCTTGCAAAGAAGGCAAAATTGTTATATGTAAGATTTTTATTTTATAGCTAGTCAATTTTATTTAAAATTAATATTTTTCTGAACAGATTCGGAAGATAAAGATTATGGTTGCGGGGTTCTAGAAAAATTATATGTAACCCCATTTATACCACCAAAAAAATCCAGCACAGATTCGTGTATAAATGTTGACGTAAAATCATTCATCAGAAATTTAGATCGTTGTGATCTATGGTGTCCTACATTACAATGTTCGCATTTCGACTGGATCACAATGCTAGTTTGTGAATTACTACAAGTTTTTCCTGAAAAATGTGTGCTACGTATACTTATACCAGTTTGCAAAGCTAAGGTATCAAATCTAAGCAAACATTAAAATACCACTTGCAAAAAACAACAACTTATATTCAATATGTTTTAGGTGGAATTCTCAGAGCAAATATTTCCTTTGATTATATATCTTTTGTTGTGTCAAAATAAGAAGTCATGCACTTCTTTAATTAGTAAACAAATTCGGCAATTTTTTAATAACCATTGGACTGGTTTGATTTCAAATGGCAATTCACTTTCGCAATCTTCTATAAATAGTATTGTTATGTTTAATAGAGCTTCAGTTCAATGTATGCTAAATGTGGTTCATTTTATACGTTTGCAGCAAAATATAAGTCATAATAAGTAAGAAACATGATTAATTAGTAAAATGAACTAAATGTAAAACATTTAAATGGTGACAAAAAATTTAAGATATAAGTTAATTATGCTGTCACTAGATCTGTGTCGAATCATTTAACTAGTATATCTAACATAATAATATGTTTATGTAAAGTATATTTTGTTGTAGAAAAATGATTGATGAATTAGATTTGAATTATCTGCATGTGGCCCAAAGTGCTCAATTTTGTTCAGCACATTTTACTTCGATTTTGTATGCTGAGTTATGGTGTCACGGGAAATTAGAAGATAAAGAATCACAAAATACTGATAGTAGTAGCTCGTCTACCCTTGATTATGTCTGTGAAAATGAACAACCGGAATTAACACAAGCATTTCAAAACATAATGAGAGAAGTAAGTTATTTTAACTTACTGATTACACATAAATAAATTGATTTATGAATTTTGTATTCTAATTAGAGTTACAAAAAAATCGGCGATTTTGATGCAATGCAAGGTTGCGGTACATCATATCTATTAAATACAAACACCAGAGTAGAATACTACAAAAACTTAGGTCGTTGGGACAAAGTAACACTTCATTACGACTCTCAACTAGCATTTGGTGTACAAAACGTATCAACAGATATAATTGGAGCCTTAAAAAATAACAGTCTACACTACTTGGCATCAAATTTCAACACAGACAACTTAAATATACAATACGATTGCGCATGGCGTTTGGGCCGCTGGAATATTTCCGATTCTACTCATATAGAACCGATTAATAACTTTGAAAAGTATCACTATTATGCATTGAAATCACTACATGAACATGACAATATTAGTATGAACCAAGCTATAGTTGAAGCTAGAAAACATGTGATTCAGAGTTTATCACATGCTAGCTTAGAAAGTAGTAAGAATTTATATAAAGCCATGACAGAGCTTCAGTTATTGCAAGAAATTGAGAACTTCTCAAAAGCCAAAATCGATTTTAAGTTTACAGATTTGTTCAAAAAATGGGAACTTCAAAATAACTTTAGTAAAAACGAATTTGATTATATTGAGCCGATCAAAACTCAAAGAATTACAATGTTACATGATATTTATCGTAATGAAAATATTGAGCATATTAAGATATTTTTAGCCGACTTACATTTACAACTAGCGGGTAAGTTAGATTTAAAATAAATATATTTTTTGTATTACTACTGTGGAAATATTTTCATGTCATTAATGGTGGGTAAATATTTTTTAAAATTTAGATGAAGCAAGAACAGAAGGTGTCTATGCAGTAGCACAACGTTCGCTAAACAATCTTTCCTTCATCGAACATTTAACTCCGGAAATTAAAGGTCGTATCCTGTTCGAACAAGCTCAACTTTCATGGTTGGATGACAAGACATCCGGTCGGCATTTGTTGCTGCATTTACTCGACCATAATAGCGACACAATTCCACAACAATTGTACGCGGTTGCGTTGAAATTATATGGGAATTGGATGGTTGAAACACGGTCGGAAAATCCGTCAACGATTATCGAAAAATATTTCGAGAAATCATTAAAGATCTTAGATAATGTGGGAGATACAACAGATGCTATTGAGTGTCGCTGTACTGCATTAGATTCATTGGCTAGGTTTGCTGATTCGCAATACCAACATGTAAGTTATTATAGTTAATTTTGACATTAGGTAATAAGTTAAACATTAATAAGATGTTACCAATTTCGTTATTGTGATTGATATAAATTATTTTTTTAATGGTTAAATTCATTTATTATTTATATAATTTTAAGTGTTACTCCGAAATTTGTTTATTTTTTGAAATAGGTAACTAGTTGTATCGAATCAACTGCTTTCGAAAGTAAAGTTCAAACTATAAAAAAATTCCGTGAACTTGTTGCTCAAATTAGACAAAAACCTGTCATGTCCGCTGATGAAAGACGAGCTGAAGCACTTTATGATAGACAAAGTAAAATAGATGAGACTGAAGTGAATAATGCGTATAATGAGAAGAATATGTATCTTAAACTTGCTGTTTCGTATGTGTTTTTCTGCTACTTTAATCAACAAAATAACTAACATCAATTTTCTTTAGACAATACATTCGAATCTTGGAACAATGTGACACATACAATTTAAAAATGTTCCGAATTTTATCTATAACTTTAGACAATAAAACTAATAAAGATCTGCTTAAATTACTAAAAGAATCTATACAAAAAATTTCAACTTACAAATATATACCATTAGTTCCACAACTTGTTCCTCATATAGGCAGTAATCAAAATGATATGTTCGAAAAAATAATCCACGAAATCTTAGGTGCAAATCAAAAACGACTCATAATTAATCAAATATTAAATTTGAAATATATTTTAGAACGATGTGCCGTTGACCATCCGCATCACACTTTACCAATCATTTTAGCCCTTGCTGATTCATATAAAGACCGAGATTTTGATCCTAGTAATAACAATACTTCTGCAGAAGTACGTGTCCAAACTGCCAAAGAGCTACTAACGAAATTAAAAAAAAATAAACTGCTATATAGTATTATTAAAAACATGGAATGTGTTTCAACGGCTTTGATAAGCTTGGCGTATTTGGACCGTAAAAAGTGTACTGAACGGAAAAAAGGGTTTATTATCCCATCGAAAGAAGTTATTAAAAATATTCGGAATATGGATAATGTTTTATTGCCTACTTTGAAAATTGAAGTTCGCAAAAGTTGTAATTATAACGATATAGTCGGTATGTATACAACAAGAACGTGACATCACAACTTATCAAAGCATTACTGTTAGATTTGGTCGCATGATTGTATTGTTTTTGTTAGGAATTCAAGAATTCAGTGGAAGTTTCTCATTTGTTGGAGGTATAAACGCTCCAAAAAAAATCTCGTGCTTAGGTACTGATGGTGTATTGCGACCTCAATTAATTAAAGGAAGGGATGATTTGCGACAAGATGCAGTGATGCAACAAGTTTTTACAATTATGAATACTCTTTTAGCAAAAAATAAACAAACAAGAAAATTGTTGATACGGACATATAAGGTATGTTTTATGTCTTTATATATATATATATATATATATATATATATATATATATATATATATATATATATATATAAATATATATATATATATATATATTTATAATATTTTTAAACTGTAATATTTTGGATTATGTTTTTGTAAAACAGGTCGTACCCTTATCACAACGCAGTGGTATAATCGAATGGTGTGAAAATACCGAACCACTTGGCGTCTATCTTACTGATGCACATAAACGTTATCATCCTTCAGATTGGGCAACATTTGAATGCAAAAATCAACTTAGGGTACGCCAATTTCTATTTTATTCTGGATACATTGATTATTTTTTTCTCTATCGAATTGCCTTGTGTTTTTAATAGGCTGTGCATACAAAGAACCACGAAACGAAATACAAGATATTTAAACAAATATGTTCTAATTTTCGACCGGTATTTCATATGTTCTTCATTTCTTCGTATCCACAACCTACTATTTGGTTCGAACGGCGAAGAGCATATATGCACAGTGTTGCTACCTCAAGTATGGTTGGCTATATTCTAGGACTAGGCGATAGACATGTGCAGAATATTTTGCTGGACAAAAATACAGCAGAAGTCATTCATATTGATTTCGGTATGATAATTTAATAATAAGTAAAGCAAATAATATTAATTTTATTGTACGCTTCTGTAGACTTTTAGAATAACAATATTTAAGTGGGTTTGGTAATGGTTTTGTTTATTTTAGGAATTGCATTTGAGCAAGGAAGAGTTCTGCCTACCCCAGAAACTGTTCCATTTCGTTTATCGAGAGATATCGAAGCCGGAATGGGAATTTGTGGAATTGAGGGCGTCTTTAGAAGGTATAACAGAATGATGTGCATGTTTGCGTATTCTGAGATATATATTTTTCTTAGGTCTTGTGAAAAAACTATGCATGTCCTTCGACAAAATTCCGAAACAGTGATTACAATTCTTGAAGTATTACTCTATGATCCATTGTATGTATGGACTATAACTGCAGCTGAAGCGTACAGCCGACAAAAAGACGAAGATCAACAAAGTTTAAGCTTTACAGATGACGGTATTTCGATTAGAGCTTACTGTACTCATATCAAATATCATCAATGTTTTTTATAGATGCTACACCTGTTAATGTAACTGCAGAACGAGTACTCTTACGACTAAAACAAAAACTGCAAGGTACAGAAAATGGCGGGGTCTGCAGTGTCGAGGGACAAGTCGAATGGTTACTGCAAGAAGCTAGGGACCCTGTGAATCTCAGCCGGCTATACTTTGGCTGGCAGTCATATTTGTGATTATCTATATGTATATTCTGTTAACTATCATTAGTCTAAGTTCAAAAATATTACCATTTATTTTCAGACTTATAGTTCCAAAATATATTTAAGTGGAAAAAGTCAAATAAATTAATAGCTGTAGTGTATTACTATTTTTTTTTTGTTCCAATTATTATATTTTTTTACTTTCGAATAAAGTTACTTTAATGCCATATATATTTTGCATTTTCTTCTTATTAGCAATATTCAAAAATAACTTATTTGTAATTGCGATCAATTACAATGTTATTGTTACATGACGTTCTTAATAAATATTTTATTAAATTATTAATTACAATTGTCTAATTTTAGATATAATCATCGATTTACTATTATGATTTATTGGGTTTGAATGTAAATAGTTCATGCTAACGGCTATCTGCTATCCTAGATTAGTTGTAAATGTTATATATGCATTTTTTTTAAATTAGAAAATACTAATATTAGTATTTGTTTCAGATCTTTGTATATTTTTTCGAACAGATTTTACCAACTATAACGTAAGTATCACAAAAATATTTTTACGGTACTTTAAATAATAATTATAATAATTTGCGTTTTTGTTCTGTTCAAGGTAATCAATACGCCCCCATTTTGAAACGGGGTACGAACTGCACTGTCAAGCTATAAACGAATGGGGGAGCCAGGGAACAGCGTCCCCCGAGATTAAGGTTGTGTCAGTTAAAAATAATAAAAAATCGTGTTATTTAACTGCTATCTAAGTGCATATAAATGTGTAAAAATTATTGTAGTTGCATCTGTTTTGAAAAACAATAAAGGTAAGTTTTGTTATGCAGAGCGAGATGATTTTCAAATATAGATTTTTGGGTTATCTTTTTACAACACAAATGTATTTGATGTAACTACCATTTTAGGAATTTGGTCCTTATGCAAGGGGTCGTAAAGGTGATAAATGTATGAATTATTTGTTGTAATTTGTAAAATAATGGTTTCATTGCCTTTATAATATTTTTATAACATTATTAGTAATAGTTTATAACAAAAAGAAAGCGGAAAATAATTATATATTCGGACATGTGTTAATTCATAGGTATGGCAGGGCACCCAAACATGTTTATTAAATACGCTAAACTAAGTATTATTATTTCATTTGGTTAATTATTATATGT
This sequence comes from Nebria ingens riversi, assembly GCA_018344505.1. Classification (NCBI taxonomy): domain Eukaryota; kingdom Metazoa; phylum Arthropoda; class Insecta; order Coleoptera; family Carabidae; genus Nebria; species Nebria ingens. Next base: position 531,056 of record JADQWA010000123.1, on the reverse strand, counting down.
TCAATTCATTCCATTGTTGAACTCAAACTTCCTTTATTTCCCCTTGCTCTTTAATTTAATAAAAAACATTAAAATTTATTTTCTGCAAACCGCAATACGGTTGAAACATTTCTATATTTGCTCCTGTATATTTATTACAGATGACGCAAACAAAAACTTTAAATATAACGTGGCATGACCACTTACAGGATTTAAGTGGATTGTTTCAAAAATTATATGAAAACCAAATACTAGTTGATGTAACATTATACTGTACTGAAGGCTCTGTGAAGGCCCACAAACTAGTTCTTTCTGCGTGTAGTCCTTTTTTTTCGAAAATATTCGAAGAAAATCAAGTCGAACACCCTATAATTATTTTAAAAGGTATCACCTTAAGCCAAATGCAACAACTGTTAGCATTTGTCTATAAGGGTTCGATTGATGTAAAAGAACATGATTTAAGCTCATTAATTGAAGCCGGCTCATATCTTGAGATAAAAGGCATGGAATTAAAAAATATTCCCAAAAATATAAAAAATTACGCAAACAAAAATTCTGATATAAGTACGGATAGTAATGTAAAGAAAGAAAAAGAAGACAGTATAGTTACATCACCTACTAAAGAAAAACCGAAGGAAGAAGCTGAAAATCAGGAAAATGAAGATACAACCCAGGACAAAGAAGATAAAACTGAAGTAAATATATATATATATATATATATATATATATATATATATATATATATATATATATATATATATATATATGCAGTGGTTTTTACTTTCTTATTTTTTATTTAATGTTCAATAATAAATATTAATTATTATTATTAAATAATAGATAACCAATTATTTATGTTTTGCGCATGTTTACTTTATTAGTAGCTATGAATATAATTTTAGGATTCAACTAGTGTAAAGCAAGAGGGTTCTGAAGAACCAATTATAAAACAAGCAAGTACACATGGAAGAGAAACTCGTTTCAAGGGCAAAAAACGAGTTAAAGTAACTCATGAAATAATACGTTTTACAAAAGTAAAAACAACTCCAGTAACTTCGGCACCCAAAAAATCTGCAGCAAATACTGCCATTAAAGAACAAAAAAGCAAAACTCAAACTAAAAATACTGATGATGAACCGATTACGAAAAAAGGTATTTTCTTTCGTCTAAAGCCTATACCTATAATTTTGTTTGTTTGGTTTACAAATTGATTTGTAATAACTAGGTAAAGAAGAAATAAAAGCCGAAACCGAAAAATCAACATTATCAATCACAGAAAACGAAGTAATAACGCCAAATGTGGAAATCAAAGAAATGGATTCTGAAATTTTATATGACCATTGCTCAGAAGACGAAGAATCAGAGGTGAGTCATCAATGAATTATTACTTCATAAATGTGACACCAGTGCGGCGTATTGCAAACAAGTTAGAAATATAAAATGATTTATTAATTTTTAGGGGATCCTTGAAGCCAGTACTGAAGATAGAAGATATCTTGAGTGCACTTTCTGTAAGAAAATGTTCAAAAACGATAACGATCTCCATTGCCATACGCGCGTTCACACGGAATCAAAACCATTTAAATGCGACTACTGTGATAGCCTGTAAACAGTTTGATAACTACTGGCATTTCGTCTTGAAATTACTTTTGAATACTTTCAGATTTACACGTTCCTCGCACTTGGCACGACATCGAAGGCGGCATACAGGGGAGAGGCCGTTTAAATGTCAAGAATGTGGACAACTATTTTCGCGACAAGACAAATTAAAGTTACACACCCGAACACACACCGATTACAAGCCGCCACCTTACTTTCGAAAATTGGAGCGAGCCGCATTGAATCCTTCGTATTCCTCCCTAGATCCAGATGAAAAGCGAGCTAGAGGACGACCAAGAAAATATCCTATAGATAGTAAGTAAATCTGTTTATATAGGAAGCCTCCTCACTAGAGACGTGTTTTATTGTTTTAAATATTAAATCAATCTTTTGATTTTTATTTGTTACAGATTCACCAAAAGAAAAGCGGCCTAGAGGTAGACCACGTAAGTTGTCTGGTAAGTTTTATTATTGTAATTATTTCAATCTAATTAATAGTTTTGAAAATAATGAAATGATGAAATAGCTACAAAACTTACTTTCCAGATATTTAAACATTCGCAAATATACCTGTTATTATTATTATTATTAAACAGTTCTAGATTTCATAAATTGGTCTATTTTGAAATTTAAGTTATACATTGTCTAATATTCAATTGATGGTAATTTAAGTAATTGATTTGCCATTCTTAGATTTTTTCTTCTGATAATGTAAAGGGTTTCTGCCACCCCATTTGATGGGAACAGACTTGAAGTTAAGTAGATTTTTAAGCACGTTATTTAAAATATGTCTACATTTGGTTTAGGTTCCAAGGGCGGTTTGCAAATGTTTAAATTTTTGTATAATTTGAACAAGTATACTTTAGCAACTAATCCATTACTAAAGTAATATATTTAAAGGTGAACCAGCTGAGAATTACGATATTACAAATCTTCCTTTCGGAGATTTCTCATATTTAACATCTATGGTTATGGAAGAACAAGTTCCATATAGTGACATAACAATAACACCAGTAATTACTACCGATGTTGACCTCCCAAAACCAGAAGATTCTGCCGATTTGCTTTGTTCCGTTAGACAAATCGGCGAATGTACAATACAAGCAGTATCTAAATAATTTATTTATTTTTATTATTTTTACGTCTTCCTACGATCTATAAATAGAATCTCGAGTAAGTTATTCAGCAAATATTCATTGTTTTTTTCTGATAATTTTGGGAGTTTTATTTAGAGGAATCAATTTTTTGTTCTTATTAATAATAACTTAAACATGTTTTATGAATACATATATAATTTTTAATGTTGTATTTTGTAAAAAGTATTTTAAAATGTTTATTAAGCAGCCTGTTTACATATTTTTCTAGTCTTCTAAACTTATATATCATTCATTTGAAAATATGTATTTGCAATTTATAAAGTAAAAATACAATGTGACACAAAAATAATATTGTATTTTTATATTGGAGACGGCATAGGTTGATTATTAAAAACAGCTATGATATTTTTTGCTGCTAATTCAGCCATATCGTTTCTTGTGGCAACTGTTGCACTTCCCAAATGTGGAATTAAAACTATAAGTAACTAATAAATATCAGTACGGGTTTCAAACAAGTAGCACAAGTGTTATTCATACCGCAATTTGGTAAACTGTAGAGTTTATGGCCAGGTGGTAGTGGTTCAGGAGTCATAACGTCAAGTCCAGCGGCGAATATAGTTTGATTTTCTAAAGCTCGAATTAAAGCGGGTTGGTCAACAATTTTACCGCGAGCAATGTTGACGAATACAGCAGTTTTTTTCATTTTCCCAAATACTTCGTCGTTGAACATATTCTCAGTTTCCGGTGTGTATGGACAGGTCACAATAACGAAATCACTCTGATTCAGTAATTCATTAAACGATACGAAAGTTGCTCCCAGTTCTTTACCTATTTACCAAAATTAAAATTAAGTACATTAAGTTAAAATGTTATTTAGAAGTGAACCTGCAGGCTTTTCGCTATGGCCACAATAAATAAACCGCTCAACTTGAAATCCTTTCAATCTTTTAATAATTTCCTGTCCTATCGAACCTAAACCAATTATTCCAACAGTAGAATGCCGGATATCTTGACCCAGTAAACTATTAACGCTAAATTTCCAGCGACCACTAAAAATATTTTACATAATAATTTCATTAAATATATTTTTGTTTATATTTACTTTGTCATATCTAGCCATCCTTCATGCATTCTTCGAGAAGCGGCCAAGGTTAGTAGAACGGCGATATCAGCGACAGAATGTTGTAGTACGTTTTGCGTGTTTCCCAACAAAATGCCACGGGATTTTAATTCGTTTACATCAATATGATCGACTCCAACCGACATAGTACTTACAACTCGTAACTGTGGTCCTGAGAAATCAATTTTATTTTGATTATATTAAAAAAAAAAAGTAGAAATACTTACCTGCAGCATCTAAAAATTCTTTATTAAAATATTCCTTTCCCGACCAAAATATCGCATCAACGCCTTTGACCTTAGATAATAATTGCTCTCTACTAGGAGGATCACCTTCAATATCAATTACTTCAAATCTATATTAATTTTATCAACAAGCTAATTAGTTTTAATATCCGCAATGTTTTCTATTTCCGCATCGATCAAGTAAATAATCATTGTTTTAATTAGAGCATATATTGTATATACTTACTGCGGTGAAAGCAAATCGAACGCAATTTTCGGAACAGATAAGTGTGTTATTATTACTTTTGGTTTACTCATTTTGATAGATCCACTAAAATGTATACATCTACTAACGTCACTTTACAACTACTGAACTAGTTTGAAATGTTAATTCAATTTATATGTAGCTACGCGTTATCAGTTTAAGTACTTTCACTCAAAATGATAACCGAAAGAATTATGCTTTATTATCCGTATCATAATTGAATTTGTTTGAATTTAGATTTTGTTAGCATTATAATTGTTAATAGTTAAGCAACACTACTTGAAATAATTGTAATAAAAAATATTTCACGATATAAGATTTCATTATTTTTTAACCTTGAAGGAAATATTAAGCTCAAGATAATTTAATTGTAAAATTTTATTTTGATTTATTTTATGAAAAATGCCAAAAAATATGTTGTTACCCAAACAAATCTATTATATATGATGTCGTTATTTACACACGGTTTTTATATGTATTTTTTCCATGCAACTTTGTGCTATAACAAGTGAAATATGAAATATTTGGTACAAAATAAAGAAACGATTGTAAATCGAAGTAAACATAATTTTGTTTTTTATGTATATATTTGTATTATACTGTAATTTATATTTTAGACTTCTCACAAATTTTCGGTTTTTTGCCAAATTGATTATCAACAAAATTTTATTAGTAAATGGTGATTTTACAAAAAAAAAGTTAATATAGATATAAACAACAATCAGTTATTATTCATAAATGATAATGCTTATAAAAGTGTTAGCTAATTTAAAAAATGAAAGGAATATTGTTGAAAACATTTAACGTACACGTTATGCAGGTTCGCAATAACGGCTCTCTTGGATTTTATGTTCTCCTATGCTTTATTATGTTAAATAGCTATTTGCATTAACATATTATTTGTTTATTTATAAATTTATACGCAAATACACTGAAACTTACGTAGATAATAACTTTTTAAATTAATAATGAAGATAAAATAGTTTCATTTAAAGAAGCCAGTGAAAAAAAGACCGAATCTACTGTGAATAATGAAATAATACATTTGTTTATAAATTTTGTATTTGTTTATATATTTTCCAGTAGATCATCTAAGATGATCGATGCAGTCACATTATAAGAACAGGTTTGTGGTACGTGATGTATATTTATTTCTAATAGTAGTTGTAGAATCATTATTGTTAAGAAATAATATTTGTCTTTAAAAATTGGAATTTTTATTTAATTAATAATTAAAATACAATCATCAATTAAGTATAATCTGTTTTTAAATTGTTTACACTTAACTTTAAATCATTCGGAAATAACATTATATTAATTATATATACTGAATTTATAAATATTTATCAATAAATAATTATAATAGTTCAGATGAATTTAATATCTGATCTTCAGAATTATGTTATCCTGGTATGAAAACCCAACATATTCGAACGAGTTAACTCATGTTGTTGATCCCAGCGGGAACAATAGTGTTATCAAAACAAAGCTATCTTCAGAATCATGTTCTCTTTGTAGTTGATGCATGTGAATAACATTCTGGCGGCAGGTTTATCCGTTGCCGGCGGCTCAGTGCATCTTTCACCTTGTGCCATCCTGTTACACGAATTTACGTTCGTACTTGCTTTCAGATTCCGATATGGCGGTAATTGTATTCGCAAAATTCAGCTGCACCTATTCAGAGGCCATCCTTCCGACAACTAATCAACTGTGTGTGGTGTTGATGTTTGCTTTTAGCAACAACAATATTTTGATGTCAATGTTAGAAAGGGGAACGAGGAACACACACTTCACTTCATAGATGGTCAGTGTTCAGTGTACAATCTTCTCCGAATTATGCTGTCCCCATAACCTCCGGTTAACTTAAACTTCGGTTTGGGATATGAGCTTCGTGCAACGCGATTTAATCTCCGGTTAAATCTTCTGTTAACATTAATTTTACAATATTACCTGGGGTAAGTATCATTTCACACATTTTCTGATTATTGGTATAACATGTTTTATAGTTCTAATAAACAGTATATATACATAGTACCAATTTGATCATCTATCCGAATATATCTTTGTAGTCATGCGCTAATTTTTAGAACTCGTATTATTTTTATTTGTTTCAAGCTATTATTATTAGTGTAATTATGTCTCTAATATTACGTATATTATTTTGATTGAGATAATGTTTGTTTTTTGAACACATGCATAATGAATAATATAAGAAAATATAATATATAAAGTAGAGTTCCGTATAGACTCTTTGATTTTATGCTGTCCTAACATCCTCGGAATAACTTAAACTTCACTTTGTGTACCCAATGATTGCACCAATAGCCGGCTTAAGTAGAGCTTAGTGATTGCAGTTCTCAACATATGCTCGCAGTATTAGGATTATAGGATTAGCATAGGCTATTCAAAGTACAATACCATAAAGAATGGTAAATCATTACTAGATACAAGAAATACATTTCAATTTCTATCCAGGCCTGCAAATATATTGTCTGGTATTCTGACTTCTTTTCACATTAAGAAGATGGATGTTTCAAATTATTATTGATGATTACTTGCAATAGTAAAGAAGTAAATAACTGTTAAAGTATTTGAGAAAAATATAAATTTCATCATTATAATGGTGATATTTATTTATTTATTAAGACTTGATAAATGTACTTTCGTTTTGGTCGCTGATGGTTTTTTGAAATTAACATTTGAAATCATTTGCAACATAATTTGATCTCCTGGGAAACATGTAACCTTGATGAAAGATGTCTACAGCGCCTACTTCGGCGCACTTGTACCCAAGGCGAGTGCTCCTTGCACGCATTCGGTTCCAATGCGCAGCCCTGGCGTGATAATATGTTGTGCGCGCGGTCAATCCACTCCACACACTGTACTTCACCACGCGGTTTGACGGGGCTTATGAGCAGATGAGACTGGGTGAGATGACGAGACTGCTTCATCTGCATGCCCACACGCTGCTACAGACAGCTACAGATCAACTCTCGCCACAAGAAACTAAAACAACAAAAATATCATGCACCAACAGACCGAACCGACCGTACAAACATATACAGATTTGAGGTAGACTATATACATTACTGTTATATACTAGATAAAATACGACAAATTAGAATTTTATTTTCATTAAACACAGGACGATAAATATAATAATAATTAATTTAAAGAAAAAGTTTTATTTCAACTTATATATGTACGTCATCTTAAATCAAAAAAAATCTAAGGTTGATTATCATAAAAAAATTCTGGTGTAATACTAAACATAAATAGATAAGGATTTTTTTTTATCTAATCGTTTGTTAATGATCAAATTTTATTAAATAATTCTTTATTGAAATATTTTTCTTTTATACCATTAAGATATTTCTTCATGTTCGGTTTCGATTTTGATTTGGTTTGCTAAACATTTCCTTGCATATTCTGTTTTCCTTGCACTCTCGCGGGGTTATAACGTTGCCATCAACGTCAGATGCAGATTGGCAGACACTGGCAAGTGGCAACACGGTACAACGTATTGTGGGGCAATCAATATTATTTATATATAAATATGCATATGTATGTATTTGATGGAATTTATATCTATGATTTATATACAGCTGATTTACAAACAAGTTTATTTTGTTTGCTACGTTTTTCATTACAGTTTGTACATTAAAGAAAATAAATTAACAATTTTAGAACTATTCACCCTATTAATAATTTTTTCGATATTTACATGGCACCATTACAGAATAATATATATTTTTCTAGTCAACATTTATATTATTAGTAATTTTTTAATGGAATCATGTCAACTATACTACCATTAGATTGAAAATAGGGGTCACGGTAGCAACCCTTATGTAACGTAGGGAATGTTAAGTAGTATGTCTCGACGGTCTCGACTTCTGTTGCCTTGGTAAAAGGGGTCGATTACAGTCTGCTGAATCGGTATTTCTGGCGGGTAAATTCTGTGAAACCGACCATCACATAAATTCATCACCTAGGTCATAAACATGCCAAGACTTCTGCTTTCCTGCTCCCTAAGAGCAATGCGTCATTTTGATTGACGAATTGTAGACAGCTGTCAGTTGTGATGACGTCATTACTGTCTTTTTACATCACATGCACATCATATATGTGATTTATTTATCAAACAATATAAGAGTAAATAGCAGTTTTCCTGTATTGATTCTAATATAGTTTCAATTCGTAGCGAATCTGACTCTTATGTCTATTTAAATAAGGTCCATTTATCAATATATATTTATATATATATATATATATATATATATATATATATATATATATATATATATATATATATATATATATATCTACAATAAAATAAGAAATTAATTTAATTATTCAATTTTGTGTTTATATAAATTCTATCTTAAATAAGTATCTTTGGGGTGCTGCAACCCTAGTAGAAGAGAGGTTTAGAATCCTTTCGTAATTCCCATTTAAATTAGAATTACTTAACAAACGATTCATAATGAATGCAATATCATTTATATTAGTATAGTATTAGGTATTTGTTCTTAGTGTACCAGTTGGTACGATATGGGTATCAGCTTGTGAAAGAGATATTGCTCAGAATAATCAACAGTCGAATAGTAACAATCCCTTTTCATATATTTGTACATAAACAAAGGTAAATTGATTGTATTTTTTTCATTGTTTACTAATTAAATACAGATACACCAACGCATATTGCAAAAAAAAAACAACAACGTTTATTATTAGCTAAATTATTGATACATATATTTTGGTGGAGTATTTTTATTGAAGTTATAATAAGAGCGATTGTTCAATTATGAATATATCTGCTAAACATTAATGAAGATAAATATTCGCATTCAAATCAAGAGATATATAACTTCATGAGCGTACAGAATTTCTAAGATAAAATGTACTTGAAATATCTTACAAATAAACTAATTTTAGTTTTCTTGAATGAAAAGTCTGTTACATCCTACACGTGTGCCTCGTTCAGCTCGTCAAGTATTATACAGTCAACTCCACAGTGTGAACAGAAAAATAATAATTCTCTCATAAAGATATTCAATAGCTGGGAAATAATATATTACAGTATATCATAACGAATCTACAGCCGCTGTAGTTTTGTAGAATGATTTAGATAGCGGTGGATTTAGTTGGTTGATACATGAGATAAAATTAAAAAATATATTTGGTCGATGGACACTGAATGTTCAACATGTCAGTGACCTTTCTTCTGCAGACGACTGTGTAAACTCTAGTGACTATACATGGGTTAACCACCGCGATGAAGACAGTGTCCTCACCTATCCTCCATCTACCAGGATAACAGCAAAATAAGAAGACTACATTCGGTACTGAAATGAAAAATTCCAAGAATTCAAACACTGCGCGGAATTGACTCGAATGCTATGTGTATACTAATAGGAACCCATCATTTGCAGAAGACTCACATTTTCTTACGCGAATATTTCAGTCGTTGCCTAGATGCTCATTATTATAAATATAGATAGTATCTATATACATATTAAATAAAGTTCATATTCCTGAATTATGATAATGTATTCTAAGATTATGTGTGTTGTTCTCGTACATCTATGATGGTGAGTCTCCATTCTGTAACCCAGGGTATTCAGGGAACATATTATTGAGAAGTCTGCCGGTTTGCTGAATTAGTGGACTCTTAGATTTGTTGCTTGCCCAATACCAGTGACAGGTTAAGATGCTAGATCATTCTACAAGGTAACCATTACTGTCTATCATGAAAGGTTTATAAACCGGCTATAAATACAACTGTGGCAAAAATACAAAGTTCACTCTAAGCACCTTGATCAATTAAATTAAATCAAAAACAGTAAATAGATTTTATTACCACATAATTATATGCTTTGCTATAATGAAGTAGTCTGCTAAAGAAGTTTGAAATTAATTATACATGATAATAAGAATAATTGAAGATTAATAAATAATAGATGTATGCATATAAATTGTAGTTTAATAATTAGTGTAACTATAACGTAAATAATACTGTATAATTTTAACTTAATAAGTATTATCGTAGACACAAAATACTAGATGAGATCTTCTATAATTTCTGTTATCCTACTTCTTTTTGATTAACATTGTCTTAATCAGACTAACTAAACTGCTGTAAACAAAGGTTATTAATACTTAACTTAATCCAGGATTAGATCAGTGCCAAGTCTTTTTAGTTTGCAAAGTGTCTAGTGCTTATGCGGATCGAATAATTTTTGTCTTCTAATCTAATACCTACTTGATTGCAAAATTTGACTATTCTGTGTTTATATAATAACAAATATAAATTCTTTTTGGTAATAAACAAATTCTATAAAAAATAAGAGCTACTATTAATATATTGGTAATTAAATAATAAGTCAAGAAAAACTATAACTGGTAAATATATAAAGCTAAATATTATGTACAAAATGAAATTCTATACCTAAGTCAACATATTATTAAATGTAACACAATAATAGTTGTGATATTATACTGGTTGATGTCTTCCAAAATAGTGAAATTGTAATAACAGAGAAATTTAATCAATATTGAATATTCGGCCATGTAGGATTTCTGGATAGAATTGGTAAATATTTAAACATAAACACTAAAATTCTGATCTATAATAGTATAGTACTGCCTCATCTAAATTATTGTAATACTATGTTTTTCATAGGAAATAATACATTACAAAAACTACAGAATAAGGATTGTTATTTGAAACTAAGTAATACCTATAAGTACAAAAATTATTGTAACAAGCACAATTGTTTATAAATATAATTCAAACATATAAATGCAGTTAAAAAATAATGTATATTAAATCATATTTGTTTTTATGTTTAGGAGGAATGCGGCGCTGATCTTTGAACTGCCCATGGATTGCAAATGTTCTTCCATCGACCCATATTTTTATAGTTGCTAAAATCGTGGATGTTGTTTTTATTTTTTTCTGCGGATACCAACAACACCGAGCTCTATCGCGGTATGGCAGTTGATATTGACCCTAGAAAAAATTAGAGGGGGTAGGTAAACCCTTAACTGTTCACAAACAAATTGATTCTTTGTTTATAATACATTAACACTTTTACATACAGTTATTAGAATAATCTATTAATGTATGTATGTAGTACATACATACCTAATCTTTAGTGGAATTGTAACATGAATTAATTTATTAAATAAATGTATGAATCCAAATACAGCATGAGTTTTGTTCTGAAATGAAGTCCTTTTTCCTCTAATTTTATTTTCAGTTGTGTCACATCATAATGCACAAAAAATGGCTAAAGGTAGGTACATTTTTGACCAAAAAAATGGCAAGGCCTTGGTGTTTTTTTCGATTTTTATAGAAGTCGTTTTTAATTAATTCTGCGGGAACCAGCAGCGCCACAGAGCTCTCGTAAAAATTTTCAATTTTTGTTAAAATTTGGTCAAAATTTTGATAAAATTTTTTAAAAGGTGTGAAATTTTAATTAAAATTTTGAGGTTATATATAACCTAAAAATTTTAATTAAAATTTTTCAATTTTTGTTAAAATTTGGTAAAAATTTTGATAATTTTTTTTAAAAGGTGAAATTTTAATTAAAATTTTGAGGTTATATATAACCTAAAAATTCTAATTAAAATTTTTCAATTTTTGTTAAAATTTGGTAAAAATTTTGATAAATTTTTTTAAAAGGTGTGAAATTTTAATTAAAATTTTGAGGTTATATATAACCTAAAAATTTTAATTAATATTTTTCAATTTTTGTTAAAATTTGGTCAAAATTTTAAGTAAATGTTTTAAAAGGTGTGAAATTTTAATTAAAATTTTGAGGTTATATATAACCTAAAAATTTTAATTAATATTTTTCAATTTTTGTTAAAATTTGGTCAAAATTTTGATAAAAATTTTTAAAAGGTGTGAAATTTTAATTAAAATTTTGAGGTTATATATAACCTAAAAATTTTAATTAAAATTTTTCAATTTTTGTTAAAATTTGGTAAAAATTTTGATAAATTTTTTTAAAAGGTGTGAAATTTTAATTAAAATTTTGAGGTTATATATAACCTAAAAATTTTAATTAATATTTTTCAATTTTTGTTAAAATTTGGTAAAAATTTTGACAAAAAATTTTAAAAGTTGTGAAATTTTAATTAAAATTTTGAGGTTATATATAACCTAAAAATTTTAATTAATATTTTTCAATTTTTGTTAAAATTTGGTCAAAATTTTGATAAAAATTTTTAAAAGGTGTGAAATTTTAATTAAAATTTTGAGGTTATATATAACCTAAAAATTTGAATTAAAATTTTTCAATTTTGTTAAAATTTGGTAATTATTTTGATAAATTTTTTTAAAAGTTGTGAAATTTTAATTAAAATTTTGAGGTTATATATAACCTAAAAATTTTAATTAATATTTTTCAATTTTTGTTAAAATTTGGTCAAAATTTTGATAAAATTTTTTAAAAGGTGTGAAATTTTAATTAAAATTTTGAGGTTATATATAACCTAAAAATTTTAATTAAAATTTTTCAATTTTTGTTAAAATTTGGTAAAAATTTTGATAAATTTTTTTAAAAGGTGTGAAATTTTAATTAAAATTTTGAGGTTATATATAACCTAAAAATTTTAATTAATATTTTTCAATTTTTGTTAAAATTTGGTCAAAATTTTGATAAAATATTTTAAAAGGTGTGAAATTTTAATTAAAATTTTGAGGTTATATATAACCTAAAAATTTTAATTAAAATTTTTCAATTTTTGTTAAAATTTGGTAAAAATTTTGATAAATTTTTTTAAAAGGTGTGAAATTTTAATTAAAATTTTGAGGTTATATATAACCTAAAAATTTTAATTAATATTTTTCAATTTTTGTTAAAATTTGGTCAAAATTTTGATAAAAATTTTTAAAAGGTGTGAAATTTTAATTAAAATTTTGAGGTTATATATAACCTAAAAATTTTAATTAAAATTTTTCAATTTTTGTTAAAATTTGGTAAAAATTTGATAAATTTTTTTAAAAGGTGTGAAATTTTAATTAAAATTTTGAGGTTATATATAACCTAAAAATTTTAATTAATATTTTTCAATTTTTGTTAAAATTTGGTCAAAATTTTGACAAAAAATTTTAAAAGTTGTGAAATTTTAATTAAAATTTTGAGGTTATATATAACCTAAAAATTTTAATTAATATTTTTCAATTTTTGTTAAAATTTGGTCAAAATTTTGATAAAAATTTTTAAAAGGTGTGAAATTTTAATTAAAATTTTGAGGTTATATATAACCTAAAAATTTGAATTAAAATTTTTCAATTTTTGTTAAAATTTGGTAAAAATTTTGATAAATTTTTTTAAAAGTTGTGAAATTTTAATTAAAATTTTGAGGTTATATATAACCTAAAAATTTTAATTAATATTTTTCAATTTTTTGTTAAAATTTGGTCAAAATTTTGATAAAATTTTTTAAAAGGTGTGAAATTTTAATTAAAATTTTGAGGTTATATATAACCTAAAAATTTTAATTAAAATTTTTCAATTTTTGTTAAAATTTGGTAAAAATTTTGATAAATTTTTTTAAAAGGTGTGAAATTTTAATTAAAATTTTGAGGTTATATATAACCTAAAAATTTTAATTAATATTTTTCAATTTTTGTTAAAATTTGGTCAAAATTTTGATAAAATTTTTTAAAAGGTGTGAAATTTTAATTAAAATTTTGAGGTTATATATAACCTAAAAATTTTTTTTGCAAGTCATGTTTTAGAAAATGTAAAAGGTGTGAAAAAATTATTAAAATTTTGAGGTTATATATAACCTAAAAATTCCAATTAGTATAAAAAAAATTAAACACTTTTACATCATTTTCGACTAAAATTTAACTACAATAAATTGATAATCTTAGGTTGTTTATAACTATAATGTTACCTATTCATTACCATTATTTTAAAGAATTTTAAGGCAATTGTCTTGGTATATTTGACGATTTCTATAGTCTAAAATCGCGAATCGGAGAGATTTTTTTTTTTTGGACTTTATAGAATCCGTTTTTAATTAATTCTGCGGGAACCAGCAGTGCCACAGGGCTCTATTGCGGTTTCACACTAGATATTGACATTCTTTTAAGGAGTTTTAAGGTAAAGTAAAAGAATATATATATATATATATAGTTTTTATAATATTTTTATTTGAAAGTAATAAAAATAAATAAAAATAAAAGTACAAAAATCATTTACATAATTTAAACATAGAAAGAAGAATGTATTATTAAACATATTTGTTTTTATTTTTTGGGGGGGTTGGGGCGCTGATTTTTGAATTACCGATGAACTAGAGTGCTCTTCCATCGACTGCATTTTCTGAAATAAATAAATAGAATTAATTAGTGTAATATTTAAGTTCAAAATGTATTTGTTTAAACTGTAAATTTAGTCAAACGCAATAAATAAAATTATTTAAAGAATACTTACAATTTTATTGTCTTCATTCATTCCTCAGAATCTTCCAGAAGTTGATGAAGTGTCGTCTGATTGAAAATGGTTCCGCAGGCTCATTGAACTGTCGATGGACTGCATTTTCGTAAAGCATGTAAAAGTGTTCAAAATACTTTGTACAATCTAAAAATATCAATTTAGTTTAGTAAAATGTTACAACTTTTGTTTGATTTTTTTTTCTAAAAGTTACAAGAAAATTGCTATTGATATTAATATTTTCTTATTTATATTGCCATAGTTACACAGATATCGGAAATTATATTTAGTAAAGCTTATCAACTATGCATGTCAACTGTCAACAAAATAGAGTCAAATCATTTGTGATTTGACATTTAACTTCTATTGTCACAAATAGATTTAGTGAAAACTCGTCTTAAGATTAGTAAATTATTAAAATTATTAATATATATTTTTAAAATTAAAAAGAAACTCCCGACCATAATGATTTAAATATAGCGTAATGAATAATTATATTTTCTTGAATGTTTAAACATTTGTATGATAATATCGTTCTTATCTAAAAGAAATATACCTACTTACTAAGTATAAGAAAGTTCAGTTTATCTTTACCTATATTTTGAGGGGAATTTCTTTGAGGCATATACTGTGGGCGGAGGGAGTAAAAAGCGAAATATTGTTATCTATAACTAAAGTTGAATTGAAATTTGGGACAGCGCCAACAATACTTATTTGCTAATCTTCTCGTCGAACAGCATGGCGTATTTATTAGATCGTTATTGCCGGTGGTGATTATTTAAAATGTTAGTCTCTTGAAATATATGCGATCCTATTAGTAATAACGTTATATTTCGAAATCACTGCCATCGTCGTCGTTTGCGGTCACCTGCCGCAACACCCTTGAAGTGCTCTGCGGTGGCGCCCGACGGCGACTGACTCCAAGGCGAAAGTCGATCAAAGAGCCCCGCTTTCACAGCTCTTGCACCCGGCTCGTTTACCTTCGGAGTTATACTGGCGGCATCTATATCCACTGCCCAGCAAATGTAGCAGGTACGTGTCAATTTTATAACAATGAGTATTCTCAGAATCATGTTTTCCTAGTATTGAATACGTTAAAAACATCCAGCGCGCGATCCCTGTGGGAAGTCTGTCTAGTTCCAAGACTTAAACTCTTCACAAATATGTTTTCTTGGTAGGCATAGTAACGATGTTCCTGACCATCGCAATATGTTGCTGATGTTATGACGTCATTTATACGTTTTATTGATTAGTATATTATATACAGCATAGGACGCCGTTTTTTTTTTTAATTCAGTATTTAATTTGGAATTTAATTCCATACTACACTTATCCGTAAATGCCATTTAAGATATCTCTAAATGAATGAAAGATATCACTAAATAAATAATATTCATTCAATTGGAGATATATCTAAATAAATTATAGATAAATTAAAGAATTTATCCCGAGCTACAAATTAATAGAAAGTAAAACAGTGTTCCATTATGGTTTTATATAATATTAAAATGCATTTCCGCATTTTATTTTTTTGGCAAAAGTGTGTCATGTAGTAGTATTGGAAGACAAAACAAACGCCTATCGTTGTTTATATACCTTCTAAAATATATGAATTCCGCATAGTAATTCTTCTCATTTTGCAGGCGATGTATAATTTGAAATGACATTTTTTATTTGTCAATTTAAGTACGTTAGATTAAACTATATTATGATTTATGATAGTGTCACAGCATTGTATTCATAAAAAGCAATAATTAATATTATGATATATTAGCATATAAACTTCTAATTTTATATTTAAATAAAAATAAAGTATAAATAGGTATAAAGACATCTTATATTTTATGTATGTCATATCAAATTTTGAAAACAAAAAAAACATTTCACCGATTATTTGGATATTATAGCGTCCGCTAGATATAGTGTATTTTAATACCTGCTGAAGGATATTCGTTCTTTTAAAATTCCGATGCCTACGATTCGCAAGACATGGTCCATTCTGAGTTGGGATGCTGCGAATCAAACTGACGGTTGAGATCAAAACAGCCCATTACTGGGAATTATTACACGGAAAACATGAACGAGAAGATACTTAATTCTTCGTCATGTAACACATATGTTTACATGAAATCGAATCCTGTGTAGAGATGTGGAAAGTACTGCACCACGTACTTCCACCTAAATGTTTTGTTTCTTTTAAAAATAATATAGATTCAATTACTCAACGCATACATACATACATTATTTGGTTCCTCGATATCTGTAATAATTGGTATACCAGTGCAAATGCCATGAAACGAAAAGTAAAAGCAGAAAGAATGTAATTTTGGTATGTTCTTTTGATTTCTGCTGTACTGGCAAGTTCGCGGTACATTACGTCAGCTTAGCCGTGTTCCTACTGCATTGTGGGCGATATTATGGTTCTGGTTACACCTTGCCGGTGGACCGGCGACACCTGTAGCGGACAGTGCTTCTTGCTTGCGGACCCTGTACTAGGCTTGCAGCAATTGCAAGATACTACATTTTTGTGTTGCGTATTGCGCTATGCTATTTATAGATACATATCTATAGAACATAATACCACAGCTGTGTTGTTGAATAATTGATCGACTAAAAAAGTAAAAACAGAATTTACATATATTAATAAATATTTCAAGAGGTTTCAATTATTATAGTTTATAAATCATAAAATACGTGTCCGTAAAATATTATATAAATAGGGTAAAATTGCAAATTTCTTGAACTTTTAAAATATATAAATCCTGAGGAAGGACACAAAACACAAATGGTCGAAAAATTACCTCTAATCATGAAAATCTACAACCCTTATCTCATTATCCAAGGGACCCAAGGTATATACTGTACCCAAGGCCCGTGTGGCCATATGCAACCTTACGCATTGCAGTTTCGTTCTCTTCTGACATCATCTGACATGTAAAAAGTAACATCCACTTTCCACTGACATCGGCAACTGGCTTTTGCTCGGCTAGCGCCGAAATCCATCCCGAATCGTGTGGTCTCGCGCACACGCAGCCTCGCGAGTGTTGTCAAAGTGTCTCTGGTGGCACATGTGTGTGATAAAATTTGTAGGTTGTAAACAGTTATACATTTTGTTGGTACCGAGAGACTTTTTCGCCAAAAGGTAAGAATATTAAATAAATAAGTTTTGTATGTTCAATTTAATATGATATCTGTATTCTAAGGTATTACTATCATGACTGATACAACAGAAGTTCTGATAACAAGTGATGCTTCAGCAAACTTATGGAGTTCCAGTGTATGGGATATAAATACAGGCACATCAATACATTCCTATAAAGGTGGCGGCGTCATACCACCAAGTACAATCAATTTAATAGGCAACGATTACGTTATCGCCGCAGAACGGTTGAAACCATTGCTACATGTATGGCCGATAAACAGTCAAGAAACTGTGAAATACAGTCGCTTCGTTTGCCCTGGCAAAGTGAACACCCTCGCAGTATCATCAAATGGTTTCTATTGTGCGGCTGGAATCGAAGAAAAACTCTACATTTGGCAGATAGCATCGGGCCGATTATTATCAGTAACCAGTAAACATTTTCAATATGTAACTAAAGTAAAATTCACTAGCGATTGCTCTTATGTTGTAACCGCCGGTGAAGATGGGCTAGTTCTCATATGGCCGTTAGCGCATCTAGTTTCACAGCAAAGCAATGATTTCATCGCACAATCGACAGCGGGTCAAACAGACCCTCAACATACAATTTCCGACCATTCGATGGCCGTAAAAGATATTTGCATCGGTAAAAATGGCCAACACGCGCGTTTAGTTACCGTTTCCGCTGATCGTACTCTAAAAATCTACCAACTTATCTCGGGTACGTTGCTACTTTCAGTTGTATTCGACATGTGCTTAACTTCCGTCACAATGAACCTATCTGAAACTTGTGTCTATGTCGGAGACGTTGATGGCACTATTTACGAATTAAGTTTATTAAATCCGCCTCGTAATCGTGAATATCACGCTAATAAATCGGAATTAGCACAATTTAAGGGGCATACAAAATCTATTACGTGTTTATCGATTTCTGTTGATGGTCAACATTTAGCCTCAGGTTCTTCCGATGAACTTGTAATTATTTGGCATATTCAAACTAGACAGAAAATCAGAACAATTCCGCATAAAGGTGCGATTACTAACGCATTCTTTACTATTTCCCCGAAAAACTTATTCGCTCATGATCTAAAGCCTTCTGTTATAATAAATACATTTCAACGAGCGGTCGAAAATGAAACGAATGTTACGGTTGATGTTATTCAAACAAAAGATCAACAACTACCATTTTTGACCGAGACGCCAGTTCAAGAAATAGTTAATAATATTCGAAGTCATTCGTCGAATGATAAAGAATTGAAAACTGAAATTGATAGACTTAAAAATGTTAATGCACAATTGTATAAGTATGCCGTAAATAAAATGTTCCTATCATTCAAAGGATAAACATTAGAATTATAAAATAAAAAATTGTTTGTTCTTTATTGAATAAAAAAAAGCTCTAATTATATACATTTCTTTATGTCTTATTTATTAATAATTACAAAAATCACTTTTAATTCTCTTAGCTATAATAAAAGTATAAACAACTATAGGTATGTAATACTTCGTTCATAAAAATTACTTAAAAAACTAAATTTTAAATTGCATTCCTTAATATTTATTCATCGCCATTGCTGTTTTTATTTTTCTCCAATCGTTTCTTCCACATTTTATTTTCATCTGCGCATTTAGTAGTAATAATACTCCGAACCATTGATTCGGATACACCGCATTTGTCACTAACTAACTCAATAATATCGGCAACTTTTACTGTATCTAATCTAAAACAAAATCATTCAATTGGCATAAATAAATGTAATATTTAATCAAGCAAAGCGTCTTAAAAATTCCTTACTTCATTTTAAGCGGCATTTCACAGGACATGAAAGCAGGTGATGGTTTTCCAGTCAAAGTGTGTGTTGCCAAAACGTCTCTAGAAAAAATATCCATAAGTAGTTTTCTTGTTGTAGACGAAAATGAATGCCAGTTCAAGCGATTGTAGCAATGGCGGGAAATTGCGGTTTTCCCATGTCCAATTACAACCTTAATAAAAGTTTAAAACAAAATTATATCTGATACTCAATAAGTTAAATTATTAAGTAACTAACAACATCATTTTTCTCTACAATCGAGCAAGATGAATTAATAGTTTCGTGTTTCAGCATCTGATTTTTTTTTATTGCTGTATTTGTCTGCGAGCCCGAAATTTCATATGCATCCGAATTTTTTTTCTGTGCGGAGTGTACCACGGAATTCAAATCTTTGCAAATTGCTAAAAAAATATCTTATTTAATAAATGCTTAAAATTATTATTTACAAAAAAAATACTATTTATTATTTGTTTATATTCGGCAAGTTCATCTTTTAATTTTTGGTTTTCAAGCATCAAATTCGTAACAGATGTATCTTCAAATACGATCGCAGTTTGAGTAGTTTTATCTACGAATTTTATTTCAGGCATTTTCTCTTCTAAACGGCGTTTTTTTGTCTAACATAAAAAATAATTAATATCCAAAAATAACATTTCAAAATTTTATTTTGTACCTGTGGCGTATTTTGATTTCCGTTTAAATTTTGTTTTTGTAGTTTTCGAAGTACTTTAAATAACGTATTGGTATTCTCTATAAAGCCGAAATTTTTATTAATATTATTTAGAAAATTGGAATATATTTTTTAAAATTTGTTTAATGAATAAAAATATTAAATACCAGATACTTGTTTGACTTCCGCTGCCGACTTTATTCGGCCGCATTGAACCATGATTGTATTTCCAATTTTCAGACAGTCTTCGCCGTAAAAATGATCGAAAACTACATCAGCGATATTAATAACGTCGTAAGCAGAAGGATAACTTCCAATCCATTGCACCAGAATCCAAGTTTTCCTTTCAGAACTAATTTGCATTTCAGAATCTTTTTTGTTTAATACATTATTTTCTTTATAACTCATTCCGTAAAACTACTTTAGGAATTGATTTTAAACAGAAACAATGTTGCACTGTAGCAGGTTAAGAGAAAACTAAAATTACATCTAGTAAGAATCGGATATAGTAAATAAACCCATGTTCCAATTGGATGAGATATTTTGTACCTGAGGGATCTTTTGTAATAAGATTTTAAATTTTATACCTGTACTTTACAAGTAAAGTCTTTGTACTACTATGAAAAATTTCTACAGTTATCTTTGCGACTGTATTTAAATATTGTAAATGCAAATTCTGAGAATTTTTCTACAAAGTATATTATTTTCTATTAGTAAAGTTCAAACTTTTATCAAAATTAAATTGAAAAAAATTAATGTAAATATTGTTTATCATTACAATGCAATTTGCTTATAATAACTGATGCAAAATAAATTTTAAAAAGTTTTAAATGTTGTAAATGTTGAAGGTCATACAAATGGAAAATGTTTAGAGCGATAAACGCAAGTCGTTGACAGCTGATTAAAGATTTTTGAGCAACATTTTCTGTTGTATTTTGTTATAATAACTTTTAAATCAATTTTACTATATCAAAATATAAATATGGTTGAGGTAAGTTATTCCAGGGTAATAAATATGAACAATATAGATGTTGAGAGGTTATATTATTGTAAAATTTTTTTTTGTAGGAAATAAAGAAGTATTTACAACAGTTGCTCTCTAGGTAAGTTTATTTATTCAACTTTTTTTTTGTTATTAAAATAAATTTATTTAGGGTAAATGGATTGTATTGTATTATAATAACCGATCGCGATGGAGTACCAGTTTTTAAAGGTAGATACTTTATATTTGATTGTTTCGAATAAATGTAACTAGAAATATTCTGTTGTACTGAGCAGTGACTACAGAAAAGGCACCGGAAGCAGCCATGCGTCCGAATTTTCTATCTACATTTGGCCTAGCTGTGGATCAGGGTAGTAAACTAGGTTTAGGTAAAACAAGAACGCTAATTTGTACACACTCCCAGTATCAAATTATTCAGATGAACAAACTTCCTTTAGTTGTTAGTTTCATAGCTAGTGATAACTGTAATACAGGTCATATTTTATCGCTGGAAGAGCACATAGAGCCATTACTATGCGAACTGAAAATAGCGGTTGGGGAACCATAGATTAACACTTGAATATGTATATAAAATTAATCAACTCTAAATACATTAAAAATAATCATATATTTGTATAATAATAAATTTATATAACGCATGTCTAAAATACTTTGAAACATATTTTACAATACATTGTTAAAAATATAAATATAAAAAATTCAGAGGAATGAAATATGATTTTTTATTGTTTTTATTTAAGAACTATAAAACTATACTACCAGATGGTAAACTAGCATTACAAATTCGATAGCATCTCATGTCATTTATAAACCTATGAACATTTTGTACAAATGTTGGCATATCCTGAAAGTAGAAAATTAACTTATTAATAAAATTAAATATGATTTAAATTTAAAAACTGGAAACAAGAAACATATAGTTGTTAATAATACTTATTAATAACAATTAATTGAGTAAAATTGCGACTCATATCTATAAGTTTGTAAGTGAACAATTTTAGTAGCAATATCATAAAATGTCTTTTGAAAATAAATTAGCTTACCGTATCTCGTAAGAAATTATTTTTTAATGTTTCTTTTTGTCGTTGATCTAATCCGTCCATCGACTGAAGAAAATGTAATAAGAATGTGTTGAAAAACCCATCAAAATCTACGGCGGACATATTATAAATAGCTAATGTGATATCATCGTTTAAAAGTGCGTGTGATTTATGTAAAAGTGTCTGTAATAATACGGTTAAAAATTGACTAAGCAAGTGTTCTTTAAATAAGATTTTATGATAGAGTTTCCATTTATTATTTAAATGATCCAGCGACGCGAGACTTAACCGAAATACATTGATATCGGGTTGTAAGAGAGCTTGGCCGAATGACTGCAAAATTGCTAATAATTGCTGTTGATTGTGAAGTGATTCTGTTTCAGATGCAATCGTTGAATCACTTGCACCGGGCGAGTAACCTAAACGAACTTGTGATGTGTAAAAGAACTGCCATCTATGGTGCATGATACTGAAAATATCAAAATTATTTATGAATGTTCAAATTGCTTTTCTTTTTTTAAATAATACCTATGCAATAATGTAAGCAAGGCACTTATGACATCTGGATGTTGATTCGGTTGACAAGCAACCAGTGGATACACGTGATCCATACACAAAGTGATGATTCCTGGTAGAAAATTTTTGTATGTTTGACCCGGACCTTCTACAACTAATTGTAAAATTTGTAATAACTTATCTAATCCCGACAGTCTGTGTGATCGTTGCTCACTGAAAATATGTTTTAAATAAATAATATATATTTTAAATATATACAATTTTATCAACATACTTAATAGCAACATCTAAAAATACTTGGACAGCCATTTTGGTAAATTCTAAGCCCAATTGTTGTTGTAAGACCTCTAACACAACCAAAAATAATTCTAGTATAACGTTGCTAATTTCGGGCGAATCAGCAAATCGTGGAAAAAGTGTTAGTGCGTGTTGAATAGTACTCTAGAATTTTATTAATTAGGAAATACATTCTTGTTTTAAAATCAAATTTATCACAAATACTTAGAATAAATCAATAACGTTGATACCATGAAGTGTTGAATTTCAAAATGTACCGGACAACAAACTATGTTAAATATCTTACTTGTATCCCTGAGTGTAAAAGTTTCTTAGAAGCTGAGGAATGATTCTTACAATATTCAATAATGCGTGAAACACATGGCAGTGTTGAACAGGTGACTTGTCGCACAGTAATTTCATTTGAATTCAATTGAACTTCCCTGAAATTCTTCGTTAAACTGTCGAAGAACACTTTAATCAACATATTTCTTTGATTTTTATCACCTTCATTTAATTCACCCCATGGTCGAACGAGCAAGTTACACATTGCTTGGTAAAGTACGTTTAATGTCTAGAAAGAAACATGAACCATCGGTAAAAAAAAAAAAATTCAATAAAAATAAGTTTTAAGTTAAATGAACGCTTACATGCTCATCTTGAAATCTAATGACAGGTGAAGTGCGCAGAAGTTCTACAATGGGAGGCAGTGTTATTAAGTTGGGTGGAAATGTTATATTTGTTAAACATAAAAGTAAATGTGCTGCTGATAAACTAAGCTTTGCCGGCTCTTGATGCCCATTGAGTAAAATTGATGTTGTTACCGTAACTATATCGCCGATTTGATGAGATGGATTTCGCTTATTCATTACCAACCATAAACACCATGTTTTCAATCCTGCTAGTATCTGAGCGTGTCTATAATTACAACAAAATACACTTAAATAATCTTAGTTAACAATTAAAACTACTGTTACTACGAAAAATAAAAATAAACTAATGCATATGAAAAGTACCTCTGGATTCATGCATATAATCTTTATTAAAACGTTCTATAGGAATTAAATTGTATTAATTACTTTTGAGCAAGATATTACTACCACACAGTAACTTAATATATAGTTGGCATTATTGTTAGTGCGTTTATTTTGCTACTGATAGTTTGTAAGTTACCTTATGCTATTCTCAAGATAAAAGCAAAATAAATATGAATAACTTGTAAAATGAATGCAATACATGAATAGTCACAACAAACACTTAAAAACATAAGTATACCACATAATCGAAACAAAATGATTTTTAAATCTGCCAATCGATTGAATATGATGCAAAAATGAGTTATTTTTTGTAAATTGTTAAAACTGTTCCATTGTTACATCCATACAACACACTTATACCCATTAGCAACAATAGAATACAAACAATAATTTTGCTATAGGTTATAATAAAGAAAGAAATGAAAGTTTAAAAGTAATCATAACTGTTCAAAAACGATTAGGCTTACGAAAGAAATTAGTAATAATGGCAAACTACTCCATGAGTTAGAACTAATTGTTAGTACAATTTTACTACTGTTATTTTATGAACTAAAATATATTTAAAACTTTAATCATTTAATTAAAATTTAACTTACGCTTCAACAAAATCACCAACAAGTTTCCTATCCGCCATTTGCAATCGATCGAAACGCAATCGACTGGCGTATAACGCCGATTTAAGAAGTTCATTTACTAATAAGTCTACGTACGCATGTTCTTCCGATAACTGGTGTGTATCTAGAAAACAAAGTGATGTTAAGCTTGAATAATTCAAACAATTAAACAATCTACCCTGATCAGTAAAAAATGATGATAGTCTAGCTAATGTTTGCGTTAATGTAGATAAGTCTCGTAATACACAATGCAGTCTTTGATTTTCTATAGGATCGATTTTTAACTGTCGATTTTCTTGATCAGTCGCTTTCTCAATTAAATGATACACGTCATTTGACGATCTCCATGGGTCCAACTATAAAAGAATGAATTAAAACATGTTTATTTGGCCGAGTTGTCAATGTAATGAATAAATTACTTGCCACTAAATTGAAAATTGCTACAGGCATCGTTTCTGAAACTATCGCTATAATTTCAATACATTCTTTAACAAAATGTTGCCACTCAGTTTCATTCTAAAACAACGACTAATAAATGAGCTTTACCACCAAATAAAAATTAGTTACTCAACTTACATCATCATCAATTAATTCATTATCTAACTCTTCTAGTTGATTTTGATTATGAACAAATTGCATTTTATTTAGTACCTCTTTAACAAGGCTTATTAAGGCTTCCGAATATCTAAAATAAAATCAATACGCCAAAATAATGATTTATTCATATTAGAAAACACTAGTAAAAATTAAGCTTACTTAAAAGCATTTTCGCGTTTAAGTTGTTTCATAAATGATCTCCAAACATCTAAACAACCCAAAAAAGTCTCAATGGTTGTTTGCTGAAAAGTACATTGAAATAACAACGATAGAAAATCAAGTGCTGAAAAACGATTATCAGCTTCTAATCTCCATAGATGTTGGGATACAAGTAAACAGAGAAATTCTGTAAGTTTATCAATGAAACTGAAACAGATTTTAGTGTTTTAAAAGATAAATTGTGTGACGGTCATCTAGCTTACTCTGGTCCTAAAGTTTCCATACGACCTGAAGATGCACATGTAATATCACGTAAAAGTTGAACGGCATAATGGTATAGTTCTATAAATAAATTTTGACTACCCGGCGGTGCACATTTACGATATAATAGTTCGTTTACTGTAGACATAGCTAGGACACACATATCATCATCATCCTATAAACATTTTATAGCATTGTACGGATTGTTATAAGATTACAAATAATTCCCATACCTGTGCATATGATGAAGCATTGGTAAAATGGAAAACAGCTCGTATTAGTTGTGGAGTAACTTGGGACAGATCTACCCATGAAAGCATGTGTTGTATCGTTGACAAAGCTTCTCGGTTAATTTCTTTTGTGTCCGGTCTGAAAGTGACTGAAGATATTTGGGGCGGTGTTGGTTCGGGGGCGGAACTAGGATGAGTTGGAGACGGAGGTGGAGTAGCTGTAACTGTATGCCGCGGCTTTGTGCCAATTGTCTCTAAAATATTCGTTAACCATTGAAATATTTGCGGCACATGTTGACTCAACAAACAATGTAATTCTTCTTTTCGTGTTGAGCTCATTTCAACACGATTGCTCATAATTTCTTCGCTTGTCGTCCGCAATAATACTAATCCGAGTAATTGCTCTTGCTCCGATTGTAAGAACTAGAATAATTAGTTATAGATTTAATATTAACGATTTTTTGTTTTACAATTACCTGTAGTATAATTGTTATATATGCTGGATAAAAATAAGGCCAGTCATGTCGAGCAATGTCAACTAAAAGTTTGGCTAGTTTATTACGCAAAAAATTCGGACACCCTGCGTTATTCTTCACTAGGTACGCATGCAAAGAATCCTTTAGTAGAGTGCGTTGATCCCATTCTAAACTAACCCACTGACGGTTTATCACAGACTACAAAAATACGATGTTAGTTCCAATAATTAGATGAATCTATAACAATTACCTCGATTGTTGACAAGGCATACATAGACACATATTGACTAGATGTGTGATTAAGAAAATATATACACAGCTTCCACGAGTCTCGTTGGCTGCTGAATTGTCCCAGCTGTATTTCGATTTCGTGCTTACGTGCATTACCAGCATTCGTACTGAAAAACTCTTCCATTAGTTGCTCCAAAGCACAAAGAGATTCGTGCTCGCTTTGAGCCTAAAAATTATATACAATAAATCAATTTGTGTCAAATATTAATTATATAAACCATCAATACACAATGTTTACCATTTTATATTTTGACAAGCTCAATTAAAAAAGGTTGTTTTTATTTTTTTTTAAATTATCCAATTACAGGATAATCACGTTGCTAATTTTTGACATTTTTGACAAACACAAATGTACTTTTCGGTTTTCGTTCATTGGGTGTGACGTTTAAGTTGTATCAGTTTCACCAACAGTGAGACATATATTTCGAAATTACTATTTTGAATATTTAATACTGGCAACACTGATCGAAAAAAAAACTGAATAACGGACATTCGAGATTTTTTTTTTTACATCTAATATAACACCAATCCTTGCTGTTTATCTTGATTCCAATCGAGTTCTTTCTACGTTTTTATGCAATTCTAGGCGAACTACAAATGTGGAATTTGATTTCGCATTAAGTATTTGACCAAGAAATAAAATGCGACCGATAAATATGAAAAAAATTTGCTTTTAAAATTCTTAAATTTTATTAATGTTTTTATGTATAAAATTAATTATATGAATATAGGCGGATATCTAAGCACCATTTCATACAACTAAAAAGCTGAACAATGCTTAGTATTAGTTTTGTAGCTTAAAATTCCACAAGTAATAACAATACCAGTAATTAATAATACACTTTCCATTATACACTTATGTCAATTTTATTACACATGATCATTAATTCATAATTAATTTTCGTTTTTTATCTTATCTAAGGAAAACTTGTAATTGTAATGCACATTGTAAGAGAACTTTCAGGCCCGGCATGAAACTAGCAATTTGTGCAAAGTCAGGTCCGGACACAAGTTGTGTATGAAGCCCCAAGCCACCAGTATAGTTTCCAATTTGCACCATTTGGACCATTTGATGTAAAACCCCCAATGTTGTAGATGAAAGCTGTTTGAAATTTTAGTGTTACAAAAAGAAAACAGAAACAAAATAAAAAATTATACCTTATGTTCCCGTAGCATATCGTACAAAGTTTCCAATTTTCTTGAGACATCCTCAAGTTTTCTTTTAGTTTGCT
Organism: Nebria ingens riversi; assembly: GCA_018344505.1. NCBI lineage: Eukaryota > Metazoa > Arthropoda > Insecta > Coleoptera > Carabidae > Nebria > Nebria ingens. The sequence continues at coordinate 502,960 of JADQWA010000123.1, read as the reverse complement.
ATAAAATAAATAATTTACAAAAATAATTTAAAACTCTAGATAAACCTTATAAATAATTGTTTTTATATAAAAATAAATTCTTACCGGATTATTCGCAGCACAAGTACACTGTTCTTTCAGCTCATCGAATACAGTCTGCAAATACATGTGTTCTTCAGGAACAGGACCTTTCTGTTTTGGTGGTTCTGGTGGTGCAGCTTGCTTTGCTTGAAGCGGTTGCTGTTGTTGCTGCTGCTGTTGTTGGTGGAACTGTTGTCCAGGCGGAAAACGATTACCTTGCTGTTGTATGTTTTGTTGTTGTTGCATTGGTGGTGGTGGTGCTTGAGTTTGACCATACATTCCCGCGGGAGGCTCACCGTAGCCGTTATTTACTGGTGTTATTTCTGGCGCAGTTCCGTATAAAGGATGTGTGATTGGTGCTTGCGCAGAGAATTCTTGTTTTGGCTACAAAATATGAGTTGTATAAGTTACCGACACATTACATTTATAGAATAACTGTATGTACCAGAGATGTAACAGATATTAACTTATGTGTTGTTTCCTGTACTTAACTGTATTTTGTGTTTTTTTTTTATATTGTTCATTTTATACAAAGAATACATGAAAACAACAATGTTAGGGGTAGATATGGAGCTAGAATGGTTTTTAGATTAAAATTAACTAATATTTTAAGAAATAAATGTACATGCAGAAAGTTGAAAACAGAAAACATAATAATTATGTTTATAATTAATGAATTGTAAGTATATTAAAAAATACAAAATTTAAAATAAATTTAACTCGCTAGTTTTGTTAAAAATTTATATAATTACTATTTAATTACGGTTTCAAATAAATTAATAATGGTGGATAAAACAAGAACATCATGTTAGTTAAGTCTAGTGATGGGCAAACAAATGTATATATAAATATTTTTTAAACACATTAGGTAATTATGTCCCAAATAAGGAAAATTGAGAGAGAACAATTCATTCGTATTATTTTTTACCATTGAGTTACCGAATCACTCATCAAACATTTGATTTACCAATCACAATTAAACTTTAATATTTAGTTAAAATATTTATGTTTATATTTTGGTTCTGTTGAATATAAACGTTAGGTAACTCTGCAGAAATAAGTACAAGCAAAAAAAAAACAAAAATCTAAAATTGATATCAAGGATACCTCATGAGAATGAGAAACTTTAGTTTTCCAAAGACGCGTACCAGCATGCTCAGCTGACATTTTAGTTTGTTCGTTGTACTTTAGGACAAAGAAATAATACACATTACTACAATAAAAAGAAAATATGAAAAAAAGATAAATAGAAAAATAACACAACATGATTACATACTTACATTTGGATTAAAGTTTCGATACTATGTTAGCGAGAAAAAAAAAATTGAAATATTAATATATATATATATATAATTGTTAATTGATAACATTTACTAAAATATATTGATTCAATTCCAAACTTGTCTAATCTTTCTTCGAATTTACATCCATTATATCATATATTCAATCAATTCGTAACGTTTCAACAGAACTTTAAAAAAATATATATCTTAATAAAGAATCAACTTACATTTGGTCGATTAGACTTATTAACAACTGGCGGATCATTCCAACCAGGTGGGGATGCAGCATACATTTGTTGGCCTTGTAACACGTTGATCGCGGGCTGAGCAACTTCAATATTACCCGGATTATACAGATTGTTGGAAGACTGATTAGAAAATGAACCAGGCATCGTGGACTGCAGCGGCGGTTGAGTTTGAATCGGCGAGTTGTAACTCTGATTCATTGGTTTGGGAGTCATTATATTTGGTGTTTGCATCGCAGGAATCGAAGAAGTAGGATGCGAAAAAGCGAAAGGAGTGTTTTGTTGCATATTAGGCGAGGATACGGAAGATGACATCTGATTGGTTGGGATCAAAGGAATTGGTGGCGCCATAGGATTTGTTAGGCTCGGCTGTGACATTTGCTGCGCTGGCATCATTGGATTTATGGGCATTGCAGCTTGGTTAGGCATAGGAGCATTGAAAGATGTTCTCATGTTATTATAAGAAGGCATGTTTGATTGAACAGATGGATCTACGACGTATTTACTTCGACCTGATATACCTGATGAACCTTCAAATGTAAACAATAAAATTACCCATGAATATGATTTACTGGATCAACATTCTTCTAAGAGTCGATTTTTAGGTGCAAATTATTGTAATTTTTACATTTTTAGTAATAAAAAAAAATATAAAATTAGGAATTTCATAAATAACTTACTGTGTGCAGAGCCCACGCTGGTGGGGCGTGGTGGATGAGTGGGCGGTCCCGCTGGAGTAGGCAGAAACTGCTTAGGCGGTTGCTGATTACTACCAAACGAGTTATTTTGGATACTATTCTGACTCTGCCACGGCTGTTGTGGTTGGGGAGGTGCAACATTTGAAGAATCAGAATTATATGAATTGTATTTTTGATTATACGCGTTCTGTTGTTGAGTGAATTGATTCTGTTGATTACTGTAGTTCGGAATTGACTGTCTCGCATTAGACAATCGATGTGGTTGCTGCTGTTGTTGTTGTTGTTTGTTATATACTGGTTTATGGCCAAGACTACAATATAAACGGTCACGAAGTTCAGATATATGAGGATCGGTAGATGAACCTAGATAATTGAGTGCGTTGTTGAGGCTTCCTTGCGAAGCCAAGAGAACCGCATATTGAGATAGTAGATCTGCCAAATTGCCGCTTACCTTTTATTAAAAGAAATAATACTTTTGTATATAAGAGTAGAATATATTATCGTCATCATACTGTTGCTTATATTATTTTAAATGTACACATACTTCAACATTGCGTCCTTGCTGTTCGATAGATTTCTGCATAAAAGTCGCCAGTTCAACTAATTCTTGTAATTTTTGTGGAGTGTTTCCTGAAGTTTCTGCAGTCCATGTTGCAACTAATTTATTAAAACTACCAGCACAAATATAGCATAACTGTGCGTCTTGTAATAATTTTATATTTCCATTATTTTCTGATTCTAATCTTTCTCCAAGACGTTCTAAATAATTAAAAAATATAATATACAATAAAAGTACAGCTAATTAATATACAGGCTAATATATATTTACCACAAAGACCTGGCAATTCTTCATTAGTTGAATATGTCAACACGGCCGCCAATGCTTCTTTCCAACTCTCAACACTACACTGATTGATAACCGTGGACCAATCTTCAGATACTAGCGCTGATATTAAGGCCGACACATAACCCTCACTTTGTTGTAAGTAACGGTATTGAGTTCGCGCGAGTAATTCAGGTCCTCCTATTTTAAACATGCATTGTTGAAATACATACAACATATTTCAATTTATAAACCGTATAGACCTGTTATTGCAATGATAAGACCATCAGCCATACGATTTGCTTCTAAGCAAAGCTCAACTGCAGCTTCAATGTTTCCTAACAAAAGGGCTTGCGCAATCAAACCATCAGTGTCTAAAAGTATAGAAAAACAATCAGTAAAAAGTCTAAATTTAGATAAACTTATATTTACCATCTCCAGTTTTAATTTTAAACGGTGGAATTATTTTTTTGGGCTCATTCGTAATCTTATTATCGGCTGCGATTGCATCAAATGTAGAACTAGCATTGAAATCATCTGTCTAATATAATATCAAAAATTAGACAGTGAATTCACAAAAATTAATTATTTAAACGAGTATTAAGAAATAAATTTAAATATTGTTACATGTTTATGTTGTATCAAGCTTCTAAAAACATTTTGAAACATCATTTTTTATTTTTAACAATAAATAAATTAAGAACTATCTCTGAATACCCGCATAAATGATTAACTGTAATATTTTCAATTGTTAATATTATAAAAGCATTTTGTTAATATTTTGGCATATTTTATACACTTTTTAAAAATTCTTTACATGGATTTGAAAAATAAATAGGATTTTTCATTACCACTAAAATAAATTTTTAAGATAGCTCTGACTGAAATATAATTCAAATTAATATAACGATGGATGCAACAGATATTTTCAATTTTAATCTAAAATATTCTGAAGCTAATAAAATCATAATATTAAGCAGCTTGTAATATTTGTATGAAGTTGATAATACGACATACAACATTCAGGCTTACCAACATATCAGCACCGTAATCACTAGGAAGATCGGGATCGCTCTCCGAATCACACTAAGCAATGTTAAAAAACGGAAAAACACACAAAAGAACAAGAATGAATGAATAGACAAAACAAAATACCCATTTACCAAACACCTCACTAAATAATATTTACCCTATTCAAACCAGCTAGTTGATCCGTCAAGCTGTTGATGTTATCATTTGATGTTTTAGGCGACGGTTTCTTCAAGAGCTGGTTTAGCTTCTCGTTGATTTCGTCCGGTTGAAATCCGAGTAAATTCAGAAGTTCAAGTTTTGGATTTGGTTCAAAATTTGCTTTCAAGAAATGCCACACGTATTTTTCGTGCTGTGAATCTAAAGACTCTGCTTTTAGACGACAATAGTCTGCGAAATTTCCTATTTGTAAGGCTTGTTCTAGGTCGTTTGACTTTTTAATTAAGTCAGGTTCAGTGATCACTTGACTTATAAGTACAGAACGATTAATCAAGGGTGGTACTTGGCTCGGTTGTGCTGCTTGCTGTATTTGAGCAGCGGTTGATTTGTTGTTTTCGAATGTTATTAGTTTCCCGCCAAACTAAAATAGGATTTAAAAATTGTATTTCTATTTTATTTTGAGGATTTTAAAATATTAAATAATACATTTTCGTTTGACGCACCATTGCTAACTGCACATGATATCAATTAAGCGCGTTACTCGGCGAATTGTTGTATGTATACGAAATAGTCTCGTAGACAAAGGTCAAATCTCTTAAAAATGACTTAATTGCTCTGTATATGTTTAGAAGTTGTTGAAATATTAACAAAAATTTAAGATTCAATTGCAAGAAATTTTTTCTATTACAATAAAATGTATTACTTTACGAGAAGTTGTATTAAATTAAAAATATTTCACCTGATTTCTTAAACATTCAAATTATACTTTAACGATAAACAATTGTAAAATACATACAATTTTTGTTATTTTTAATTTAATAAAATAATATAACTCACCCCAAATGATGCACCAACGGGTCTCTTGAGCCATTTTGGCGCAATGGCAAGATCAACACTAACAGGCGGCGCTTGTTGGGAAACGGGTGCTTGAACGTAGCCATCCATTCCTGGGAAACTATCAGCAATTTTATTCGATGTTTGAACTTGTTGCTGTTTCCCACCCATCAATGAGTAAATGGACACGTGCCCATCGAAACTGGACGCGGCAATTAGAGCCGGGTTCCGAGGACACCACGCTACATCGAAGTTCCATTGTAATGTATGCGCTATTTCAGATAAAACTTCACCCCGCTAGAAAGATAAGTAAGATTATGATAGAGAATTACTTGATTATGTTTTAATAATAAATGTTAGTTTATAAATATTAACTATTAATTTTGAAAACAAAGAAGTATTTGCAGATATCTGATATCTTGACAATGTTTACAACTAAATATCTCTCTCATTATATAAATTATTTGTTTATTTAAACAATGATTTGATATTTATTATAGAATCTAATTCAATTACAAATGCAATTTATCAAATCAATTCCACGCAACATTTATAATAAATTATTGATTCCACGCAAGTAAATTTAATTAAAAATGAATGAAGAAGTAAAAGTGATATTGAAGAAAACTTGAAAAAGTATCTAAACTTACCGGCGCATTGCTATTCGGATTCCAGCACAAAATCCTATTATCTTTGCCGCAACTGATCAATAAATCTGAATCTTGTACACACCAAGCGACCGACAAGACACCGCGTTGGTGGTTATCAAGTACTTTTAGTGGTGACGTCGCAAACCTCAAATCCCATAACTGTATCACTGGGGCTTGGTCTTCTTCAGATGCTAAACAAAGTTGAGTAGCAACTTCAGGATGCCATGTAACAGATTTCCAACGAATATGTGATGACGTATCCGTTAACTTAATAATCGGTTCATTTTTGCGTAGATCCCAAACAACACAACGCGTGTGAAACGTTGTCGCTAAAATGTGTTGCACTTGTCGATTCCACGATAACGATTGAACGTTTTCTAATGGTTGCGATTTTGAACCGGGTGCCATTGGGGTACAGGTGTTGTTTAAATCCCAGATGTAAATTTCGGAATCTGCTGCTCCCGATGCTAAGAGATTGCTTTGAAATGGGTTAAAATCTAATGATTGCACTGGCCCTTTATGTTTATCTTGTCGCGATATTAAACATTCTTCGCCCGCTAGTAATTTAGCGGCGCTGTAAATTTGCACTTGGCCACCGTCACAACCACCAACTATCACCCCACTTCCCTGTTCACCACTGATTCCATACGAACCCCAAACTACTTTATAAAATCTGTAAGCACACATTTTGACATTATGAATTAAATCAGCTTCAAAGTGTAAAAAATATTTAAAATTGTAAATACATTTTCTCTACATTCTAATTTATTATTTACAAACATGATTAAATATCTAGATTATTTGCACGGATTATATATTTATTTAACCATTTAGGAATGTATAGTGATATTAAGAATAGGGAACTTGGTGGAAACTTCAGGATACTTGAACATTTGTGTAGACCAACCTGTTGTCACATAAAGTTGAAGCTTTCAATTCCATATCCATCCCTGGATCGGATAGATTCAAGGAATATAATTCCAAACAGGCATTAGTGTTAAATGATGCATCTAATTGCTGTGCCGCTGTACCAGTAGCTAATAAAATGGGATACTGTGACGCAGGTGACCACGCCACATTTACTGTTTTCTCTAAATCTTTAAACTTCATTTTAAATGCTGCAATTGAAAATATAAAATCGGTATTACTACAACGAAAATGTACTACTAGAATATGAAATAACTACCTGTATGTGATTGGTGACTTACGTGGCTGTTTGCAGTTCTTATTTTAATTAATTATAACAGTAAATACATAAACTATGATTAAAATTAAATATTTGGAACAAATTGCACCCGCTTATTTATTCCAAATCGACACTTCCAACGTGGCTCCTTTAACAAATTAACATTTGACATCTACAGACAGCTACGTAATCAAAACTCCAGTTGATGATGCTGTCGCACACTGTCATCTACTAGAGTTTAATGAAACTGTCTGACGTTTACCATAGCCGTCGAATCATGGATCACTATAAGGATCTTGTATTTCATAGAAAGTTAACAATTATTTTATTTGGACAAAAAAATGTAATAGCTGTGTACTAAATTTTAAGGTAAACAATCTATATTGAAAACTTCTAGAAATAGTAGATTTTAAATTCGAAACATTCGTAAATCAATTTTCAATTCACTACGCCTATGTTCGAAACTAAACAGCTGTTAATGACATATCCCAAATGAATTTTTTTGACATACCAATCAAATATGGTTGAAGAAACTTTAAATACAAATAATAAACCGAAGGTACTACTTGCATGTTTATATTACATTATTCTTAATCTGATTATATAAAACATTTAACCAAAAATGTTATGTATATATTTTTAGAGTAAAACAGCAAAACCAAAACTAGTCTATTTGTGGACCGTGTTTGATGTTCAAAAATGGTTAAGGCGGCATTGCAGTGATTATTATCCTTTATACTGGGATAAATTCCAACAGGTTAATTTAAAATAAATGAAAATATTAATAACAATATTAATTTATGACTATTTTAGCATGACATTACTGGAAGAGCGTTGATTCGAATGAATGAAAATACTCTTTTACGATTGGGAATTGTCAATTCGGAACATCGAGAAGCTATTTGGCGTGAAATTATGAAACAGCGACTTAAAACAAATATTATGGAGATACGCGATTTGGAACGACGAAATAATATGTATGAGTAAAATAAATATTATATGATTTTTATATTTATTTTGTATCAAATTATATTTAAGTTTATATTATAATTTAATAAAGAAAGCTCATACAATATTTCTTATTATATCAATTGGCCTCGTATTTAGAAATTCTCGTAAGAAATATATTTATAAAGTATTACAAATTTAAAATTATTTTAATAAACAAAAAAAGCTCAAGTAAATAAAATGCCAAATAATTTGTTTAATAATAATGAGTACAAAAGTCCCTTTCAATGTCTTAACTTTTATCTAACTATATTTGTTATAAATAAATAACATATTTAAGAAAAAAATGGTTTTTTATTCCAACAAAACTGTAACTTTATACCTGTACAAATACATTTTATATATATATATATATATATATATATATATATATATATATATATATATATATATATATATATATATATATATATATTTATATATATATATATAGAAAAATCTTTGGAATGTATTATGTAAACGAATAAATTAAAAAAAGAAAAATAATACTGACAAAATATAATATTTATATAATAATTAATAAACCTCACAAAATGCAATTATTTGCAACTAGAATTACTATTGTCATTATCTATTAACAAATTATTACTGACATTTATGCCACTGTCGTCATTCTCACTGTCATCATCATTATCTTTATTACTGTCTCTCGTTTCATCGGACATCATATACTTTTTGATGCCGCGTTCCAAGACGGTGCGCAGAATTTTACTATCCTTTAAGATATCGTAATCAGAGACGGGTTTCTCGTGGTATGTTTTCGGGTCGGCTTCGTTTGTTTCGTTCAGCGAAGACTCGGAAGGGGTGTGATTGTGTTGTTGTGCGACCGCAGGATAAACTAAGCGTTGCAACAGGCCACCGACCATGGGTATTAAAGTCATTAGTTGGGTGCCAACAACACGATCGAATTCCAAACGTTGCTTTTCGAGTTCGAATTTTTGTTTTTCTAATTCTAGTTGTTGTCTTTGTACATTTAACATTTCACGTAGTATGTTATTCAAATCTATAAATGATTGAATTCATATAAAACACATTGATATTTAATAATAATAAGTGCCCATGCTTAGATTAGTTTAACTTATTTAAAGATAATTTTCATATAATAAAATACATACTTCTTTAAAATGTAGATTGATATTTTAAAGAAATACATACATATATTCATAAACAAATCTTAAAGTTGTTTTTAGTTAAAGTTACTTTAAAATAAAACCATTTTAATTTAAAAGCAGCTATAAATACAATAGATTTTTTGAAAGTAAATTTTCAGCATGCTGCAATAAAATAAAGAAACTACTGAATAAATATAAAAAATAAAACTTACCAGGAGGTACATTTCCACAATCATTTTGTAAGTCATTGGGGCTTCGTCCATTGCTGTCATTTTTCTTTTCTTGATGTGCTTGAATGCCGTGATTGAGTATTAACAATGGTAGGGGTATTGTCGAAGACATGGCACCGTTTGGCCGTAGTGACGTATGATTGGTCTGGGGTTGTGGTATGGAAATGTTTGGAAGCACTGTTGGTACTTGTGGCAACTGTGCGATATTAGTTTGAGGTGTTTGGGGCATCGATATAGGCAATTTTATTATTGATGTTTTGGGGATATGGTGTTCTTCGAAGTCCGATTCACTGTAAAGCCACAACACAACTGAATGTATTATACTATTTTTTAACCATACGTAATAAATAAAAAGAGAATTAAATAATATTTTAATAGGTTTTGTTGTTTTGTAACTACTATATATTTTGTTTTATTTAATTAGAGTCAATTGAAATTTATTAACGAGTATTATTTAATAAATTTTACAAATATTAAAAAAAAAATCATTTCATATTATTTAATATACACGTATATTCTTCACTACACGCATAAATATTAGTTTTCATGCACAAAAATGCTATTAAAGTAGCGTGGCAAAATCCAATATAAAATAAAATGGAAATTTCCAAAAGGAAGAAATAGCGAATAAATATATTTCTTTAAATTTAAGTAATAAAGCAAAACCAAATCGTGTATGATGAAAAGTTATTTATTGAAATTTAATAATGGCTGTTAAATATTATAATAACGAAAGAAATAATTTAAATATGAATAGCGTGTAGATTTTTTATCGATGGGAAAGAGCATGGGTTTTCTTTCACGCGAAAAATATCTCATTTTTGTTTATATAGGGGAAAAAAAATCGATAGTTAGCGGTATATAAAATATAGACATATAAAAAAAGTGCAACCGTAAATTATCTAAATCCCATTTTGGTATCTCATATTTTAAATAAATATTGCGATAATCCATTTCTGTTTGAGGTAGAGTTACATTAGTTTTGTAAAATATTTAAATTTGTACAGTCAAACTAAATATTAATTTCCACAATAAAATTAGAATCGTTAATGGTAGCCATAAATATGGTATACAGATTATTATTCAGTTAAAAGAATATAACAAACTAATTAAACACATTAAAGAGGTATTTAATGGTGTCGGTTTAATATTTAATTGAAATTTGAAAGAATACTAGAAGTTTCTCCAAATGAATTATTACATAAATTCGAAGAATAACGCTTATGTTGCAATTGTTATCCGATAATCAGTTCAGTAGCGTAGGTATAACATTTTTCAAAAGCTATGCATATGTGCGTGACTGTACCTCAAACTCAATGAAAGCGCATACATATAATAGAAACTTTGTCTTGTCATACATTTAAAATATGAATCGATAAAATAAAACTTACCCAATGCTATCGTTGCCGGGCCACGATTCTAAGTCATCATTGATGTCCAAATCAATTTCCTGTTTGATTTTGATGTCTTCGTACCTTGGGGTTTCCATCATAGTATTAGGGTTCTCCTCTTTAGCCAACGGTATGCCCATGTTTTTATTATCCTGCTTCTGGCCACCTTCCTTGCCAAGGATCGCGTCCATGGCCTTGAAATGCGGCCAATCTGGGTCTACTGTACCAATTCCTGTGCCGGTAACCATGGTGCGTTTAATGCGATGATACAGACATTTGAGATTCCGTATCCGAGTTTTGATTTCATCGGGACTACGGTAGAAGCCACGTTGTTGCATATTGGCAGCGAGCAGTCGCATCACCGGTGCTTTTCGATGTGTCAAATAGAGTTTGTTTTGTATAACGGGACTGCCCCACAGCGAAATCAATAATTTCGTTTCATCTTCACGGAAATTCGTTGTTCGCTTCTTTTGTAATGTTCGCACTTGATAGTTTTCCATGTCGGTGGATGAATTTGGTTGCGGTGTTGATGGTGGTTTACGTCTATTGTTCGGCATAACTTGGCGTAGATATTTACGTTAACAAGTTTAATAATTTTCCGCTGAAATATATATATATATGAACACAATATATGTATAACTAGTTTCAATTTCGCGTTCAATAGCAGGAAAATTGTATTTTATATTGACAAAAAATACATAAACTGCACTACAATTTATAATAAGTGTTATCTCTATAGAACACTAGAGAAGACTGAAAGAATATTCGGATAAAATATAAGAATTATGTAAAAATTTGATGATTTATTAATTTGTGATTTCTAAAGGCAGGGCTCATTTGTCTGTCGCATGTAATCAACCGGTACCTAACTAATACAATGTTGCTTCCCGCCAGTGACTCAGTAATTAATGAGGCTTTGATAAGTAAATAAATAAAATATTATCAAATCTTGAGGCAAAACAATTACAATTATAACTTTAAAATAAAAAGATTTTTTTTACATTCCAAATATATATTTAAATAATAAAGAAATATTTAACATTTTTGAAAATATCACAACAAAACATAAAAAGGTCCGATCTTATTTAATGTAAGTTAAGCGTACAAACAATGTATAGATAATTCGATCATTATTCCAACAATGGTATGCTACAAAAACAAAATATTGTATTGGTTGAATGCGAAGTAGTCAATTATTTATAGTATAAAAATGGCATTAATCTGACGTCATTTAAACTAGAAATATTTAGTACGTATGTACATACAACATAAATATATAAATACAATTGATTGTAAATATGTTTACAAGGGATTAACATCAGGTGTTGTATTGTATCTTAAGATAAAGTTGAAAGTCACATTACTAGAGCTACTGACCTTGTAAGTGATGATCAAGTCTTCTGTTTGTTGCGTAGGTACATACTCTATACATGTATGTATGTATGTATGTATGTATGGGTTGGTGGTGTGCTATCTATATATACATACGTATATAGTTGTATGTACGCTGTAGTAGTAAGGTAATGAGACGGAGGGGTTAGTCTTCTTTGGCGGAACTACCGTCGTCGTCGAAGCACAAAACGTTGATACTCACCGTTTTCGCGAGCTGTTCGCTGAGCCGGGCGCGCTCAGAACTACCCTACTGGGTCGTGATCGATACAGTAGCGCTTGCGCTCATACTTTGACACTTAAGTCGCAGTGGGGTGAACAAGAACGCGATCCTTCGCTTCGCCGCGAACAAGAAGGGTGTCTTTTTATAACTTGAGTGGTATAGTCCACTTCGCAAGTTTCCACAAAAATATTGATATGATTGTATATCTCTTTTATGAATGATCTGCGATATTATCTTAACGCAAAAACGACTCTGACAGTTAAGCAAATGCATTAAACAAATTCAAAACAAATACATTTTACGGTTACGCTGACTTAATTAATAATTTTACTTTGCAACCAATTGATTCATATTTTTCGGGGTATAATCTAAATTTATAAAGACCTTTTAGAAAGGTGATAACTAAATTTATTCAAAGTTTTGCAGTCAACAAATGTTATTTTGAACTTGTTACTTATGCGTAACAATCATCTAAATTTCAATTCATTACAGCAGAAAAGTAATATGACTCAATGAGAACATTTTTATCAACAGGTATGTTACCTACTTTTTCTTTTAAATACTAGATACGATATAATATAACAAAAAGTATTTTGCGACAATATGGACTTGTTATCTGTGTGCTTTACGAGGCCAATTAAATCAATGATAATTTATATACGTACTTAAAAGTTTTTAAAAAATAACTTAATTAATTTTTGAAAATATTCTTCACGTATTTTGAATTTAATTCTATAAAATAAAAAGAGTTGGCCGGCTTAGAAATAAGTTGAAAGCTAAACAAGCATTAGTAAAGATGCAAAGTTAAAATAATTATCGAAATATAATTAACATTAAATATGTATAGGTATCACATTTTTATTAGAAAATACATTTTTTTAAGTAACTTTTGTATTGCTATATCAAATATAAAATTCAACGCTTTCATGAAAATAATTATTATAAGCAATGCAACAACGGTATAAATTATACATAAACTTTGAACAGAAAAGTTTAATGAAAGATTTCACAATTTGCATAATACTGATGAACGCGCGTTGTGAGGAGGAGAGAAATGATGATTTTTTTGCCATTTCTCTGTTTACCATATTTTATATTTTACCAAGTATACGTTCCCAATCTCCTATTTTATGTAAAGCATCTTTAGCTGCGTTTGCCATTATGCCCTCGACGGAATTGTCCGGTTCGAAGCTTAGGATTGTTGATGATTCTTTCAAACATTTTACAACTTCTTTTAAACGTTCACGTAGATCGTTTTTCGTAATGTTCCTTGCTTCAAAATCACGTGTTGCGAGTATCATGATTGGCGCATGAAGCTCATATAAAGTCACCCCTTAAATAAAAGGTTAAACATGTTATAAAAAATGTTTATAGTCTTTTCAGGGACATTTTATTAAAGAAATGCTCAACAGAAAATTTATTTGACACCTATAAAATAAAACATGGTATTTATACTAATTATATCTCAATCATAATGAGAGTTGTATTCATATAGATTTTAAGGCCGTTACTGAAACTTATTTAGCTTTAGTTTAAATTTAGAGCCAATTTACGATAACAACTTTAGATTTATTTGTTCAATTCACAAGAAAATATAGGGTACTAAAGCTTTTGTGTAGAAAATAGTATTTGATGTTATTTTTTTATTCTTGTGAGCATATTTGATTTCTTTTCAATCTCTTTTCGAATTTTCTACTATGAAAAGAATAAAAGATCGCATATACTATACGTTATTTTTGCAAATAGAAATTGTGCTTGCTATTGCCAAAGACATTTATGAATGTGTAAATAAAATTAAGATAATCTACTTGTTTTAATGTATCCTATAGTATTGATTTATTATATTGTTTTCTTGGAGCTTACTAAAGATTGTTAATCTTTTGTTTATGAGAAAATTGGATCATGATTATGTTTTATTTATTACAAGTTTATCGCAAGTTAGAAATTGGGTTTCATTTCCATTTAATGAGGTTTGGTATAAGTTTCTGAATTTATTTTTGACTACATATTTAGACTAGATATGTTGAAAATATTGTTTGAGAAACGTGATTTACAGAGTTATTTGATATAAATTAGCGAATTTAAAATTCATTATGTGAATTTTGGTGGATGCGCCATATAACATGTAGAGAAGTTTTCAAATTTACAACTAAAATGTAATTAGACAGTGTCATACCTCGAAGTCTTGAATGTCCTGGTTCAAGAATGTCGAAAACCTTCAAAATGTCTGCACATACATCACGTTTTCTATGCAGGAGCTTTGGGGGAAGTTGATGAATCATGTAGTCACTGATTTTCCCATAAAGCTGACTCAACGAGTGTTTGACGCCCAAACAGTGGTAATGATTAGGGTGTAAAACGTTTCGATACCGCAGTAAAAACGACTCGAATCCCTCAACGTCATTAGCATCGATTGATTCCACCTCATCACCAATTCTGTAAATAATTGAAACGATGACAGCGCGCAGTTACAGCGGAATACTAATTAGCATTTTTTTCCTTAAAATTTAAAATTAATGTGCACCATATTGTGGTTGAGATATTCTTTTCAATGAATTCTATTTTATTATTAACGTGAGAAGTTTCTTTCAGACACTGAATATTATTGAAAATTAATTTTATCCCAGGTTGTATTACAGTTACAGTAAATATGTTAATTATTTAATGCATCTTATATGCGTACATTTCGCACTCAGGCGTCAGTGTTAGCACTCTGTATTGATAAAATAATTATTTTCGTGATACAAAATGTTGTGCTAGCCCTGTATATGTGCAGAGCTAAAATCGATGCAATAAAGCAAATACCTGTCCATTAGCATTTTCATAGATTTTGCTGTGACTGTGTAACCTGGACAACGGGCCGTCGCATCTGTGGCTGAAGTATTATTGTTACAGCTCCATGCGGCATCCTCGTCCAACGGATTTGTTGATAATACCAAGCCAGGACTGCATTTAGGGCATATGAGAGCCCCGGCATACGTTCCCAGTTCTGCAGGATCAACACATCTTTCACAGGCACAGTGGAAAAATTTACTTTCAAGTAAATGTTCACGTCTTTTGAGTGTACTCTAAAATTAAATATATAACCTTCACTAGTAAATGTTTCAAATTCAGAATTAGTTATTGAACTAAATATGTATTGATATAAACAAGAATATTAGGACTTATATTAATGGTCATTGTACAACATTTTATGATTTATCTTCTAAGAAATTTTAATTCTATTTGTTGATCACATATTTAATCTAATTATAGATTTTTTTTAGTAATTTACATTTTAATAGATCGTCCCTAAAAAGATTTCCATAATATAGTTGTGAAATTGATCTGATTTGTTATTAAATTATTAAAATATATATAAATTAAATGATTTAGAATTAGACAGTTTTTTCAATTTACAATACTAAAATACTGACATTCAAAATTTCGTAAATAATTCTTACTAAAAATAAATATTTATATTAGATTTTAGATGAATATAAATAAACAACAAAAATAGAAACAGGGTCATTTGAAATGCACTTATAAAATTGTTCTTTAAAATAAAATCAATTGATGAAGAAAATCCAATTCATCGCGCTGAATGACATAAATCACTTTGTGTCAAAAATAAATTTAGGATACAAGTTTATTTATAAACACTTTTTAAACTCTGTTTTCATGGTTTCAGATATGATAAATGCGTGACAGTTTAAATTAGTAGTAAAAAAAATATTGTTTGTGCAGTAAAAATTAAAATTAAATAGCCTTTTCATTTAGCATAATCTAAATTTACTTATGAAAAATAAATCACAGTTAACATTTTAGTTAGTTAATACTTAAAATGAAAAGGGTGTTGGAAGTAGATAATTATAAAACATAAAATGAAAGCAGGTTATATTTACTTGTAACGTATATGCGTAGCTCAGCGTGATTGGTTGATGGCAAGCGATTGCTGTTGATGCCCTAATCGTCAACCGGAAGTGGTAATCTTCGTCCGTGTGCGTCGTGTTCGGTACGCAATCATGTGACAGAAGAAACGCCGTCGGAAAGACGCCTCGAATGCTGATCCCATGCTGACCAATCTCAAACGCATTTACCTGGATTGGGTCCAAGTGATGGATCAAGTATATGAACATGTCATAGTTATTAAGTTAGAGCTTTCATTTAACACATCATGATTGATAAACAGCTGCCAAAATGTGCATGTGGAATTTGATGTTATTAATAATTCAACTAGTAACGTTATGAAAATATGTTAATTATATATTTAGAATGTAGATTTCGATTAGGAAATTTTAATCAGAATTGAAAAAAGTTAAAGCTATATAGATATATGTATAAGATATTAATTTGGATACATTAGTGTATTTTTGATATTATTAATCAAAAAGATATTTTATAAGTTTGTTAAACCAAATTTATATTCTTTTCTTATAAAATTAATTTTTCAATATTTAATTAACTTTGCCCTTTTGAGATGTTTTGTTCAAAAAAGAAAAACGTCCTTTTAAAGCTACCCATATTCATAGAATTATAAAGCTACTTTTAAACCCATCTAACTTCCATATAAATAAGTTGCACTCTTTATTTATTTAAAATATAAAATGGAGTAAATTCTTATTGGGAAAGTAATCTTTGATAGTGTAAACTATTATTTATAAAAATCTTACTTCTAAAACACCACAAATAGTATGAATCTCCTCTTCATCATATTCCGTAAGGCCCCAATCTTTAATAATCCGATTAACAACAGTAATTTGGTTAGTATTCCATACAATCGGAATATTCCTTCTGATATCATTATGGGGTTCCATTGTCATAAATTTTCTATACTTTTCTGGATTCAGTGTCTTCAATAGCAGACATCTTAGCGGAACGATAGCATTATAATGTACTTTTAGCGATGCTAAATCATTAAAATCAAAGTTCTTTGATGATTTCGTATGCTTCAACACTGCACATTCTTCGGCGGTGTGGCCAAATTCTTTGTGGAGACCTGTACAGGTTGCACTACACATTGGCCACCCGCAGCCCTTGCACCTAAAAGTAAAGCTAATTATAGTGATTTGAAATAGTTTGTGAATAGTTTTAAAGTTTTATTGGCTATTATTTTGGATATTGGCAGTAGTTAATATAATAAAATGAGTTATTTAGTATTTGTTTACTGTTGTGGTGAATTGGATAGTCGCCCATTTTTCAAGGAAAGTGAATTATATACATATAGTTATTAAACAATTAAATTTATTAGAGCTTAATAACTTTTATAATAATAATTAAACTGTATACTCATTTAAACTCAATATAACTTTGTAGAATAATTAAACAGACAATATTACTTACTTATACGTACATAGTTGTGGCTTCTTTTCTAAATTGAAATAACATCCAAGGCAAATGACATTACATCCTGTACAAGGCCCTACCACTAATGGTTCTTCTCGCAGGATAACTGTGCCAGGTTTAAGGTTCCTTGATGCAACTAGATATCTATGGAGAGAAAATAAACGGCTGAACATATATTTAGGGCGAGAATATTTAGTTCTAGGTCATGTTTTAATGTTTACAATAACTTCTAAACACAAGAAAATTTGCTCTAGTTCTCATGGACAAACCAAACACATTGTTATGAACCTTATTGATTTTCTTTATAAATAATAAACATGTCGATCTATTGTATCAAACAATGGATGGAAAATATAATATATTTTATGAAATTGAAATTAGTTACATTTTATTTTGTATCTCTTTTAATTTATTTCTGTAATATATACATATATGTAGTAATGAATATAAACAAAAAATAATTTAAATATTGTTTAAAAAAATTCAAAGAATGAATTAAATGAGTAATACTTTGCATAGAAATTCGGTAGTTAATAGCAATGTTTTGAAGTTCATAAAATGTCTGCACACCTACCTATATAATAAACATAATGAAACAAGTAAATAAAACATAAAGTTTCATTGGAATTCCGCGATAAAATTGGTGAATCGATTTCGTTGAATTTTTCCGATATTTTCATTCTGTTTTTTTTTTATAAATAACTGTGATTGGCGACCCGGGTAAATATCTCGGAATAGACAATACAAAATGAAATGTTCCATTTTTAATTTCGTGACATCATTTTGACTGGCATACCGCCTTCGCTTTTTTCCCATTCATTTCTATAAAATCGTCATCGATGTCATGTGTTATGGATCCAAAAATCATGAAATTTTGGCGTTGCGCCTAATTCACACAAGTTTGCAGTTTCTATTGTTGTGCAATTGTTTATTTTTGTTAGGTTCCAAAGAAAATAATAACACATGGTAGAGAGTTATGTTTTGATATTGCATATTATTGTGAAATAATTTTATTTAAGCATTTATAAAAATATTAAATTAATCATATTGGTATGATGTTACTATGAATTCTGGGTTCTTCTTAAAAACATAATCTTTACGGGTACGCAGCAAATTTATTTTTTGTTACGAAATGAGCAACCAGATCCTCAGACGCTTTGGACCTCCCGCGATGGGTGTTCTGGTTACAGAACACCACCAGATAAGAATAGCAATTGTATATTTAAATGCGAAATAGAAATGCTTATAAAAGCTTTGATTGGTGTGTACATATATGGATAGTCTTGATGGTTGAGTACATAAAGATTATTTAAATATGACATGTTAAATTAAGCGAAGCTTAGTACGAGTAGAAGTTATGAGATAATAAATTTATATTGATCTATATATTTTAAATGTAGATACCACAAGAATGATATATTTTTGTTTAATAGTTGTCTATCTATTTAGATAGTCATTGCTAATAGTGTGTATTGTTAAAGTTTCAGAAACGAAGCTATTAAAATTACAAAGATAAAAGACTTCTTTGAATGTATTTATTTTATTTATGCTTGTGCAAAATTATTTTTAAAAATGATTTTGCTCTTTAGATAAACAGCAGCTGTATAGTTTGATGGACATGATTCTTCTCCAAATACAATAGTGGTTAGTGGTACCAACATGACAGATTGGCCTAATGCCAAACACACTAACATGGAAACATAAACAATATTCCAGAATGATATCAAAGTTAATGGGTAGTTAAATTAAGGTCACGAGCAATTAAAACCAAAAAAAGAAGCACTTACCGTCCCATAACTTTAGACGTTTTGATGAGGAACGTTCCACTCTCTCCAGTTTCATGATTCTCTTTTTCGATGGATCCAGTACTTTCGGTATCCTCTAGAATTGAACTTCCGGCCGATTGTTCACGCTGATATTTATTGTGTTTCCGGTCACGTGATTTCTGTAAACGTATTAAGGAAAAATATTTCAAAATGTTTATTAATTAATATTTGGCAAGATTTTAAAGTTCATTAGGTACACTTCGTCTAATATTTTGTATATGTCTATGAGTCCATGAGTTCATTTTATGAGCAAATGAGCCAATCTTAATTGCTCTGAACTTTTCACCGTGGTATTAAATTATTGTTTCTACAACTTGGCAAAAATGTGGTTTAAAGTAATTGATCCTTCTGATCACTTATTTAACCATGCAACAACTGCATTACTAAAAATATATAAATTTTATAGCCTATATGATGCTATTATGTATAACTTTATTTAAAATAATAATAATGATAATATATAAGTATATGCTCTAAATAGAACATATTTAAAAATATTATATATTTATATAGGTATTAAATACCTAAATCATAATATTTATAAAACTTTTTAACTTTATTTGATAGGTTTAATATATAATTGTTAGAATTCCACTGAACATAAGTACAAAGTGTGGCCATTGCTTATGCAGTACAAATTTTAGATACATACAAAACATCACTCTTCTTTTCATAAAATGAGACAACACACAGTCTTTTTTCATATAATTATATTTCACTCACTATTCAATTAGGTCGTGATTTAAAAAATTACTTACTCGTTTTTTGTTTGATTTATTCATTTTTGATAAAACTTTATTTATAAATCGTACAAATAAGGAAAATATTTCAAAAAATAGTTGATAAACTATTTGATACACTTTTCACAGATTAACTATTGACCTGGTAATCTGGTTGACCTTATGGTTAATACTGATCCAAGATTTTATATTCTTGTAAATATTCAAGAGTTTTTGAATTTTATCCTGCCAAAAAGGAGAGTCTAGGCGGGAGTATGAATCGACGTCATATATTTTAAACCATTTCTTCAAACTCCCCACTCCAATGTAATGACGTCATGAAAATGTGATGGCTCGAGAAATTGACAACTTTGTGATTAAATCTATTTATATGCTTCATTTTTATATTTAACATTTTCTGTGTATTAAACTTTATGGATTATTTGTATGTTTGTACAGTAAATTTGTTAAAAACGTGTCTTGTCATTGAGTACAGGGGTGCAGAGAGGACAGCGGAGTACTGTAACGTTTGGCACAAAAACAAATTTTTAATTCTTACGTTTATTGCTTTAACAACGAATATATGTTATAGAATTTGAATGATAAACTGTAAATGAACATTCGTGAAAATAAACATAATTTTATATTTGTAGTAAAATATATTCTATGCTGTGGCGTCGGATCAGAGATTTTATTTATTATTTTAGTTATAATTTAGTCTGGCTTTACTAGGCCATATTAATATAACTTTCAATAATGTACTGACATAATTTTAAATAGGTATGCCTAATATTAAGTTTAAAACAAGAAAATAACAGTTTAAACGAATTCCTCAGATGTTAGATTTAAATAAAGACGATCTAAGAAATGTTGCCTAAGTCTCTTAGTTCACAAAGATTTTGAGAACATAATGCATTTTCATGAGATAAATTACAATTTCTTAAAAGTGCGTTTTGTTTTAGGTATCAGAAATATAATTGAATATTATTATTTCGCTGATGCTGAATAATCTTGGAATTATACAAATGATTGTTTTACAACGGCTGAATATATATTATAGTAATATTATTATTGAGCTATTTTGATTCTCACATAAAACTGTCAAATGTAATTTATATTATTACAAAATGAACATTAAAAAAATGTTCTTTTGAATGGGCGCCAGCGGTGATAGGGTTATAGCGGGTGAGATAATATGCAGAACAAAACTTAGTAAATATACATACGAACTGGCATGTTTTATAGATTTTTTGAATGTTGTACGCCAGCTAGCAAAAGTACGTGGCAATTCATCATCTAGCTGGAGGAACGCCAGTTTCACTTAGTATATCCTTGATGGTAGGAAATCTACCACGGATTTGTACATATTGCAATTCGCATAATATTTATTTATAGTATTTATGTCACACCGTTATATAGCTGTGACATGTCAAACACCATGGACTATAAACATTATACATATTCGATATTTCATAATAGCGCCTCGATACACACATGTGCTGTTAAAATGTATACAATATGATTCTTTTTACTAAAATTACTTTAGCGGAAAATGTTAGCACATCAAGAAAGAAAAAACACTGTGATACAGGAAGTTCTTTTATTGTTTTGTTGGTATCTATATATGTACTGTAATAGACCTTTTGCATTTCTATAGACATTTTTCTTTCTATATGACGTCATATACTTGCTATGCGAAGTACATATAGCCTCACATTTCTATTTATAAATAAAAATTAATCTAGTGAAATTTAATTTGCAAAAATACTCTTTACATCATATCTTCACGAAGGTAGGCGTACTGTCAATCACAGTAATTGATTTCATTAAATTATTAAATTTTAAAATGCCAAAATTAAATTAATTACATTTCTATAAATACTAAGCATCAATACATTTTTACGCTCCTCCACCAAAATAATATACATTAATATACAAAAATGAATAAAACTTTCTATAAAACATATTTAAAAATAAAAATCCTAAATACTATCCTGTTTGCAAGTTTGTACAAATATATCTACTTAGATAACCAAACGATTGATTAGTAGTATTTACACGCAAAAACAATTCATAGTTGTCACTTTCTTCTAATAGAACAGGTGGCATGGACCAGCTGTACAACAATAACTCTGCTTACCCAAACTTTGGGTTTCAAATAATCTTTCGTTGCCAATTGTTTCTGTTATCATGTGGATGTTATTGTTGAGCATTTAGATAAAGAAATGACAGCTGTTTATTCGTGAACCATTTGAAAAGCAAAAATAGAATGATTTTTATAAAATCAGGAGTCTTTGTTATGTGTTTTATATAATGCAACAGTATTGTCTAAGTATGTTTTTATTTCCGCAATCCAAGATTTATTAACAGTGTCATTTACTGGTATTTTAAGAAAAATATAATTTTCGAACTAGATATAGCTACTAGTATGTGCGAATCATTAGCCAAATCAGATTTTGGTATGGATTTTGTTTTCCAAAATAGACAATTTCCTTGAAAATATTTTTTGTTACTTTATATTATTGGAATAGTTATGATTGTTATGTGTATCCTTGGTATATATATTTCCTACACTTTGATAAATTGGCTTCATTTATTAAGTACGCTCTCAGAACCACTTATGCACTTGAATAAAATTATTATATCAACTGTAAAAACAATGGCGATCATTGTTCTAATAGCTTAATTGTTTTAAGAAATTGAGCGTATCACTTGGCCTGGATTCAATATTTTGTATAACCAAAGTACATTTTAATATACAGAACAGGTATATATATATACATATATACATACATACATACACACATACATATATATAAAAAAAAAAACACAATGCCAAATAGAAATAAACATTGGCAAATCTTTGGTGGTTATTAACGAAAAGTATAAAGAAAATTTTGACATGTAAATAGTATATTTAACGTAAGTAATGGTTATGTTTATTTACCTTAAAACTGGCACTTACATTAGGAAAAAGAAAGTGTTGATTCAATTTGAGAAAATGTTAAATGTCTGCCAGTGCCAGTTTCGTTTAAATTTAAAAATGTACTCGACGCATTTGTAGTAATTCGCGGCATGCAACTTGTGGCAATTTTTTATAAAAATTAAAATATTATAAAGATATTTAACGCCAATGCATAAAAATTTAAATATTGCAATGTACTTAATTGGAAAACATTGACAACTTATATTTTGAAAATTGATTGCTACAAATATTTTCATACAATCATTTTGTATTTTAATTTGAATAATCTAAAATATTATGATGAAGTTTATGAATGTTTGTAAACATATTTTTGTTTTGAATCTTAAAAGATTGGTTTCTTTGTAATTATTTTATCAGCAATTAAATATGCTTGCACAAAATTAAGATTAAACTTATGATATATTATGCTTATTTCTAAATTTCAGTTTAGTCAGAGATCGACAAACTTGGTGGTAACATGGTTCGAGGAATACTGATTTGTGTTTTTGTGCTAATCACTACAGTCTTAGTAATAGGTAATTAATATGTATCAGTATTTGTTTAGTTAAAATATCATTAGGTAAAACGTGTGATATACAATTTTTTTGAATATTTCTTACTTTTATTACAAAAATAACGAAATTACTGCAAAATCTATTTAATAACTATACTTTTGGTAAAGGAGTGATTTAAATCTTATGGAAATATTTCTTTTTCTGCTGCGATAATTCTGAACGTATTGTTTTACATTCATAGTATATCGCCTATGTGTAAGCTACTGGGAGTGTTTGTCAGTTGACTTGGCTGCTATAGTAATTTTGGTTGTTTATCGAATTCATCCAATTTCGCAATCTAGAAACGCAAAGCGCATTATGTTCAGATAAAATGTGTTTAAAACGACGACTTATGATTAATAATTGATTCAGTCTTATATCCATAATTTATAGAAGCTTTCGTACAACCATCTTACAACACAGATGATGTACTCACGGATGACTGTATAAGGTGTTTGTGCCATGCTCGAACCGGTTGTTATTTTATGAAAAATTGTGCTTCATATTCCATTCCAAGAACCTATTGGATCAAAGGAGGCATGCACACTAACAAAAATTACAATCCTAGAGATCCTGATGCGTATAATGGTTGTATGCGCGATGAAGCATGTATACTCAATACAATTAGGGGCTACATCCAATCATTTCCGATAACGGTATTACGATGGTGCTCATTTCCATTAAAATTAAATATTTATTTTTGTTCCTGTTTCTAGAATCAAGATTGTAATTGTGACGGTGTAGTCACATGCAAAGATTTCGCTTCAATTCATATGCACAGGAGAGGTTGTAAAACAAATTTTGGAGCTGCAGAGTTGAAGCGTTTTGATACTTGTGCAACCGACAGAAGCGTGCCCAATATTAAAGGTTGGGAGCTACAATGTGCTATACCGGATGCTGTATAAACTGAAGTGGTTTAATATGATAAAATCATGATACATTTAAAGTCAAATATTTTATAAAACTATTTGTATATATTAAATTTATAACATTTATTATTTAGAATGCTTGTAAAATATATACATATATATATATATATATAAATTAAAAAAATGAAATTCACATAATTTTAAGATATTATTAAATAATATTTAATAAAATTTACTTTGAACATATTCATTTTATTTATATCAAATAATATTTAGGTCTGAACTCTGAATACATATCTTATTCTGAAATGGGAAACTACAAAGCGACGTATCACCGAATACTGTCTAGGTACACACAGATTAATTGCTAGATCTCCGTAAACATAGAAAATAGTATGCATAGGCTGAACAAAAGTTTATATTTAGGCTGTGTAGAACTGTGCACTAGTAGCTTAGAGAAATAGTTAAAAATAAATCGTCTTGCCATAGAAACAGTGTCTCGTATTGAGGTAATGACTGATTTGTGCCTAAGTTACCTTGAGTTAAACCGTGAGTTAAAAGGATTTAATCATTATTTAGTGTGTGCAATAACAGAAGTAAGTGTTACTTATGATTATGCTTTATGACACAAGTTCTGATTGTTTGTAATTTGGAAATGAGCCCAGCACATGCCGCGACTTACAAATATAAATTGTAGGTTTGAAAATACTATTTTTGTGCATAGTTAGTTAAATGTGGGTTTACCACATTTTTTCTATGACTTACAAAGATAATGTAAATTAGCTCATTACATATTAAAACTGCTTATTTATTACTAAAATATGAATGATATTTAAAATTGATTTTGCTATTGTTATTATTATAGGTTTAGATTAAATAAACATTTTTAAATCTATTAATATATAACAAGATTAGTTAGAACAGGATAAGTTAACGGTGTTAATGAATTAAATTGAGTGTCATATGAATGTGATGATAGCTTTAAACGTTGTTAAAGTAATACATATCATGATCTTAATTAGTATTAAAAATAAGTATAGTAAACAGTAGTAGCAGCTGTAGATATAAACCTTTTATATTATTAGCTGTATATGAAGAAAGCTGAGCAGAAAACTCGAATTACTAACAAATTAACTTATTTTCAAATAAAAATTGTTTTAAAAAAATGGAGAATGCAGTAAGAGTAAACCGTTTAGCAGTTTAAATTTAAATTCGTGAGCTGAAATAGTTTTTAGATAAATGGACACAGACAGAGCACATTTTAAAATATAAAATAGAATTTCTATAAATCAATTCACACTATCCCAGTTTACGGTACAATTTTTTCATGAGAAATTATTGCTGATATAGTGTCACAAGTTTATTTAAAAACTATTGAATCCGGAAATTCTTAAAACAAGTCTTTTCTGTAAACATCCTGCCAATATATTTATATTAGTTACAAAAAAATATTTTCAAAACCATGTGTTCCAGATAATATAAACTAAAAATGGCCCCAGAATCAAAATGCTTCGTATGTGAGTCACCGGCTAGTCATAAATGTGCCGGATGTCGAAATACATTCTACTGCAGTCGTGAACATCAAAAAAAAGCTTGGAAACAACACAAATTAGTGTGCAAACCGTTCAAAGTAAATATTACTCAATTGCATTACATTGTCACGTACCTATGTATTAAGTTATGACATTTGGTTAGGTATGCGAAGATAACATACTTGGAAGACATTTAGTTGCAACTCGTCCTATTAAATCTGGCGAAGTTCTGCTAAAGGAATCTCCATTAATTTGGGGCCCGGCCCAGACGACGGCCCCAGTATGTTTGGGATGTGGTAAACTATTGCATCCAGCCACAGTGGTAACGTGCAGGGACTGTGGATGGCCGATGTGCAGTGAAAAATGTAGGCAGTCAAAAGCTCACAAACCTGAATTGCTATTTTACGAAAAATAAAGGAAGCAAGGTATATTTGTTTCATAATATGTAAAAGTTTAATTGTAAGCAATGTAATTTCAGGTATCAATATCAAACTATGTATTCCCTCATCCAAATTACCAATGCTTAACCGTTTTGAGAATATTGTATCAACGTGATCATAATATAAAACTCTGGGAAAATCTAAGCAAGTTACAATCACATTGTGCTGAAAGAAAAACTAGGGAGTCATATGAAAGCGATCGAGAATCGGTAGCGAAATTTATTCGTACGTTTTTCAAGTTAGAGCAGAAATTTAGTGAAGAGAAATTTTAAGAGTATGTGGAATATTACAGGTATATATATATATACATATATTCGTTAGTTGAGCGTACGTTTATTGAAATGTTTAATATGTATGATTCAAGGTAAATGGCCATGAAGTTCCATTAAGCGAACCTGCACACGTGGCAATTTATGAACAAACTTCCATGTTTGAGCACAATTGCAAAGCAAATTGTGCCAAAAGTTTCACATCAAACGGCGAAGTATTGATAACCGCCGGTGTCGCAATAGACATTGGAGAACATCTAAGTATATGTTACACTGATTCTCTGTGGGGAACATCAAACAGAAGACACTATTTGGCGGAAACGAAATTCTTTTCTTGTACTTGTCCAAGATGCTCAGATCCTACAGAGTTTGGGACTTATGTCAGTGCAATTAAATGCCAAAAAAAGTTAGTTACACTATCTAAAACATTGTTTGTATTCGGTAAGTTATTATTTATAAATTTGTGATTCATGAACAAAATTCTGTTTTAGAGACTGTAAAGGTTACCTTCTTCCCGATTCATTTCTGGTGGACCAACGTAAAACTAAGAATCAAATCTGGAAGTGTGGCATATGTGATAGCTTGCAAACATCAACAGCTGTTCAAAATATTCTTACAAGAATCGGTACAGATTTGGAAGCTATGCAAAAAGGCGATCCGAAATCAAGCAAACTATTCGTAGATTATTACGAAAAAATATTGCACCGTAATCATTATTATTTGACGGATGTAAATTTTGCTTTGGCCCAAATGATTGGACAAGATACTGAAAATGGTTTGAACTCAGTATCAGAGGATTTAGTAGAATTAAAAATCAAATTGTGTAATCATGTTTCTGATCTGGTGAAGATTATTAGTCCAGGCAAGTGTTGAGAAGAATTTCGCATATATTGTTTATTTTTATTATCAGATGTAATAGAGAAGTATTTAAAATATTAAATTTTTTTCTAGCTGAAGTAAGAATGCGAGGTGTTCTAATGTTTGAGTTACACGCCGCTATAGCAGAAATGGCGAGACGTAAAGGTATGAAAGGAGAAGCTGACTCAACAACACTTCGTGCAATGCTGGTTTATTCAAAATCCATTTTAGAAGAATCAGTGGAATTATTAAAACACGAACCACTTGAGTTACCAGAAGGAAAGATTTGTATTCAAGCCAAGAAGAACTTGGTTGAAATGGAGAACTTGCTACGTACTGTTTATAATAATCTAGGTGATAGTATTCTGTAAAATAATATTATATTCAATTTTAACAAGGATAAAAATATCTTGTATTTCCGCTTTAATTTTTTGTAAATGAACCATGTATAAGATACGTTTGATTTTGTGAAAAAACAAAGCAATTAAAGAATTTAAAAAATATTTTTGTTGTTGTTTTACAAACAATTATTATAATACAAATAGTTTGAGCTGAACATTGAAATTTGTCTAACAACTTTAATTTTTGTAATTTTGTATACTTTAAATGCTAATAAATAATTTAAAAGTCTTTGCTGCTGTAATATTATATTGAGGTAAAATAACTTGTAATATAATTTAACTTAAGATCAAAATTAGAAATGTTGACAGGTATCAATTTAAATAAACTTGCTATTAAAGACCATTTTAATATAATTTAGGGATTAAAAGATTTATGGAGGCCAATTATTGTAATGGCAGCTATTTAATACTGTACTGTAGAGATTTTTTTGTCAGAATAAACATGGATCCTGCTAAAAATGTTATTGAAATCGTAAGTACATTTTTAACAACTTTATACGTACAACCATACCAAGATGGTCCTCTTACTACAGTGTGGTTTGTGTTTTTTATGTTGAATTTAATTATATTACAAATTGGACAGTTTTGCTATGTTTACCTAAATATAAATGATTTAAACAAAGTTGCATCGGCATCGTCTACAATTTCAACAACATTTCAAGTGAGTATTATACACAAAAATATTTGTTATGCTTTTGAAATTATATAGCTTTATTAAAAAATGTAAATAATTTTAAAACATATATGGTTTAATTAAAATTAAAAACGTATTAAAGTAATTAATTTCAATTTTAGGGAATATCAAAAATTTTTACTTTACACATGCATAAGCAAGAGTTCAAGGTCCTCTTAAATAATATCAGAAATAATTTTTGGACAATAGATATGCTGAAGGATAAAAAGATTAAAACAAGAGTGGCGAAACTTATTAAAATAGTAAACACAACGCTAATCTGTTATCTGTTAACTATTTATTTTATTTCTTCGTTATTATTCACACATCCATTGTTTTTGATGTCTGGAGATTTAGCAGTACGTACCTGGTTACCATTTGATTTTACGAAAAGTCCT
The DNA here is from genome assembly GCA_018344505.1 of Nebria ingens riversi. Taxonomy (NCBI): domain Eukaryota; kingdom Metazoa; phylum Arthropoda; class Insecta; order Coleoptera; family Carabidae; genus Nebria; species Nebria ingens. The sequence continues at coordinate 473,811 of JADQWA010000123.1, read as the reverse complement.
ATTTATGAGCTTCTGTACACATATCAATGTATAGTTAATTTTTATATGGTTGTATGGGCCGTGGGAGTATTTGATTATTTCTTCATTGCCTTAATGTTAAATTTGATTGTTCAATTTTATATTTTGAAACAAATTATTGTTGAAATTGGCACTGAAAGCAGTGAATTAATCGAAAATGCTCAAATGAAGAAAGTAAAAGATATGACTTTATTGATCAAGTTTATAAAACAGCATCAGCTACTTATAGGGTAAATTTTGCGATTTATTTTATGATAATATGCGAGGAGTCTAACATTATATTTGATTATAAAAAACGGTGTAAGATACACTCTAAAAAAGAGTTAATTAAATATTTTAGGTTTGGAAATTCCTTGGCAAATGTATCTTCTTCTATGCTTTTGTTTCAATATGGCGCTAGCTTTTTATTAATGACTGTTGGTTGTTTTATAATGGGAAATGTACGTATGAATCAATTAATGTTAGAAAAAGTATTTAATTCTAAAATAAATTTAAATTTCAGTTGTCAGGTATCACAGCGTTCACTTTTATTGCCATGGTACTTGCGCATGTAGCACAACTATTTGTTTTCTGCGGAGCTGGCACTGAATTGTATTCTCAAGTAAGTCGAACATTGTCTCAACCAAAAGTTTATTTGCTTAGCTTATTTGGAATAATTACTGAATGGTATTCATTTAGAGTTTGAGCTTGTCTGATGCAGCATTCAATTCCGGTTGGTATCGATACAATTGTCCAGAATTACGACAAGCTTTATCTATTTTAATTCAACAATCACACCGTGGCAGAAGAATCTCTGCTATGGGCATGGCTGATTTAAATTACATGAGCTTTGTTGCTGTAAGTAATATTTTTGTATACCTTTAATAATATGGTACTTTTATAACAATTGTTGATGTTCTTTAATATTCTATTTTCTTTTTAAGGTTCTACGATTATCCTTTTCAGTATGCACGCTTCTTATGTCCGTTACAGAGAAAGAAGCATAATTCTGTTGGTTATAAAAGTAAAGGCTACTGTGCATTAGTTATTAACGTTAGAGATTGTTCATTTGTACAATTGGTAATTGCCATTAAGTTTTCAAGAATAGTGCCAGTTAGGGATATATTTTTTAATGATCCATAACTTTTAATATTAACTAAAAAAAATTGTAAGCGAAATAATGTATGATAATTATAGAAACCCAATAAAATATTCATTCCACAATAATTACATAATCATCAATATAATTATTTCAAAACTGCACTGATTAATTATAGCTTGTATAGTAACATATTAAATAATTTAAGATTATGAACATATAAAAATGATTTTCAAAAAAATATATTTGTTTTAACAATAATGATTTCGCAAGATTTAGATGGTGATATCATCTTGGAGGATATCCCTAAACGGGTGGTTGAATCAGTACAAATAATGCTGAAAAGTCTGAATTTACCAGTAAAAAAGAATAATTGGTGTCGGCTTACTTTTTATTTTTTAATTACAAACACTATCATAATGCAGATAGCTCATGTTACCTTTATGGTATATCATTTGACTGATGTAGCAAAAATGGCAGATACCTGTTCGACTGTATCAACAACTTTTCAGGTAAATATTACTATTATATATCAGTTAAATTTAGTATCAGTATGAAGCCAATAAATGACAGTATGGTTATTTAAATTTTAGGGTATCTTTAAGCTAACATCATTGTATTTTAACTCTACAAACATTAAAAAAATGTGCGCAATTATTAAGCATGATTTTTGGCCAACGTATATCGTCAATCGCATTTTAGCAGTATCTCTAAATAAAATGGCGCAACGAATAGAAGTCTTAATGATATCTTTTTATGCTTTAATCTTCTTTTGCTGTAGTTTATTACTGATACCACCGTTATTATTGGGCATACGTGAATTACCATTAGCTTCATGTTACCCATTTAACTGGAAACAGAGTCCGTTGTATGAAATTTTATATGTTTGGCAATGGCTTGTGAGTTTATATAATGTTTGTTATGTTGTCGGATCCCATGATTTTTTGTTTGTGGTTATGATGGTGAATCTGATAATACAGTATAGAATTTTACAAGAAGTTTTGACGAAAATTGGTTCGGACAGCGAAAATAAAATGAATGGGCTGTTACTGAATTGTTCAGGGGTAAAACATTTAAATTATTTTATAGAACCTAGCGATGAGTTGTTGGTGAAATGTGTTCAACATCATACGAAGTTATTAGAGTAAGATATAATGCGAATATTATTTAAAAACGGAATGTAATCATATTTTTTCAGTTTTGCTGATATTGTTGAGAAAATATTTTCACCAATAGTTTTCTTGCAATTTGTTGAGAGTGTTTCTGGATTGTGTATTGGTGTTTTCTTACTAAATTTGGTAAGAAACTATCATTATTTAATTAATAGTTAAACCATAAATTGCAAAAAAATATTTGGTAAATATAAATAATGTTTTTACTTCGACACCTTGTATTCTCCCACGTTACTCTATATATGAGAATAAAATAAATGAATAATTTATAAATATGTATGTCTAGGTAGATGGTGTAAATTTCATCAAATTGGTGTTTTTTATAATTGGACATTTAGCTCAACTATTATTATATTGTTTAATCGGCAACGAAGTAATGTATCAGGTACTGAATTAATATTCAATCAACGCCATTTTAAATATTATTCAAACTATTAATTATTGAAATAATTAACAGTCTGTTAGAGTTGCGGATGCAGCTTTCGATTGTGACTGGCAAAAAACTTACTGTCCCAGTTTACGTAAAGGTCTCACGCTAATTATACAAAGGGCACAACGAACGAAGAAAATTACTGCAATGGGAATGGCTGATCTTAATATGCTGAGTTTTATCGAAGTACGATTTGAATTGTGGATCAAATGATTGAAATATATATAAAAGTTGAATTTCTATTTACAGGTTATAAGATCATCTATTTCATTTTCAACGTTGTTGAAAACTATGATTGATAAACAAAATAAATGATGAGTAGTTTAAGAAATATTATTAACATAAATCTGAGTTGTTTTCTTCTTTGCACCCGTTAGGTATTAAGTGTTATGAAAGAACAAGTACAGAAATTAAATTTTGGAGGAAAGAGTCGTTAACAATACCTCAGAGGCCAGAGAGGAAAGTTGTGAGTGGTAACGAGAGCTTAGCGTGGGCAGCCAATATATTTTTGTTAAATTATTTTATTTCCATTTCTCTTTATTCATTCCACAAGTTAATCGATTCCTCAAGAAAAGAATCCTTTTGTAAACTTACGTGTATTTCACAAACATTTAAATAAATAAACTACACCTAGAATTTTTTAAATTGCTTTTAAATCAAGCTATCTTTAATATCCATAAAAACAATTAATGACCTTTGCATATTCAAAATCAAATGATCTAAGTTCATATTTCTTACTGTTATTTTAAAGTTATTATACAATCATAATTTGTTGCTCAAACTCTAATCATGAATATTACTTATTAATAATACTGCAAAAATAAATATGTAAAACTAAAATTATTATGTAGATTTTAATAATACCTCGCAAATTTTAATTTATATTATCTACCATGTACTCCAGGTATGTAATTTAAATACATACTCGCTCTTTCGTACTATAAAAATGAAATCGAATAAAATTTCTAGTTACTAATATTATAAGCTTTGAGAATATAAAAATGGGTAACTAAATGAGGGAATTTTTATATTTTATAGTTAATATATATATATATATATATATATATATATATATATATATATATATATATATATATGCGTTTTAATTTAGCGATAACAATGAAAGATTCAGGGAAATATCCATTGGTGATAGCTAAAGTATTGTTGGGTTATTTGTGTCTCTGGCCACTAAGTAAGAGTAAATTATTAAAAATTGCTCGTTTCGCAAGTTTAGCCAACATGATAATCATGACTTCAGCCCACGTTCTTTACATGCTTCAAAACATAACCGATATGGCTGTAATGGCAAGTAGTTGTACAACAGTATCAACAAGTATACAAGTAAGAGCACTTCAAGAAGATTTATGCAACTATATTAATAATTTCGTATGTAAACCATTTTAGACATTAGCAAAAATATTTCTTTTAACTTATTACTCGGACGACTTGGCAGACATTTTGACAATAATATCAAACGAATACTGGCCTGCCGATATTGCTGGTTTTGAAACCGAACACTCCGTACTGATAAGTTCTCGAATCATAGTTGTGATGGTCTGCATATATTTAACAACAGCTTTCTTTTCATGTTGGGACTTTATGGCAATACATTTGGTGTTTGGTCGAAGAATATTGCCCTTGGAATCATGGTTTCCATTTAAATGGGATGTGAGTCCTGTATTTGAGCTTTTATATGTTTGGCAGTTTTGTACAAACCAGTATCTTGTCATCAACGTAATTGCCAACCATGACTTCTTTTTGAATGCTTTATTGACAAGTTCTATAGCTCAGATTAAATTACTTAAGTCTGTACTAAGAACTATTGGTACTGGCAAAGACGTGGAGATCAATAGAAGGTTGATCCATATAACTGGAATTCATAGGGAGTATGGGCATATTCTGAGTGATGAAAAAGAAGAATTTGAATTGGTTGCAAAATGCGTTGAACATCATAATCGCATAATTTCGTAAGATTTTTCATTAAAATAAATAAATAAAGGATATTTGGAAATGGGAACGTTTCACTGTGGTCTCATAGTTTTGAGATATGACAAAGTGTAAAGTATTATTTCCACTTGAGAGAAATTTGTTTCGGGATTCTGGATTTTGAAACGCATAATAAAACATTGTCTGCTTTATGATATAGGCAAATTAAATATGTATATAAAATGCTCCATCTCCTAATTCTGAATGCAAACATATGCCAAAAGAATGATTAGTTTACTATTTTGCAGAATTTGCGATAACTTGGAACGTATATATGGAAAAATGATACTATTACAATTTTTCTTAAGTGCTACAGCAATTTGCGTATCCGCATTTGTACTGACAAATGTAATTATCAAATTCTGAATATTCATTACGCTCGAGATTAATTGAAGCCGCCGGATGTATGTATGTACTGGCCGCACTTTGCACTGCTGGCTTGAACTATACTCGGGAGCGATCTGTCATGAAATAACAAAAATTATTAAATACAAAATCCTTACGTTGCTGGGTGACGATAACGAAATACGCTTGCGCGATTTCGGTCCTGCTGGTATCCGTTTCCGTCAACTCATATATTATTTTGTAAAACGCAAATTTTGTTGTCATCTTCTTTAATCGGCTGCAATCAATCTGGATTGTCCTATGCTTATCTGTCAAAACTTATTCGAACTTGGAAATGTTTCCACCGGGAGAAATAAAATGAATGAGGATATGAATTTAACTTTCTTTTGTAGTTTGATAATTATTTAACGAAGATGTTATCATTTTCTGCTGCACACTTAATGCAGTTTTTCTTTTTATGTACTACTGGAAATGAACTTATATATGAAGTAAGAATATACTTTATTTACATACAATTATAGTAATTATATGTTTTTTTGTTTGCAGAGCATTAGCGTAGCAGATGCAGCATACGATTCAGAATGGTATAACAAAGCGTATCCTAATGTTAGACATGGTCTAGGGTTGATAATGCAAAGAGCTCAAAGGGAGCAGAAAATAACTGCTATGGGATTTGCTAATTTGGATTTTCCAAATTTCATAAATGTAATAATCCATAACATGCAATACATTTGGAATAAAAACAATTGTTATAATTATTGTTTTAGGTATTAAGGTTATCATTTTCATTTTACACATTACTTAGTTCTATGCAAGAAGAATAAGGTCATATTATTCTAAAACTAATCATAAAATAAATTAAAGAAGTAATTGCATAGAATTGCATGCTGAATTTCGTGTGAGTTGCGGAAATATTTACAGCTGAACGAAATTATGTGGCTTACTAGTTCAAAAGTTTTAAATATAAATTAATCTCAGTAAATTGAACATAATTATTAATTACTTTTACCATAGGCGTAGTTTTTCAAGGAATTCATTCGCATTTAAAATAATGGCTTTATAATTTTGTAAATTGCATACGAACCAGTTTAAGGACGCATGCGCGTGAAACATACAAAGAAAATACAACATTCGGCTGAGCTCGTTTATTTTACTTCAACATTTTCTTAATTATTAAGCGTAAGAAGATATGAACATTATCAAAATTATACCTTGTGTGATTTACAAATTAACTGTAACTACTCGTTATTATAAGAAAAAGAGTCATATTATTCGATTTGACCATGCGTGTTAAAACAAATTAATCTGAGTAGAAGAATTCTTCTTAGACAACGCACTTTTTCAGCAATTACCCACAAATTATATTTAATTTGAAATATTAAATATTAATTTAAGAAAACTTTGTATTATATATACGTAAAATAAAATGTAAAAGCGAATTATGAAATGTGATAGAGAATCTGTTGTATTTCTAATATAATTTTTTGTCTCTACGTCTATGTGAAATATATAAATCTGAAATTTAATTTAATTATTAATATAGTTTGATAGTTTGCGTATAAATGCACAATTGTAACTGATGAAAATGTGCAAAATCACAATGGATTTGATCAAAGATGACTTTGTTAAAAATGTAATAAACTTACCAAGGAGAATGTTGAGTTTATTGAATATTTACCCAGAAAACCAAAATAAATTTACGAAATTATCTTTTCTCATTTTGTTGTTGAGTGTGGCTTGTTTGGAAATGGGACAAACTGTTTATATGATTCAGAATTTTATGAATATTACTGAAATGGCTAGTACGTGCACTACAGTATCTACAAATTTTCAAGTAAGTAGTACTAAATGACTTCATATTCAGTCTTAAAAATAATTAATACGTAATATATATCCTTGTTTTGTAATCAAATATGCAAATACGTCTCAAAGCGATAACATTTTCTCAATTATCGAATATTTAAATTAAATATGCAATTTTTCTCATTAATTGAAATCTAAAAATTATTTTAGGCAATTTGTAAATTAATAATACTATACAGAAACCAGGACCATATTAAGGCTATGCTACACATATTCTGGTACGAATTTTGGCCAATAGATTTCGCTACAGACACTTTGAAAACGTCGCTACGTGCGCACGCACGTTTATTAACTATCAATATAATCAGTGTTCTAATGTCAGCAGTAATATTTGCGACTGAATTTCTAACATTACCTATAATAGCTGGTAAAAGATTACTACCGTTTTCATCGTCTTTGCCTTTCGATTGGACACAAAGTCCTCTTTATGAAATTATTTATGCACTGCAAATAATAACTAATATGTTTTGCGTAGTGCTTACCATATGTGGCCATGATTTTTTGTTTTTTTCACTAATGTTGAGTACAATCGCCCAGTTTCGAATACTGAAACAACACTTGCGGAATATAGGTGGAGATAATATTATTTGCTTGAATAAACGATTGGAAGATTGGATTGTCGATGAAAGCGAAAATTATAAGAAGAATGATGATCCGGATATTGAACTTATGCGGAAGTGTATAAGACATCATATTAAACTTTTAAAGTTCGTTTCTAAATAATTTGTGGCAAAATTAATTATGGGACCATTTATATAGAACAACTAATAAATTTGTAAAAAATATTAAGTAAAAAAAATATAATAAAAAATATGAAAAAATGCAATTTTTACGTGTCTATTAGTCTAATATAATTCTTGGTACATTATTAGCTTTGCTGCAATAGGTAATAATGTGTAGTTTAAATTTAATTTTAAAATTATAGATTTTGTGACGATTTAGAAAGGATTTTTTCAGCAACAGTTTTTGTACAATACGTCTCAAGTACGTTAGCTATTTGTGTATCAAGCTTTCTTATATCTTTAGTAAGTTACATATACGTGTAGTACTCCTATACGGCGAAAAGTAAAAACTAATAATTTTAGATTGAAAAATCATCGGTTAGACATTTAATAAGCTTCTGTATAGGTCATGTGTTTCAACTATTTCTTTATTGCATTGTAGGGAACGAGCTAGTTTATCAAGTAAGTTAATTGACACAAAAGATGAATGAGAAATAAATTTTAAAATGCGATAATTAACTTTAGAGTAGAGAAGTGGCAACCGCTGCATTTGAATCACAATGGTATTTGAGTACAAATCTACAACTACGTCGCAATTTAATAATGATTATCCAACGAGCTCAAACCGAAAAAAAGATAACGGCCTTAGGGTTCATAGACTTGAACTTTGAAAGTTTTGTTAAGGTACTTTTTGTATCCTTCTTTCAAAAGTTGGTACATTATTTATACATTTTAATTTTAGGTTCTAAAATTATCCTTCTCATTTCATACACTTCTAAATTCGATTAATGAGAAATGAACCAATAAGTCCTACAATACAATATTATTTAGTTTTTCTAAGTATGTTTTAGATATATGTGTTAGAATGAACACAATAATATTTCTCAAATATAAAAATGATTAATAAATATATTATCAAATTAAGTTTGTAGTTAAATATGAGTAAGTTTTTAATAATTATATGTAAATCACATTAAAAATTAATTATCACTGATCACTTAAGCAGTTTAAATATATAATTAATGAAAGTACTAATATATAAATTAAAACTTAATACTGAATATCTAGTTTAAACATGGATATACCTCAGATTCCTTTCCAATGTTTAAGACTGGTTGGGCAAGAAGTATTTGTAACAAAAACATTATTTTTGATTATAAATATTTCATTGGTCATGTTTGGATTTATATTCTCAACTTTAGAACCAGTTCTGCACTACGAAGGTCTAGAAAGCATAGCTGGAGGTATGGAAGTATCATCTATAGCTTTTCAAGTATGTACATGCATACATACATCCAAGTTTAATTTAATATTTCATGAAATGGTTACATATTTTGTAATAAAATGTTTGATTTTTAGTGGTTGGTAAAATGTTGTTCATTTTATGTATATAGAAAGTCTATACAAAGATTAACGTTAAATTTGAATAATTTTTGGCCATTACGATCATGCGGAAAACAATTAGAAGATGATATGCGCAAAATACATAAAACTGTTTTCGTAGTTTTCAAAATTTACGTTTTAATAATGTGGGCTACGACTGGTTTTATGCTTTTAAAATCACTTTTAACAATCAAAACCACGAAAGCACTACCGATGACTTTATATCACATAGTTGATTTCAAATCATCACCATTTTACGAATTATCATACGTTTGGTTCATTTGTTTTGCATTCAGTATAATTATGTTCTATTCGGGATTCGACGGTTTATTTCTTGTATTTGTTACTTGTGCTAGAACACAATTGATAATGTTGAATTATAAATTAAGACACTTAAAAATTGATACATTAAAAGATGAACGAGCTTGTATGAAACTAGTAAAAAAGTATGTTGAGCATCATGTATTTATACTCAAGTAAGTATTAGAAATATGAGCGTCATAGTAACAAGAGTAAGAATATTGAATATTATGTAGATTTTTGCGGGAATTAAAATCAATATTTTCGAATTTGCTACTGATACAGTTTATGTCAAGTACCGTGGAAATATGCATGTCAATTTACATGGTGAACGAAAAAGGGTATGTAATATTATTCATTTTCAAAATTAAATATATTTAATCTTCGATATGAAATTTATTTTTTACTCATTACAATTATATTGTTTAATATTATTACAAATAGATTATCCGATGTGGTATTCACAATTCGTTGTTGCTTTGTGGTAATGGCATGCAGTTTCCAATTAATGATATATTGTGTAGCCGGCACACAAGTAAAAACTGACGTAAGTATTAACAAAATAATTAAATTTAATTCAATGGTCATATCATTTTATGAATAAGAATTTAAAAATTCAAAATTTAATTTTTTACAACAATGTATTTTAAAATAATTTTTTATCTGTATTTACGATAGTATAAGACTTAAAAAAAATATTTTAAAGATGGAAAATGTAGCTGACGCTATGTTTGAATCAGATTGGTGGAAAAAAGATATGCCACAGTTACGGCGGGCTACAATTCTAATAATCCAACGTTCACAAAGAATTCACTCATTTCGAGCAGGTGGAATGGTCGACCTGGATTTAAAAACTTTTATATCAGTAACTCAAAAGCATTAATTTAAAATGGAAACATTAATCATATACATATATATATATTTCTTACAGATTCTACGTTTATCATTTTCATTTTTTACGTTGATGTCTTCAAAAAAAGAATGATGCCAATATTTAATTTATTTTAAAAGAAATATCTAGTTATAGTTAATTTCAGTGGAAATAAATTTAATGTAAGATACATCTATAGTTGAAGAATGTCTTCAATTGAGTATTATTTTATTATACCTATGTATAAAACCGCAAATCCAATTGGGAAGCAATTTATGTTATTATTTTAAAACCACAAAACCAGTTAAATCAATTTAGCATCTGATCTGTAATTATGTATTAATGTTAAGCTTCATTTTCAAATAAATATAAATGGATTTGAATAAAAGAAGTTTATTCTATTTAAAGTTAAAAATGGATCTCACGTATTTACCTTTAAAACTTCTTGCAATTGGAGGACAACATATTCATAGTAATAATACATTTATTTCTATGATTCTCCAAGGGCTGTCCATAGGTACGTTGGCGGTTTTAGGAGTGGCTCAACCAATAATATATAAAGGAGTTGAAAATTGGGCCAAGTCGTTCGAAACTTTTGTACCATTTTATCAAGTAAGTGTTCTACGAAATTTAGTCATGAAGATACATACGGACAATGGGTGACATTTTTAAATTTTTTCTAGTGGGCAATTAAAATGTTAACATACAGTCTATTCAGAAAATCATTTCGAAGACTAGTCAATGATGTAGATAAATTTTGGCCCTTGGATTTGTTAGGAAAAGATTTAGAAGAGAAAATAAAAAGATATTACAAATTCGTGTTGATTTTTTATAAAATGTTTTTATGGTCAGCAGTTATAACTGTCTCTTTAATGGATGTAAAGGCTATAATTACATATCGAACAACGCGACTGTTACCATCTTCGATATATTACGTGGTGGATTTTAGCAAAAGTCCATATTACGAAATCGCCTTTTCTTTGTTCTTGGGCCAAAGTTTTTGTGTAGTGTTTTTTATAGTGGCAATTGACGGTTTATTTTTGGTTTTAATCGCGGGTGCTGGCTGTCAATTGATTATGTTACAAGTAGCATTTTGTAATATTAAAATTGACCATGGACAAGATATTGATATGGATTTGATTAAGAAGTATGTGGATCATCAAAATTTTATTCTTGAGTAAGTTTGAAATTTTAATTAGTTGCACTAAATATACTTGTATAATTTATTTTAAATGCAGTTGTTACTAACATCAAAATAATAATTCTGAATTTCCGATAACGTAAATTAAATTTCTATAAACTGTTATACATATATATATATATATATATATATATATATATATATATATATATATATATATATATAAAAATTTGGTTTCCAATTACGAATATATATATATATATATATTTTACAGGTATATAAAAGATATAAAGAATATATTATCGTTGTATTTAGTCAATCAATTTATGGCTAGTACATTATCAATGTGTATACCAATCTATTTATTTAGCACAGGGTAAGTAAACATCAACAATATTATTTATAATTTTACAGTTTGAATTATAGATTTCTTTAAAACTAGTGATATTAAACATGTATTAATACTTTCTGTTGATTATTTTTATTTTTGATAAACTTCATATCACCTTGTGTCCATTTATATATATTTGTGAATCAAATTAAAATATATATCTTATTACAATGTCGGTTCTATTTTGATTCTAGAAGTACTGATATCGTATTTTTAATACGATGTGCTATGTATGGAGTTGCATCAGCTGTTCAAATTTTTATTTATTGTATATCAGGAAGTCAAATAAAAGCTGAGGTAATAATGTTAGATTGAAGCTTAATTCCCAATTCGGATTATGTGAATATGTCTTTAACATTTTTGTAAATAATAGTTTTTGCTTTATATGAAAATGAAATGATTTAAGATGGAATATGTGGCCAATGCAATGTATGAATCGGACTGGTGGAAATCAGGAATACCTTTACTAAGACATGCAACACTCATGGTTATGCGAAGATCACAGAATGCAAACACTTTGAAAGCTGGTGGTATGGTTGAGCTAGATTTGCAAAGTTTCGTGGCGGTATGTCAGCGTAGTACTTACTTAGACTATGTTTTAATAGTTAATTAATTTTGATATTTATATTTAAGGTATTACGTATGTCGTTTTCGTTTTTTACTTTGATGCAATCCAGAGCCGCCGTAAAACCAGAAAATTAATTGAATATAGCAAAACGTAGATATGAAATATTACAAAATTTGGATAAGGTTTATTTTCTTTTCTAATTCATAAACATTATACGCTGAAACGTTAGAAATTAATGAAGCAAAATAATATACAATTCTATAATCTGTAAACTAATGTAATAGGTTTCGTTACTGTTGCAGATGAAAATTAGATATGTAAAATTATTTAATAAACTGATATAATTAATACACAAGTCTCTCATTAGCTTAGTGATATTGTCAGATGTTTTCTAGAACTAATAATACAATTCAAACAGACATTAAAACAATACCCCGCTCCCTTTCTTGTCAACAGAATAAGTACATAGAACTAATGTTTAAGTAGGTAGTTAATAAGTATGTAGCATATTAATTAAATTGATATCATAAGTTATTGGTATTCTTTTCTATATAAAGAAGTATAAATACTCATCCTTTATTATAAAGACTTCAAGAAATGCATCAAAACATATTTTTGAAGAATGGATATCACCTATTTGCCATTACGTTTAATATATTATGCAGGACAGAATATTTTCGGGAATAAATTGATTTTCACAATTTTGGATACAATGGTTATTAGTAGTTGTATATCTTTAGGACTATTAGAACCTATGCTGCATTTTGTGGGTCCTGAAACTTGGGCTGGAGCACTTGAAATTGCTGGCCCTTCTCATCAAGTAAGTAAATAAATAAATAAAACCTAATATTTAATATACTTAATTTTGTTTCCTGTTGTTATAAAAGTGTTAAACAAATTTATTTATAGTGGCTAACAAAAATGTTAATCTACAAATTGTATAAACAAACATTTCGCAAACTTCTCAACGACATGAACAATTTCTGGCCACTAGATTATTTCGATAAAGAACAAGAAGCTAATTTGATTCACATATACAAGAAAGTGACGCTTGGTTTCAAGATTTTCTTTTGGTGTTCAGCTGTGGCGTCTACTCTAATGGTTCTGAAACCAATTCCTACTATATTCAGCACTCGGAAATTGCCTATAATGGCGTATCATGTGATTGATTTCACTCAATCACCGTTTTATGAATTCATGTACTTATGGCATTCTGCATATTGCTACTTGATAACTACGTTTATCGTAGGTTTTGATGGATTATTTTTTGTACTTTGTACTAGTGTAGCAGTGCAATTAATTTTGCTAAAAAGAGCTTTAAGAGAAATGAAAATCAATGATGACGAAGATAGAAGAAAATCGTGGCATTATGTGAAGATATATGTGCAACATTATAATTTTGTTATGGAGTAAGTTTATATAGAAACAAAAAAATAAATAATTTGTTCGATTGAATATTTAGAAATGTTAAAAAATATATTTTGTAGATTTCTGAAAACAATTAAATCAGTATTTTCAGTGCTATTATTAAATCAATTTTTAAGCAGCACAATTTGTGTCTGTATGGCAATATACTTAATATACGACCAAGGGTACGTTTATTTCACTTCGAAAGACTCTCAAATGGAGCTTAACGCTTGATACTATATAATATATACTTCTGTAGGGTTTCAGATATTGTATTTGTGCTTCGTTGTGGATTGTATTCTTTGGCAGGTGTAATTCAAATTTTTATTTATTGTTTAACGGGATCACAAGTCCAAACACAGGTAAGAATAATTATATTATATTAACTTTAACAAATCAAGAAGAGAATTGTCTAAATCATTTTGTAGGTGGAAACAATTTCGGATGCCATTTATGAATGTGATTGGTGGAAAGAAAACACGCCGCATTTGAAATATGCTGCACTAATGACAATGCAACGTTCACAAAACAATAATATATTTAAAGCAGGTGGAATGATCAACTTGGATCTGCCTTGTTTCGTCGCGGTAATTATTCTATAGCTTTTAATTTAAAATGGAATAAATTGCAAATTACATGACAGCACCTAAGGCAAATGGAATTGTTTCAGATTTTAAGAATGTCGTTTTCGTTTTTCACACTTATGCAATCAAAAGATAATCGGATTGCAACTGATGCATAATTCTATTTAAGTGACATTTTTAATAATCCTTTCTAATTAAGTTGTAATAATTAGGTTAATTATATGTTTATGATCTCGATTAAAGTATTAATAATAATTGATAAGCTATATGGCAGTAACAACTAATTATATTCAATGTACTTTGTTCGAATGAAAATCATATACGTAACAAACAATAATATAGCAATCCTCAAGTTATTTATGAATTATAAATGATTTCCAATGATACCTTAGATAAGATACCCAAACGAATAATGACAAATTAATCTGTTTCATTCGGTACATTCTGTTAAAAATCAAGCTACATTTTGTATGTCATATACACAGTTAAGAATGGGTGTAAATTTAAATAAGTTTTATTATATAATTATATTTTAATCAAATTATATTTAGGATTAAGTAATTTTCTAATATTTCATGAAATTAAATTAATTTTGAATGCAATTCATGTAATGTACATAATTTTTTTTTGTTTAGAACCATTTTCTTAGTTATTGTACAACAAATTTATGGGAATACATTTTTATGTAACATATGTTGTATAATCTATTTGTATATATATATAACGAGTCAAATAAATATTGCTTCTTTTAATTATAACAATTCAGTGACGAATTAGTATATAATGGAGATCCCTACAAAAGAATATGGTTTATCTTGGTTGAGTTTAATCGGACAAAATATTAATAATAACAATACATTGAAAAGCATTGTTATTACTATCATATACTATATTCTATTTGGAACAGTGTTTATTCTTGGATTTTTAGAACCAATTTTAAACTTTCAAGGGATGGAAACAATGGCCGTATCGTTTGACCTTATTAGCAACTATTTTATGGTAAAGTACATTAATGTATAATATAAACATATCACTAGTCGAGAATAAACCATTTGTTCATTTATTTCTGTACAGATTCTTAGTAAAATGACGGTCTACAAATTAAACGCAAAATTACTTCGAGAATTGATAAAATACAACAACTTTTGGCCAATGAATTACTCTGGAGAACAACTGGAGAGGAAACAACTAGGCATATACAACATGGTTATGAAAGCATTTAAAGTTTTGGCAAACAGTGGGTTTATATTGTTGGCATCAACTTATATTCCACCCTTATTTTCACGTCAAAGACATCTACCACTTCTCTGCTATAATAATGCAAATTTTTTACAATCGCCATATTACGAATTTTTGTACATTTGGCAAACTTTCAACGCTATAATAATGTCAATATTTATTCTCAATTTTGATTTAGTTTTTATAGGAAATATTACATTTGGCTATTGCCAGTTAATGATGCTGACGCACGAATTACAAAACTTAGATTTTCGCAATGCAGATAATCATAAAAAAAAGCGTGTTTTTGTTAATAAATTGAAGGACTGTGTTGACTTACACAACAGAATCATAGTGTATGTTTATTAAACTATTTAGTGGTGATTATACTTATCATAATTTGATATGTAAATTCAAACCAATGTCATGAATGGAGTGCTTTCAATTCAATAATATTTATTATTATTTTGTATTTTAGGTATGTACGAAATATGAACGATATATACTCAAATATAATACTGGCTGAAATATTAAGCAGCTTTCTCAATATATGCATGTCTTTGTATTTATTAGCGGATGCGTAAGTTTCGAAGAAAACTTTGAAGATAAAATTTAATTGATAATATTTTAGGAATACTAAATTTATTAATGTTGTAAGATGTGGTATTACAACAACAGCAAACATATGGCTATTATTTATATATTGTGCAGCAGGATCATTGTTCACTTCACAGGTATTAAAAATATATTACTAAAAGTCAAATAAATAAATAAAATATAAAAACGTATAATATCAATATCACACATGCATGTGTCTATATTTTAGAAAATGTATATAGATTTCAAAAAATTTAATATATCTACATAAAATAAACGAACTTTTTTTTTTTAATAACTAAACTGTTGACGCTATTACCTATACTATATTCATTTTTGAATGAAATAAATTATAATTATAGTATGAAAATATTTATAATGCTGTTTACTATTCAAACTGGTATTTGGGTGCATCAAAGTATACAGGAATACGAAATGAAGTTAGTCTAATTATGCAAATATCACAAAAACCGCTTCAAATTAAAGCAGGAGGTGTTCTCGGACTAAATATGGAAACATTCACATCGGTACAATATGAATATGGTTATAAGTGCGTACATACTTTAATAAATAATTTATTATTGTAGATATTACGATTTGCATTGTCTTTTTATACTTTGCTCAAAACTGTATCTTAAATCATATAAAATATATGTTATAATATGTATTTTATTATATAGTTTTACTTAGTGGTAAATATACAAATGTAAAAGAAATCAAATTGTTTGCGTCATAAATTTTAAATACTGATTTAAATATGTAAGTATGATAATGTAGAATAGAATTTTAATTCAATACACCACATGATTTATCGTGACTAATAATTATGAATTATTTCTTCGATTAACTTTTTTTAATTCAACCATGTAATTAATCTAAGTTTTTACATATATAAGTTAAATTTACTCTCATAATCAATGCTTGTTAACTTTCGAAGTTCATCATGAAGATGTCAGAACAAATATTACTGTTACCTTTAATAACAAAATTATGGGCATTTGTTGGATATAATTTTTATAAAACAACATGGAGAATGAATATCTTAACAACAATTGCATTTTTTTTAATGTTTGGTATACCAGCGTTAGGATTTATGGTCCTTATTAAAGAAGAAATTAATACGAATACTTTAGCTGATACTTTTGAATCTTGCGGTCCCTACTATCAGGTAATATCATATATATATATATATATATATATATATATATATATATATATATATATATATATATATAATTGAATCCAATTTAACACATCTATGTTTAGCTTTTGTGTAAGATTGTAATTAATCGTTTCGCCCTCGGTAAAATACGTTCACTTTTGCAACAAATGGAGAAGGATTTTTGGCCGATTGACAAATTTGGTATTGAAATCAAAGAAAAACAAATAAAAATATATAAATTTATGAAAATTTGTTTAAAATCATACATGTACGCAATATATTTATGTGGAACTACGGTTAGTATCAGACCATTATTTTTGGAAACACGAAGATATCCACTGATTATTTACAATTTTATCGATATTAACAATACTGCATTCTACGTGACTATTTATACTTGGGAAGTTTTCAATTTTATCTATGGCATCAGTTATCTGGTAGCTGTTAGTGCGTTATTTGCATGTTTTATTACTAATGTCCTTTGCCAAATTATTATGTTGAGAGAAGCCTTTGCAGCTTTGAGAATTGATCAAATCCAAACAGATGAAGAAGAGGAGAATTGTTACGGAAAGGTTAAAGAATATGTTGACCATCATAATGTTATATTGAAGTAAGTACTATTTTTTATCAGATTCTAATAGATGGCTGGACAATTCGTTTTATCGTTTTAAAGTTTTATTCAACAACTTGGAGACCTTTATTCAATTCAGTTGTTTAATCAATTTATGGGAAATACTGCATCAATCTGCATGGGTATTTATATAGCTTCTGCAGCAGGGTATGTATGTACTAGAATAGCATTTATTTTACCAATAACAATTTTTTTTAAAATGACAGTGTTGAAGATATTTCTACAGTTCTCAGAGCTTTTACTATAATATTATCATTTTTTCTGGAACTAGTAGTTTATTGCGCAGGAGGCACTCTTTTAACTGAAGCTGTAAGTATTACCAAAAAAAAACTTCAAAAGAGTGAAAACAAATAAACAATCTATTGTTCTATGATGCGCCAATAAATCTGTAGTCAAGTACTTTAAACTCGTAATAATTGTGAATCTAATGTGCTTTTTTTAAGTGTCTCCAACTTTCTGACTCCATGTATTGCTCTGGTTGGGAAGGTCCATATCGCAAGCGTCTCAGATATGCGAATCAAATGGTAATAATGCGAGCACAAAAACCACAGAAATTGCGAGCTGCAAAACTATTTGATGTTAATTTAAATGGTTTAACTAACGTAAGGTCTTTATAAATGAAATGTCTTAATGTAATATTTAAAATTTTGAAAATTTCTAGATAGTACGTACTGCAATTTCTGTGTATACATTGATGAATAGCGTAAACGAGAAATAAAATAATTCTACTGTCATATTCAAGTTTATTTTTAATATAATGTGTCTTTTTTTGACCACAGATATTAAAAAGTTTATATATTTTACAGACACTTTAAAAATATAGTATTCGTTTTAAATATACATATTTTAGTTCCTGAATTTAATATAATCCCATTAGGGTTGCTGCTGTTTGTATATGTAAAAAATAAAAACAATTAAATAAATATTCATTCAATACAAATATTTGTTTAGTAATTACTAAAGAATTAATATCATTGTTCATGCATATATATAATGGGTTTTTCAATTTAACTTCAGTTTAATGAAAAATATGAAAAAATTAGGACTTAGACGTTTTACAAGAACTTTATTGAAATGCGGTGGAGTGGGTTTCGAACAAAAAATGTTATATATTTATTTATATATTTTCGTTGCAAGCTGCTCTGTTATTTTGTTATTCATCTTGGGTATACTAGAGATAATATTAAACTTTAAAGGTGTGGATACTTTAACTGGAGGTCTCGAGACAATATGCCCATGTTGCGAGGTAAACACAAATGTATAAAGAAACATTGTTTTAAATTAATAACCAATTGTTTTCTAGTTTATGTATAAAGGTTGGAGCTTTATTTATTACTTCAAACGTATAAAAACGCTATTCAATAGAATTGATACAGATCTGTGGCCAGTGGACAAATTCGGTGAAAAACTTAGAAGTGAACAACAAAAATTAATTGATTTTGTCGCTAAATGTTTAGCTTTTTGTTTATCATTTGCAATTTTTACTAATATTATAGTATATCTAAAACCGTTTTACTCTTATGATATTAATGTTACACCTTTTACTTGCTACCCGCTGTTTGAAGCCGAGAAAAATTATGTTTTTATGTATGTATGGAATAGTTTCAATTCGTATCAATTTTCTACTTTGCTTCTTGGAACGGAAGCAGTTTTTTTAACGTTCGTCGCATACATTGTGAGTCAGTATTCAATGCTTAAATATGCGTTGAAAGAATTAAAACAATATAAAGATGAAGATACATTTTCTTATAAATTGAAGGAATATGTCGACCATCATAATTTACTTCTTGAGTAAGTATACATCATAATATTGCCAGAGTTAGGAACAATAGTATGACTTCAAGCTTTATGTATTTCTGGAACATGTATTGGAGTATAGAAATGACTGGAAGTTGTTCAATAATTTGAAATTTTAAATCTATCATATTATTTTCGTAGTTGGTTTCATTTAATAATAAGATAAATATTCTTTTAGGTTTGTGAACGAGTTGAATGAAGTACAATCGTTTCAATTCATGATACATTTTATTTTTATGACTTTAGCGGTTTGTATTGCAATTTATATTTTTGCGTCAGCAGGGTAATTTTACATACAATAAAATGTAAACTAGTTGATTTTTACGACATGCTTTTTCTGTCCTGGAACTATAATTAATAACAGATTTGTTACCATCGAAATAAATGACGTTAAGATCAACTCGTTTTAATCAAACTATGAAATAGAATTCGAAAGAGTAAATAGTTTATTTTAAATTCCAGATTGTCCGATTTACCTAGAGCAGGCAGATCAGTTACGTATATAATTCTTTATTTGAGTGAATTCTTTCTGACTTGTTACGCCGGTAGTGAACTTACAAACGCTGTGAGTATATTTAAAATAAATAATATTTCAAAATTGTTGATAAATATTTTAACAACAGTGTGATGTGTCCGACGCCATTTATGATTGTGGTTGGGAACAAAAGTCAAAACGAATCAAAACTAGTACGAACATTTTCATATTACAAGGGCAAAAACCGCAAATACTTACGGGAGGGCAAATATTTCCACTCAACTTAGGAAGTTATTTATCGGTATGTTAATTAAATATTTTACGGATTTTGATAGAATTAAATTTATTGAGGAAAATAATAATAATTTTAGGTATTAAATATGTCTTTCTCTGTCTACACATTCTTGAAAACTGTTAAGGAAAATGATTCTCCTCTAAAATAAAACACCTAAATATCATTCTTTATAAGATTATTTTAGCAAAATTCTATACAAATAACTATTCACTCTTCTCTTTATATATTTATTTGTCAACGACGATTAGTATTCATGAATATTTAACAAGCTTAACTCGTTCTAGCAAAAATGCACTTAAATTTTCAATATTGAATTCAACCATTATAGTTCTGATTATAGTTATAAGATATTGGAATTGTATTACAAATAAATTGTACGATGCATATTTTATGCAAGTTTATTTTGCATGTAAAACGTATAAAATAAAATGATATTTTTCACGATTCGCACAGTAAAATTATTTATTACTCAATAAAGAACCATAATCAAGTTTTATATTTGCTGATTCAAAATGATTTTTATTCTGAATCAGTTCATATATTTTATTTAATGTGTGAAATATCTCACAAAAAAGGGCGGTTTCTTCATTGTTTGTTAGTTGTTGTTTCCACATAAGTCTACGCCCTTAAATATGATATTTGTATCCTAAATTCACACATATGTAATGAAATATGTATATTTTGTAGATTTGAAGATTTTTATGAAACATTTGATATTTTCTACTCAGTACCATTAATTCAATCAGCAGAAATTGATAATGTCAGCGCAAATAATTCCGGAAGCATTAAAATGGCTAAATGCAACCGGGTTAAACATATTGGAAGAAAGATTTTACTGGCGTGGAATCTTGATGATATGTATCATGATGACTGTATGTGTTTTGGAGTTTATGCAATTGTGTTTTAATATGGGTAATATTGATATTTTGGTTGGCGTCATTGAAGTATTTGCACCTGTTTATTTAGTAAGTATTTTTGCGCGTTCGAATTTTTATAATTACTAAAACGCATTTTTACAGTCATTGATAAAAATTCTTATGATGGCTTCGCAACGTAAGTTATTAAGCAGCATAAACAAACACATCAACGCGTTTTGGTCAACCGAAAAATTTGGCATGGAACTACAAGCTGAACTTGAACACATTTTCGTTGTTGTTAAAACCATGCTTCACGGTTACCGATGGCTGGCGATAATCACGACAACAATGATTATCTCACTGAAACCAGTGTTAACCAGCCAAGGTGGTTTACCGATTGATATTTGGCAACCGATAGATTTATTTGTTACCCCGTACTATCAAATCACATATTTCCTTGAATGTTGTGTGGGCTATTTTGCTTCGTTTACTAATATTGCTATTGATTCGTTGTTTGTGGGGTATATGGTACATTTGATTTGTCAGTTTATAATGCTTAAACATGCGTTTAAAAATATCAATATGAGCTTTGTTAATACAAAAGAAGACGAAGAGATTTGCTGCCAAGAGATTAAGAAGTATGTTGAGTATCATAATCACTTGTTGGAGTAAGTCTGTGCTGTAGATTTTCTAATAAGTTATATGGTGATGTATGGTTTTGATTATAAATTTAGAGTAATACAAGAAATACAGACTAGTCATTCAATGGCGTTTTTTAATATATTTGGTACAGGAACTTTATGTATATGCATTGATTTATATTCTGTAGCATATGATGATGGGTAAGTTTATTTTATTTATTGCAAATAAAGCAGAAGTAATAACGAAAATTAAATAAATTTTTAGGACTTTAGATATTTTGCGAATAATAAAATATATTTTCCAATGTAGTTTTTTTGTGTTTCTACTTTTTGCTTATTGTTTTACTGGGAACCAACTTACTCACCAGGTGAGACAAATTTAAAAGAAGGCGAAAAAATCATTAATGTTATTAAAGTGTTTAGGAATAGCTGAGGCTATGTACGAGTCAGATTGGCATATGAAACAGTTACCAAGAGTTAGAAAAGGCGTTATACTGGTTATTCAAAGAGCTCAAATTGAAACTAAGTTGAACGCAGGTGGACTACTCACATTAGATTTGGAAAACTTTGTTAGGGTAACTTTAAATTATTGTTAATAGAAAAACACACAAGAATTTGGCTTATATAGAAAAAGAGGAAATTTATATTAGAATTAACTTTGTTTTATTTTCAGATGTTACGAATGGCTTTTTCATTTTTTACTTTGATCCGTACTCAAGCTGAAAAAAAAGCTGGATTGTAATTTTATTTTAGTTATAGATGACACTCAATCACATATAGAAATGCTTTATAAAAATATATACCTACATATGTTTAAATGATCACAAAATACATATTATTATTTATAAATACACGTATTTTAATGAACTAGCAAATAATAGTATTCACATTTAAAAAACACTCCTAAAAATATATTTCCTACAATACCAACGCATTGATTTTATATTCCAGCCGCTCTATGCCTCGAGTTTGCGTAAAGAAGCCGGACTAAAACGGTTCGACGTTAAGCCATCAGAGTCCACCAGTTACAATAAATATCATGATTTCGAATAAAGTTCCTAAAATATATATTTTGAAAGCTACAGGCTACTCGGAATGGGTTGCACCTTGATGTACGTAGAAGACTATTGGCTTTACAATACACATGCCATCATAGTGCTGCACACTCTTCCTTCTGCACATATCACAGTTCAAGCTATTCCGAGTAGCCTGTATGTTCAAATGAATACTCATTATACATATGTATATAGTTACTGGTGTTGAGCAAGCACGATTTTTATTATAAATCATGTCTATGATGATTTATTTAAATTAGTATAATGTTATTGGTTGATATTTGCAAGGAATAACATTGTTCGTATCACGAATGTTGAAGTGGTCACGTACGAACTATCTGGTGTAAAATTAAGTATGCTGTGTGTGTGTGTGTTAATTGAGTAAAGTTGTAGTATAATGTTCAATATTTGATCTCTAACGAAATTCACGATGCAGGCAGGTAGGGTCATCATTGTAAAACTTGTTCAAAGTTATATCAGCTGCATATGCACTGGATTGAGGATTCTATGTACGAGTTTTGCGTAGCCCGAACAAAGCATCGTAGCACAACGCGTTCCTAAATTTAATAGTATATCACACAAAGGCATGAGTGAGTAAAGGCGAAACTACTCCATAAGTTTGTTTATTCAATGTGAGTTTGTGAATCAATTTATTTGAAATTGTCGGAAAATTTATTTATTATAGCATATTATTGATTGATATACTTACATACTATATATACCTACTGTAGTTCAAATATTTACATATTTAAATTATATATTACACGGAGATCGATTTGTCAATATTTGAACAAATATATTAAATAAAAAACGATTTAATGTTTACGAAAGCAAATATCTATTAGATTTAACTAAGTAGAACATAAAATGAATTTGAACCACAAAGCGCCCAAGAGGAATGTATATGTGGCGCTGTCATTTTAATTAAGTGATCTTGTAACAAGAATCTCCTACGCGTTCCTTATATCTTAATATAACTGAAATGAACCGACTAACTCTCCCATTTACACACACACACACACACACACACATTCAGATACTGAATGATAACCGCAGATATGCCAAGAATTTCATTTTGTATATTATGATATTAATAGCATACGCAACTATACAGTTAGTGTGAACCCTTTGTGTACTTAGCCCCAGTATTATTAAGTAAACGTGTAGTACCTAAGTACTCAGTACTAACCTATTGTGACGTCATAAGTATGCAACAACCTGACACAGGTAATGAATACACTAATATGTAAGTTGAAAATATAAACGTTTAACTATTACTTGGTGTAACGATTATTTATTAATAATAAACCATAGTTATACGAATCATATAAATAAATCGACGCTTCAAATCATTTATATCTTTTTATGTTATTTATGTTCAATTTATGTTTGTCTGTAAAACATTTTTGCATATTTTCCTTAACGTTATAAAATATTTAGTAATAAATCAATTTTGTCAATTAAAACGTAATTCTAAGAATTATCAAGCTATACTCTAAGTAAATTAAATCATGAAATTGTATATCACAGCAAACCATATAAATGTCATGGCTGCCGGACATAGGCCCGCTATCATATAACAGAGCCATCACAATATCATATATGGTGACACATTTTATTCGCACATCATTAATCTTACTGCAGATTACTTCGGTAAGATAGGTGGGCCAAGTTTCACAATGAATGATGACCATATATAAATACATGGTCAGTTTTGGTCCGGGACCAGCTCGGCGGGTCTACGAAAGGCCGGAAGTGAAAAGTATAAGCAATATGGCCGCGACGGGCGCAGACGCTCGCTGAAACGACAATATAACGACAACGGATGTAAACTTCAACGTATATTGCGTTCTGATGTCTCATAAAAGAAAAACTTTTCCCCTTTTTTTCATTCGATACCCGCGCATTTTTCTATTTTTATTTACTGCCATACGGAAAATTGGGTTTTTATTTACTGTTTCATTTAACACTATACAAGTTATAAAGTGGCATTCTATTAAATTGAATATCGATTTACCCATATCAATTTATAAGTTATGCATCGCAATTGTAAGTATTCGTAGCCAGGATTATTTTTAATTATTAAAATATGTTTAAAGTGTGTACAAATAAAATATTAACATACAATTTAAATGTTAACTTTGCGATTTATATAAAATCTTAACAACAAAACATTTTGTGTGTGTATATAATATGTTTTCTTCACACTTTAGCGGAAGCTTAACATTTTTTTGGGTGTTTTTTTTGGGGTGTGTCAGTTGGTGAGAAAAACGTTTAGCGGGAATGTGATATTAATTTATACGTTTTATGTGGTTGTAAAGGTGTCGTGTGTTTGTTGTGTGAAGCGTCTTTCGATGTTGACATGTCATTTATTATATAGGGGTGGCAGAGGATACCGCGGAGACATGCCATATATCGTATGAGACGACAGGATTTCTTTGAACGTAAACGTTTCTCTAATTTTTCATCTTATTTATACTATTATATATGGTTGTACAAAGAATGTCATCAGTTGTAAAAACTAGTGAATTTATTGTCTTAACTATAAAGAAATTGTCTGTCAGGGTAAAATTTGTAGAAAGAATTTAAATATTTACAAAATAATCATGAAAACAAACACACGTGTAATAATAAAATATAAAATGAACTTATCAATTGGTAAATTCAGATCAGCATACCTATAGAAAGATACGAAGTCTAGTTATATAAATAAGTCACGTCTCAAGATCACGATTTATTGAATTGCTACCTAACCTATCACTATCGACAGAACATTAAAGCATCGGAAACTGAAGGGCACTTGATTCTTCCACGTTACAAACATACTTTCTCTGAACGTGTACATATTCTTCTTACACACGGGTGGATCGTATGTCTTCAGTGGTACGCCACTCGAATATCAATTCAAATGCCCTTATAGGATTTATGATAAACACAACCGCTAAAAATTCAATATTGAAAAATAATAAATATAAAAAAGATATATTATTTTGTAATAAACTTTCGACATTACACGATAATGAGAGTGTTTTGTTGATAATTTTTATTAGATGCGAATAGATTGCAAAATTATCAAAATACAATATTGTCAAATTTAACAACAAGATAAAACATCATATGAGAAACATTTAGAATTAATGCTTATTTTATATTGGAATAAATATTATAATTTCTAAAAAGGTTGTATGTAACAAAATTAGATATCTCCGTATTTTAAAATTCGACAGTGAGATGTTTGAATTTTTTGGATGTGTCTGAGATTTCTGATTTTCATCTTAGGAAGAAATTGCATAAAACATATACCGCTAGCTGTCGTGTGTCAGTTTCATATTGTGAGTTTGGAAAATAAACGAAAAAAACAAATTTATTCAATAAAAATGCTGTGAAACTTACGATGGTGAAAAAGTTAAAAAAGATTTGAATGAATTTCTATTTCGCTCTCATATTACTTTATTCTTTGTATTGGCAGGTAAAATTGAAACTTTTTCAAATATTATAATTCAATAAACTATTTCACGATACTGTAAATGTTTTACTTGAAATACACGAAAATCAAACAAATTATAATGAGTATTTTAAAATTACAAAATCACAGAACTTTAGCTTCAAAAAGGGCCATCAAATAAATATGATAGAACTCGAATAAAATGTTCATATTTGAATCATATCAACTACAATCATATTAAGAATATGATAAAGTAGAAAAATGACAATACTCTCCTTAAAGGGCGATGTCGTTGCGTTAACCTAATCACAATAAACTAGGAAACAATTTAGATAATCACCTAAATACCCGTGTTTATTATAGTCAATTATATTTGATACATGAGCGTCTTTTCTCATGATATAAACTCATTAGCAAGTGAACCCTTAACACGCGTGCGCGGCAAGTTCATCTCTAACTGCTTAGTGTAATAATAAATGACAAAATTATTATGGGGTGATGTGTTAGTAGTCGGTCTAACTTAGTAAGAGAAGAGCACCGACAACCAGTCGGAATGAAACAGTAAGAGAGAAGATGAACGAATCGTTTTATTCACTGGTGACGGGGGAAGTTCAATGGTGCACGTCAAATTCAAAATGAAACTGGAATTGGCAGTGTCACCCGGATCAGAACTGCGAACGTGATTATGTCGCTCACGATATACGAGTATATTTTCGACTCTATGCTCCCTGTCACTAACCCCCACACACACACACACACACATAAACGCACACATAAATAAATGAGCAGACTTTCAACACCATGCAAACCATGATCCGACTAATGTTCGTCTTTCACATACATAGATTCATCCCCTATTTGACGATTTATACCCTTGATATTTTAATTCGATTTGTGATTAATGACAAATCTAACACTGGATAATAGTTTAATTGTGTTTTTAGAAGTGAATAATTTATATAAATATAAAATTATGATATGAATTTAATATATATATATATATATATATATATATATATATATATATATATATATATATATATATATATATGTAAAGATATATATATATATATATATATATATATATATATATATATATATATATATATACATATATATATATATATATATATATATATATATATATATATATATATATATATATATATATATATATATATATGACCCATAGAAAATTCGTTATTATTTAATAACAAAATGAAACTATTTATTTTGAATAGTTTTCAAAGGAGAATATAGTAGGACATATGTGGTTTCACATTTTCCGCTTATCTTCAACAGCATATAATTACATAGAGAAATATTTGCAAAGTGTGCTGGAACACGAACAGTGTTCACAGATACTTCTACTACCTATTTAATTTCGGAAGGTGTAATATGCATATGTGTAACCAGTCCTGCTATCTATATACGAAATTTCACGGTACTCAGTTTTGCCTTGTTTTGAATAGGGTACCTAAGCTTTCAAAGCTTCAACTGTAACCTACGAAATATATGAATTCTTGATAAGAGGTTATAGTTCAATGTAGTTTTGATATAAGTAATCTTCTTTGACTTCAGTGGCTTTATTTATAAATATATATTGAGTAAATGTCAAAGTCTTTTATATATGTTGAAGGTAACGTATTTTTTTCCATTATTTGTACAATTAAATAGCTTATCGGATAAAAGAGATAAAAAATCCTCCAATCTGATACGATTACCAATCAAACATCGCAAATATAAAATAGTTATTTCAAAAAAATGAAATAGGTATTGAACAAAAATTGACAATAAATCCAATCATTTGTAAATCTTTTGAAATCAAAGGCAAACAGTGTCAAAGGAAAAGCAACAACTAGTTTAGACCACATCTTTGTCAAATAAAAGTCAATCGGTTGAAAATTAATCCTAAATAGCATTTCTTTTAAATTTGAAAAAGAGACATTCAAAATGATAAAGCAAACTTAATAATAATTTTACTGCGCACTGCTGCAATCAACTACAAAAAAACTTAATGCTATAAAAAGTTGAGTAATAACTTGCAGCTAATTTCAAATGGGAACAATAGTTGAGTATACAACGTGCTTTGTTCTAGAGAAAAAGCGATTCTAGACGCTTAATGTTATTTTTATTGTTTTTTCACTCCTACAATAAATATTTTTTTCCCATTGTATTTTTTGTAAAGAAAATAATAGTCTAATAATATCCAAAAATATAAAAAAATCTTATTATCACTGACACTTTTTTTTAAATATCTAAAATATTTATTACCTATTAATTTTTAACTATACAGAATAAAATAGCTGTTACAGATTTTGAAAAATAATTTAACCCCCACAATAGATATTTAAAACTAAAAACTAAAAATGTATTTCGCTAATTTGATATTAATAATGTACGATGAACGAGATTTTCAAAATTCAATTACAATATAAGGCAATGAAAATATAATTAAAACTTTTTTGACACTTGAATTCAAAATAACCTTACAAATGAACGAATTCGTTTTCATTGATTACGTTTCCTGCTTTTCAAAATGAAAACCGTTTGATTTTTTTAAATATTTATCGTTGATTGAATCTTTTTATATTTGATAACATCTCTTAAAATTTGAAATTCAATCAAAATAAATTAATCTCTTAGTTAAGTAATTGAAATTATTATTTGAAATACTGTAACATTAGTATTGTTTGACCCACTTATTTTAATAATAACTCTGAAAATGAACTTTGACTTAACTAAATTAAATAGATTAGTTATTAGTTTTGATATTAACTGCCTGCCCAAAAGTTTTGTTTTATCTAGAGGTTAATTGGTTAACAAAACTACACATTTCATTGATTATCTTAACTCAATCTGATAATACGTTTGGAATGGTTAATTTCTGTAAAATATTTTTTGTATGGATAACCTTATCATGTTTTAGCAAATATACTAGTAATAAATAGTTTATAATTACAAACTAGAAAGAAAATATATGAGTAAGTAGTTTATACTAGAGTCAAACTTTAACTTTCTATGTTACGTAGCACAATCACCCAATACCTGTACTTGACACTGACATGTAATCAATTTCGCATAGCTAATATAATGTACTCACAGGATGAAGTTAAACTTTGAAGAAAAGTAGAAACGTTCGTTGCAGAAATAGTGGGTGCAGCTTAAGGGGGCGTTGTTAAAAGTTTTCTTCATATGGATTTGAATTACAAACTTTCGAAATTAAATAAATTGTGTTTGAATTACTATGGTTAATAGATAACAGTACGTTAATAAATTGATTTTAAAATCCCAATTACAAAAATGAACATTACCGTAATAGTATAATGGTTCAAATACGTATAATCCACTCTGTTATTTGATACCTTTATCGAAGTGTCGGTTAAATAAGCTAAATAGTATCGTAAAATACAATAAGCACAGTATAGTTGTTAGTGAACCGAAGAGTAGGCGCTTATTTCCGAAATATGGTAGATATTCAACGGGCAACGTTGTGTGAAATAGATACCTATATTACACAGTTAGACTTTGGTTTCTCTTGCACTTCACTGCTCCACGATGTTATGTATGTCAGTTCACTCGAAACGCGCAGTTTGCAGCGAGGCGAACGAAAGAGGATTTCGGAAGCTGGACTAGATCGGATTAGGACCGACGAAGCAGGCCGTTTCTACAGTTCACTGACGTATCGCTAAATACCAACCGTTTCTTCCTCTACTGCATCAACAACGGAGAAATAAATTTATCTAATAGGGTTGTTCGTTATATTTCACTCATTCATGCACAGCAATAATAATCAATATATAAGACTCAAAACGCGCTAAGATGATCTATATATACAAATTATAATACAGATTTGCACACAGTTCGACGAATGAATCAACATCCGCCGGCGAGCAATAAACTGGGTATTATTTCTACAAAGTTCACTTATCAAAAACATTTTCAAATTGAATATTTCAACTAAAAATGTATGTTTTTACTACCCGGTTCCGGGTATCTGGTGTCGAGTACCCAGCATGATAAGAAAATAGCAAAAACGTGTGGAGCCTGTTAGTTTGCATTTAACGATCATTTACGGTACCCGTTTTACCATGTTGAGTTGGTAAAATGGCTATCGTAAATGATACTTAATTGCGTAAGCTCTGCTACCATGTCAAGGTCGGTTCCACATGACAGAGACCTCGGCATCTCTAGGAACTGCTGTTCTCCTGCTAATTTTAATCTAGAATGCCATTACATATGGCAAAATATGTGGTAGCCACCATAGCAAAATAACCTCTTTCCTAGCCACTTTACATCCACGGTTATGTCTACTAGGATTAAAGATTATTTACCATCTAAACTTATCCATTCCTGGCGGCATTTGCTCTTAAAATATTGTATCTTATGAAATTTTGAACCACCAATTCTGACATTTTGTATATCTACTAAGAGGTAGTTGTAAGAAAAAGATTCGCCAATCGCAGGTAAACAAAATGTGTATAAATAGGTGAGATTAGTTATTATAATCTAAATAGCTTCTTATTTAATTTTAAATAAAGCTTTTGGTTAATTTGATCAGTATTGTAAGTGTGTAATTTCTATCAATATGGAAATAAATTGATTTGGTCTGGATAATTTGAAGCCAACAGATATTTAAATCCTTTTAAGCTAGGTTGTTCAGAGCGCTGAAATACGAATGATTAGGGTCTGACAAAGCCAACGCGAATAATTTAAACTAAATGCAAACGGTACAAGGTTTTCGTTCGCTGATTGAAATGATCAGGAATTTATATTAGCCCTTTTCGTCCAACCGTGATACACATCCTTCACATAGGAGAAACCTGCCCCGATGAATGACAAATGAGTTATATCCGGCATCTAACAAACATGACCTGCCACTCTATCCAAATAGTTTTCGTGTTTATTCAAATGCATGTTTTGCATATTATGACTGGTATTTGCAAAAACAAAATAATGAGTCATCTTAAACAATTCATTATAAGATCATTTATCGTTGAATTTAGGTAATGCCGTTTGGCATTCCAGGTCACGTACAATGCAATTTAATTACTTGATGTTACATGCTAATTTTATGACGTGACGTTGCCAGTGACGTGAAGTCGACGTTATTTTTTCAGCTTACAAGTTTACAAAATTAATTTATTTTCAATTTCTATGCCATCATACATTGTTCACGTACCGATAACTCTCTCGGATGTAAGATCCGTCTGGAATAACGCCATAATGTTTACGAAACGTTGCACGCAATGTTTCACCAAATCAAATTCACTTCAAATATCAATCACTCACCCACTAAAAATAAAATAACCAATATATCACAATTTAAACGAACTAGAAGACGGATATTGACATGCTTCCGCGCATTACTTTCATCAAACCAATACATATTTTATACCACCAAATGGACTGAATAGAAACAGAAGGTTCGATAGTAACGAAAAAATAAAACAAATAATAAATACACGTATAGCTATTTCTTATACAGCGTACACGTTATTGTATTAGGTTCCATTCAATCAAATTATTTTTTTACGTCGATATAAAAACATAATAATATTTATTTCTATATAGGTACCTAATTAAAAATAAATCTGCAAATCAATCAACAATGGATGATTTGAATTTATTCACTGGCAAAAACAAAACAGTAATTCGATTTTATATAACAGAAGTCTACGCTAAGCTATCAAACCGAGCAAAAGCGGAACAAAATAAAGAAATAAAATAGAAGACGTGGCACAATAAAATGGATTCAAGCCAAAGCGATTGAATTTTGATTGTATTCGATGAATGTTATAGCTGGTGCTCTAGATGCCAACACCATTCACGCAACGTGGCATCATCGTCCGTTTGTCGTTGCATTGCTGTTTACTTCACGATTCCTTGCCTACCTAACCATTGCGTTACTCACATGTCGAAGAGTTCTTCCGCACCGCGCCCACTTCATAAAAAACGCCAATAATTTACGAAAAGATCAAGAAAACGGAAAAGACACAAACGCGGAGCAAAAAATTCGATAAGAATTCTCAAGCATATACCAACATACAATATAGAGAAGTAAAAACAAAAGCAACAAAAAAACATCATTTCAAATGTTGCATAATTGAGATTATTACGCTTTTAACTCAAAATTTAATTCTATTAAAAGTGCTAGTAAAGTTACGGACATTTGACAGATAAATCCAAATAGCTTAAATTTGCGGGGAAACAATTAGAAATTGACACTTTAAAAATTCTTTCTGAGAATGAATCTCGTTAGGCAATGTTTTCATTACTTTCTGTTCTCCTGAATATAAATAATGAAGAGGATTTCATGATATAGCAAAAATGAGATAAAAGTTGTAAGGAATTCGAAACGTCTGCTAGACGTTCAACCAATACGACCAACTACGGACCATAAGATGACGGTGACGGTAATAGCATAAGGAGCACTTATTGGTCTCTAACACATACAAGCACACACTCAAATTCACAGAAGTTCCCACACACGTACACAAGTTCACAGGCCCATACGTCTAATTCAACCTCTTACGTGCGACCTGTCCGACGGACGTGACGTCATTCTCTACATATCCGGCGGAGGTGCTATGCTGCGTAGTCGTCTTCTACCACTTCTTCTTCTTCTTCATCCTTCTCGTCATCATTGTCTCATATACGATGCACAGAGAGTCTTTTTCGCGCCCCACTTGCTTTATCAGCATCGACTTGTGCTGTCTCTTACGTACCCTGTTGATTGCTTCGACGAGTGGTGAGCTTTTGTTTTTTCAGTTTCTTGCTAGGCCGTGGATCGCCATAATAATGAAAAATTTGTTAAATCACATATTTTATTTAAAAAAAAATTCGACTATATAATCGATTAAATTGTGTATATTTGATAGAGATGATTGATGAAGTCAAATATGAATAAAGAACGTTATCTGAAATTTTAACAAAAATAAAATTATCCCCATTTGTCCAAATACTAAAGTTCACCACCGAATAGCTCTTTTGTTATGTTAACAGTAGACAAATGAAAATTTTACTCTAATTGTCATTTTTAATCAACGTTTTTCTGACCAATTTAAACGAGCACTGCTAATTACAAATTTAATACATCAAAGTCCCACGCAAAGTGAACTAACTCTACTGCAAATGTTCTACGTTGAAATCTTTTGAATAAATAATGAATTTGAAATATTTAACAATCCTCTTAATTATCAAATTGCACGAATATTGTAGTCTTTATTAAGAAATAATCAACTCCGTTGTAATATTATAAAATATACTCAAAAGCAAAAGAAAATTTGGTGATTTAAAAAAGAAATCTTGGAGTGATTTATTGCTTGTTTTTACAAATATGAATCAAACTAGTACACGTGTATTATAAGTGTTGCTGCTTTTTAGACTTTCAACTTTAATTTCGTCTTAATTGATATTTTGAGGTAAATCTTTTTGTCTTAACATTTGTAAGTCAAAAGCATTATGCCCTCAATAAAAGACAATTATCTTCAATCAGAAGTATTTTCGTCAACAGCCCGAAAGTGTATAGAACATCTCTAATTAGATTTCGGAAAATGACGCTCTCAATCTGTCCTGGTTTTGTAAAGAGTAACAGAACTGCTTCTGTACTCTATTTCGGGCCAATGATTGTTCTTTTGTTACTGTGATTTACAGAACGATATCGGGTTAATTGAAAATTTAACTTTACGTGGACTATGCACATATTTTTTTTTATATTTCCGTTTGTATATTCGTTAAACTGGCTCACACATATAGATTAATTACTGGATATGTTAAAGATAAAAGTATTGAAAAATGTTGTATAAATTAAAAATGTATAATGTATATTTAAAATAGCTGATGTAACATAGAAATGATTGAATTTATTTAATACTCATAGTAAATTATATTCGTATAAATTCAAATATTTGACAATATTAAATCCAATAATGTCATTCAATATTTTAGCATATTGTGTCAAAATAAAATCATACAGTACCCATTTATGTTATGTGCATTATATATCACATTGGTATTCAATTAAAGTTATTTATTTGCAACACATGTATTTATTAATTAGGATAGATCGACTACCCGTTGGTAATATATATATAGTTTTAGATCTGTGTCTATTTACGGTGACAGAAACATTTATACATACTCAAACACAATTTGAGAATAGCTAAGGGAATCAGAAAGGCACACATTGGTACTATTTAGACGTCATGAATACCAGGATAGAAATCTAACATAAATATAAATAATTACCAGTGTTAATACACACTTGATCTTGATCATGCAACATTATGCAAATTATCCATGAATATCAGGATACATATTTATATATACATGCATACATACACAGACATCCTAATCAAGTTAAAAGTAATTAATCACATAGACCACACACACATGCAGTGTCACACAAACATATATAGAAATACGTGTAGTATTACTGCTGTTTACTGTAGTGACAGGAGTGACAAATTACCTCGTTACGAGGTAAATAATTGCAGTATTGTCTGATTGAAATATTTCAGTTTGTATTGTATATATTTACGAGTAATAACAACACTACCTTTAGCTTTTATAGTTGTTATGTTACAACCTAATGACCGTAAACAGATGATACTGCATATTTTTGTGTTTGGAGTGGCATAAATAGTAGCTGTTGATATTTGACTAGGCACCACTCAGAAACTTGGTAATAAAAAGTATACATATTATATATGAATCGGCATCAAATTACTACATTAAAGTACATTTTTAGAGGGTAGTTTAATTTATTCAAACATTAAATAAAAACTCGAATGATAAATCAAAATGAAAGCAACTTCATGTGTTTACACTGTAAATAATTATTTTTCTAAATTATAAGTAGGTAAATTATACTAAAGAATATAGATGTAATGAATTTTGTGAATTTAATTATTAAAATTCATTATTTTTAGAAGTTATATGTTAGTTTGAATAAAATCAGAGTTTGAAGGTGTTCCGCTAATCTGCCTAAAATTTTAACTTGATTAGAATAAGAAGCTCCACTTTGAATCATATTTACTTTCGTAGCAAGTTTATTTATTTATAAACGTCAAGGTGGCTTGGTGTAGGTATTTTAAATGGCAAGGAATCAGCAAGCTCGCTTTGATGGTTATGATTTATTTATATCAAGACGCACAAGGCCGAGTAAGCACTTCTTCTGATTAGTTTCTCGAGTTACCTTAACATACCAGGACTGAGAAAGATATGAAAGTAATTATGCCAACAAGATTGGACATCTTTACGAACATTTTAAAAGCATGTTTTTTTGTTAATTTGAACTTTTCAAAACAAGACTTATAAATCCAAGTAAACAAACAAAAAGAGTATTTTTGTCTCGCCTTGTTCTCAAGCTTTGATTAAACATTTCCCGTGCTTCTACTACGACACCAATGAAAAACAAAAGTGACTTTTTTGTCATTACTTTAATTGACTTTTTAGAATGGCTAATTAACCTTAACAGAGGAAAATTAATTATTAAGTATTTTCCTTCTTAACTACATAATGTTGCTTCAGTTAATTCTTCTTCAGATTATATTTTTTTAAAGTAAAATTATCAGCAGTACAAAAAAAAGATCTAATATCTTATAGAATTAAATATTTACCACAAATAAAAATCTCTTTACCACTCATACCTATGATAAATACTAATATTTATTGTAAAGAGGAAATAATCAAATTTACAGGCGTTGTGTCTAAACTAAATTATTATAATAATTAAATAAATTTTAAAACGCGTTACTAGTAATAATTTGGAGCACTTCAGAAAAAATGCAATATCTATAGAAGAGAAATACGTTATTTTTTATCGACATGCATTCTTATTCAAAACCATACTTGGCGCGTGGTGTTATCGGAAGTCAATTTAGCTGTTTTCTTTTATATCTTGCTGTTTGTTGGTATTTCTAAGACCACGAGGATGGTGTTTGTTGTGTGTGGAAACCCTACTCCCAGTGAATTTCTCATATTTTATTATTTTATTTTCAGAATACCCTTGATCTTGTTTCACAAAGTATACCAATTTGTTCGTAAGCCGTAACCGCATTGGCAGGACTTCATCATATAATAAATATATTTGAATTCTGTGGTTTCTTTGGTATAACAAGTAAGTTAATATTTTTCACAAAAATTCACGTTCTAAATGTATCGTACTTTCCATATGAATACTGAACGAAATATATAGTATAAATATATATATATATATATATATATATATATATATATATATATATATATATATATATATATATATATATATATATATATATATATATATATATATATATATATATATATATATATATATATATATATATATATATATATATATATATATATATATATATATATATATATATATATATATATATATATATACCTACTAGATGTTTTTATTTGTAAATATCGATAGAACACAGGTAATATTTAGTTAAAAAAAAATCAAACATGAATTCATATATTTTAAATGCAAAATAAATTGCTTGCATATGAAATCAAAGCAATAATAACGAATACCAATATATCATAGCATAATATTTATTCGCTGGCACTTTATATATTTTCTGCATGACTACAAACGTTTCAATTTTCCGTGATCTTTGTTTGTGAAGCAAAAAAAAAATTTCCTTGTATCGTCTCGTGCAAATAGTGTATATCTATTTACTAGATATTTCTATGCGAACGTTTTCACACTGCTGTTTTTATATTATGGTCTACAGAATTTTATAGAATGCTAAACCAAGTTTAGCATTTTTATCAATCGTGTATATGGAAAGCAGAATCTTTCATCACAATTGAAAAAAAGTAGAAATTGTTTGGGTTTGGAAATGTTTCACGTAAATATTTTCAGAAACGTTCTTCGATTGATATCAATACGAAAAAGGGTTCTTTGGATAAAGTTAGTATTTAAAGTATTTTATTGAGTTCTTAAAAGGAGATATCAGGATATTTTAAGTACCATTAACTTGATATATACTTTATTTTATCTAAGAACAAAGGTGATAGTTTTGTTTCGACGAATTGAGCAATTTGTCTTTGCGATAAAGATAATTTTCTGTTTTCATTATTAAAAAAATATCTGTTCTGAATACTGATTGAAATTGCTGTAAAACGATTTTTAGTGCAATTTTATTTACTTTTAGAAAACCTATTACTATAATAGTAAATTAATTATGATTATGAGGCAAAAGTAAGTAGCTCTTTTAGGTAAGACAGTTGCAATACCGCGGCAATATTAAAGCAG
The DNA here is from genome assembly GCA_018344505.1 of Nebria ingens riversi. Classification (NCBI taxonomy): domain Eukaryota; kingdom Metazoa; phylum Arthropoda; class Insecta; order Coleoptera; family Carabidae; genus Nebria; species Nebria ingens. Next base: position 436,119 of record JADQWA010000123.1, on the reverse strand, counting down.
CTCTAATAATATTATAAACAGTAATATGAGCATAGCTCTATTAACCTGTTCCATAATTTGGCTTCGTATTACAAACAGCTAAATTAGTGTGCGTAATATTCCACATCACTTAACGTTTTCTTGCCTCTTGCGCTTCCTTCTCCTAGTTAACTCCTTGCTTTTAGCATGTGTGTAGAAATATGTCTTTGGATATTTAGTGCTCTTAAAGGCAAAGTATGTTTACCTGTTTGTTGTTAAAGGAGCAAAGCAGTGAACCTTGCTTAATATAGTGATGCCGATTAGCTATTTAAACTAAGCAAGGCGTCATTGAAATCTGTCCCTTTTTCAAAACCAATAAATTAAATATTCATTCTAAAACTACCTATCTAAGTCAATATTATTTATTAAATGAGGCAAATTATAGTCCTACCACTATATATAATGATAATTCTCAATTTTACGAAATAATTATATTTCACAAAACAATTTAATGTAAAACTAATGAGATCCGATGAATTTGTAATTTATGAAGCGCACTGACTATTCGTAGCATATAATCGATGGATAAGCATTTGGAAAATATTCTCTCTTCATATTAAACCGGGTTATGCAAAGAGTATTTTGCCTATCGCTGCGTAGCAAACATTTTCACGGCACAATATAAATTTAATATTCATGAAGAATATATTAGAAAATAAATCGTATCACCTTGGTGAAGTTTTCCATATTCAACGATTATATTTAATATTTTGACTTGAATGGATTAATTGCATTCATTTCATCCCCTTAAATTGTTTAACATAAACCGATATCTCACTTTTAATAAAAAAAATGTACACCTTTACTTCTTATTAAAAACAAATATTTATTTACGATACATTCACGATCAGTAACCAATTAAAGAGAAAAGCCTTGATATGTAAATAGAACAAATGTTGATATTGGACTATTATACTGTTATATTCATTTTAATTTTGAATTATGATTCATATGTACCTATGCACATTACTACATTGAATTTGCATTTAATTCTTAGTGTTTAATTTATTAATCGTGATTTATATTTCTATGCACGTATTTTAAATAATGCCCAAATCCTAGATTTCTTGATTATGAAGATTAATTAGTTTAGGAATAGTAAAAGAAATAAAATAATGCAATTTGCTTTTCCAAAACTACTTGACTGCATAAATAGTAACTGAATTCTATCACAAGTAGGTTGTTGACCACTTCTTTAGAACATAGACACTTGTTTAACAAAAGAGACACTTAAGACACGAGCTCGACCACTTAAAACACATGAGAGTGGATTTTGTCTTCTCATAGACTTTTTCTTAGAATCTTGATATTTCGGTTAGTTTTAATAAAATACAACTACAAATTGTTATTATATATAAGATCAAATACTTTACATACACAAGCTATAATTAATAAACAAATTTGAAAAATTAATTAATTTTTTCTTTTAAATCAATATTCGGTTAATAAATGTATTTTGAGAGAAAAAGTGGCTATTTTAACGAAAACTGCAACAATTTTGCGAGAAGCTAAATACTAACACGCAGTTGTTATTTTGGAATACATATTTACATATTAACTGTTTTATGTTTATATAAGACCTACCAAATCTATGTGTAATAAACGTATGAACTACGCGTCTTTACGCATATATTATAACACTTTCGTAAATATGAAGGGTGTATGCTACCTAAAATGGCAATGTGTTTGTATATGATTTAATTAAACATAAGAAACTTGGTATATGTGCAAAACGTACGTGTTTATAAACATTGTACTAGAGGTTAAATATGATACTGATTACAGAATAATAACGTCATGTATACCTATGCGTGCATAGAATTTAAATTTTGTTTAGGATTTTATCTGATTTACAACTTTAAAACTACAGTTTTGTATCATATTTACGGTACGAATTTGTAAGCCTATCTGATTATTTCATGTATACTGGATCACACATACACACACGTATAGATTTTTGCAACAAAAACATATATTTAATTTTAAAGTTGCCTAAACTAATGCTAATTCATACGATTAATTATTATTTATATATTCAGCTTAACTTTAATCCCATTCAAATTCGTAAAATAATTTATCATGAAGACGCCTCCACCAAAAGATACAGTGTCATTGAATTCGAATAGTTTCGTATTTGTTGTTAATTTAAACGCTAGTTTTAGGGGATAATAAATAAAAAATATGTAATGAATTCGTCGCTCAGTTTAAAAATTAATTTGTAAATCTTTATTTTAAATTTATCTACAAACGTATTGTGGTTTTTTTTTTAATAGATGATATATATCTTTGCATTAATGTTGTTATATAAAAACCAAAGAGACAGAACATAAATATAAGTGACGACGTTGTTAGATGTGCTATAAGTAAGCAAAGTTATTTCACATTTCAGTGAAACCAAACGAAAGTAAAGAACAAAACATGATAAGTTTTGTAAAAGTGGGAACAATTCTGAAATTTAATGGAAATGTCGTCAACTGGCAAACATACTTTGTTTAATTTCCTACGGGAAATTATATTCTATCAAAGAATACATCTCTGTATTTAGTTTATTTATCTCACTGTTCTACTCACTTATTCATACCTACATTTATCAAATATCCATAATTTAAAACAAGACAGTGCAAAACTTAAATCGCTTTATCATGTTATATAGTTCTGTATAATATGTTAGTTTCAAACTTAAAACAAACTTAGGTGTTTTTATATAATTATTTGCAATTTTTTTTTAAAATAATCTTAATATGTATACCAAAATAAAATAAAATTTTAAGACTGTAATGATTGTATGCGGATGAAAGTTAAAATAATAAAACAGAAAAAATTAAGCGATGTAAATTAAATGAGTTGAGTCTGTTGTGTAGGTACAGGTAGTAGAATGCGCAAGCTTTTGTTTCCATCTGTAATCACATACGCGTTGAAGCGAAGAGCTGTTATAGTTTTGTTTGAGTTTGACAATGCTTTTATGCGATTCCTTTGTTTTTATAACATAGTGTTGTTACCGTACTAGCACACTAAGGTCATATTTATAGTGTGCATCGCGTATATAGTCAAAATAATAAATAAAATACAGAGAGATGCACTTAACAGTATTTAGAAAATTTTATGTTAGTATTAAACTATAAATATTTAGAAATTAAAACATTTAATATTTAATTGGTCTTCATATAATTTTCTAAAACACACTACTTCACATTGTAGGTAAATATAATGTACAAGGAGATAAAAAATAAAATTTAGGTCTTTGAGTATTTTAAAGTGTAGTTTTATAAATATTATTTTAAAAAAGATAACACTCCAAGCTTTTGTTCTGTTGCACAATGTGGCCCCGTTTGTATTGAATTCACGAAATAGTACACATTCAACATCAACACTTTAAATGTGTAATTCGATAGAGATTCACACGCACACAAATACGCGCAAAACCAACGAATAACACATTCCTACGATATACCCATTTCATGTCAAACGCCTGCAAAACCTGCCGTACGAATGTGTCACTATGCACGAATAAGCGTTTTCCATACTATTATTATATTGTTTCAAATGTTGACACGACTATCGTACATGTTTATTAAATCAAACATGCCACGGTTGTAATATATTATAGAAATTGTATGCTAACTGCTCTCAATTCACAAAGCTCTTAGTTTATTCAACCGTAAACAAATAACTTTTTGATTAAGGTACATTTGTTACCGTATTAGTTTTTTACAAACTAAAAAAACGTTATCTCAAATCCTCTTTACAAATTTAATCTAGACTTATATTCGAGATGTAGACGTTTCTTTGTTTTTAAAACCCATCACGGATATTCTAAAACCATGCCCTGCTACCACAGCAATTGGATGGCTCGATAAAGTGAATTGTGAAAAGGATTTCGTATTCATGACAGACAGTTATTTGCCTGTATATCGGTTTAATATAAAAAATATTTCTACAGACTCGCATACTATCTGAAATCAGCTTTAAATGGAAAAATATAAATCACATTTTGTTATTGACAATCTGATGTAAGCTTAGTAGGTTTTCATATTTTTATAAAGATAAAAAACAAAAATTTAGTATATTTCCTTATCCGAATATACAGCGAGCTAAGTATTACGATAGCACTTTGAAAATTTAAAACATATTTTGACAGATCTGTGATGTAAATGTCAAACTTGTTTTATAACGGATAAAATAAGCGTGAGAGCGAATGGGTTCATAAAATTTTTATACGACAAGGATAAAGCTTATATTTTATGCTTGAAAATTGATGGTGAGTGAAGAATATCAAACCAAATAAATTAGTGCGCCATACAAAAGAAATTGAAGAATATATGTTCGGCATCGTATATACGTAAATAATCAAATATATTAGAGCAGCCTTGTGAGACGTGCAAGTAGAAAATACACAAGTAAGAAAACAATAAAGAAGACAGATAAAAATAACAAGTGCATTTGTTTCCGTGACGAAGTAGTCGGGAATTGTAGACGACGACCGACAAACGCCGCCAACAACATCTATAAAACGATTGCACAATGGCAGTAGTAGCAGTAGTCACGCAATCGACACCCAAGTATGCACATTTATGTTTTAGAGGGGTAAGTTACCCCGGGTAACATTTGGTTCACCCGTTTGTATCGGTTGTTTAGCAGGCTGTAGATGTGGGTGTATGTAGGGAATAGAAGAGGTTCATAGTAGGAGAGAACGGGATGGATTGAGTTTGTGTGTTTGTCAGTCGCGAACTCGACAACTGATTGCGATCTCTCGGCTACCCCGCCGTTGTAAACATTGTCGAAGCTAAAGCAAATTCAGTCGGAAGTTATCTGCTAGTGTTAGCAAGTTAACAGTTGTATGAGCATGCGCCTAGTACCGGAATAAAGGCGTCCAGGAATAACTCCCCCTGGAAATAAGAATCAGATAAAATAACCCTTACTTGCTTTATCTTGAATTATAATAGCGTTTCTAGTTTACGGGTGATCGTATAACGTTGTCTGCCATCAGAATCAACTACTCAGGTTCTAGTATCAATAACTTGGTAATACTATTTGTGAAAAAGTAACAGATTATTATAGAAGAACTCCATCAAATACATTTCCATGACCACCACAGATGCTTCGATAATAAAACATATGTCAACATTCACATTGCATATTGTATTAATTTAATTTAAAAACGCTCAAGGATAAGTTCATGTTTATTCAAAAATCTCGGGTATCATTGTAAACTCACGTTCCAGACTAAGTTTACTGCTTCTAATGACGCACGAGTGGTCGACTAGTTCTGCTACTAAGTGCCATTGTCTATAGTCGTTTTGTTGAACGTGTTCGTTTATGGTATTAATATGATTTTCTCTTCGTTTCCTTTTATTAGGAAAGTTTTGTGAACTAAACAAGTTATCTATGACCACAAACGGTTCAGTGTGAGGCTGGTTTTAGTTACCACAATAACAATAAAAAACACATTGTCAATGCTCATTTATTAAATATTCGTGGTTTATTTACACGACCACTGGCGAAACAACACTTTAGTTCTAGCCTGCGTTTAATTCAGTTAATTTTACCGCTATAGAAACATACATTTGGACTTGCTAATTGGTTTCTGTACTAAATAGATTCAGCAGAAAAATATTATTAAAGCTTTAATATTGCTATAAATGATTATTTATAAAATTGATATTTTATGGATTGGGAAATAAAATATGTATGAACAGTCAAAAAAAACATTCCGGAAGAGTATCTTGTACAACAATTTACAATCAGAGTGATTTGATATGATTTATATACACAAACGAACTAGAATTGTATATTATCGAATTGTCCCAAATTCTGCTGAACAAGCCAAGCCGCAATTTCCGCATTTCTTTCATCGTTTATTCGGTGAAATTCTGAAATTTATTCGCAAACACACAAGTGTATATACACAGAAAAGTCTAAATAAAAAACGAAACAAGAGTCTTATACGTGACACCAACATATAAACAAACAACAAAACAAAAAGTAACAGAAGGAACAGACAGACGAAAAAAGATAGGAAACCACGGACAAGGAAGCAACGGACAACGTTAAAGTTAAGAGTGTGGAGAATAGAACACACATGCTGACGTATCATTAATGTCACGTGTGACATCACGAATTCAGTTGAGGGTCAGAAGGGTTGCCTCATTCATCAATTGTTGCAACATGGAGACTTGCTGGTTTGTCTAGTATGAACGTTTGGAAAGCCGCTTTGCCCAAACCAATGACTGATTCCGCACATGTCTCCATATTATTGATATTATTTTGCTTTATGGGCTCTTTTATTGTGGTCACGCAGAGTTTCGATCGCAAGACCATTATCGAATGACGTCTCTTGTAATTTTGTATGATTGTTTCATTTACATATCGATTAAACATTACCTTAATGTTTATTTAAGAGTCTCGATTGATGAATGATGTTTTTCCGTTTTAAAAACAATTAAAAACATCAAGCTACGTACTAAAAGTTGAGGATGTAATTGTTGTTATCGTATTAGAAAATCTATTGCAGTTACAATGTTCTAGTTAAGTTGGAGATAGTTGTGTAGTACTCGAGGATATGCAAACTATACTGAACTTCTACCCAGTAACCAGTGGCTTACTGCTGGACGCCTCCAACGCGTTGTGGTTACGTAAATAATGGAGAAAGATATCGTTGCACAAGAGCTGTACCAAGTTTAGCGATTTAACATAATATGTACGAATAACGAATTACCAAGGATTCTGATTTAGAACAATAAATCGTCGTTTGTCGTGTTTTATTTCGATTATGGAAATTACCTGATTTATTAGTTTTAGTTTATATGTAATAGAAATTTCGTTGATACAGAAAAAGATCTGTACAAATGTTTGATGTGGTTTATTGTTGGTTGACTTAAAATGTAACGTGGAAAAATAAGTTTTGTAATCGCATTGCTGGCATTTTACTACACGTATAAGAATTTTTGTGATACCATAAAAGCCATCTTCAATATCAATAACTCAGATGGAAAATTCGATTGGACTGCAGAAATGCGGTGAGCATTGCAACTGGCAGGGAGGGCACTGCCTACAATAAGCACAGATATTGCGCTCCCTTTTGTCTTTTGTTTCTTTCCTTCTTCTTATGCACATTCTCGTTTCTCTCCCCTTATGATTTGATCAGCAGGTATATTGGTATATGTGTGCAAGCAATCGGTCAACTGACATTTCCAATTACTATTCCCATAAAAGTTCGACAGAAGTTTATACTTTTTTAAACATAATCTGAGATTCTGAGGCATGAAAAATGGTTCTATCTCGATACTTTATTTTCTTATTTATGACACATGTACACTATTATCTCTAATATATATTTAGGAGTTACCATGTAAACAACCACTAATACTATTTTGGTATTTAGAAACACGTTCAAATTTCGCGAATGTGGCTATTTACCAATAAATAACCATATTTGCCGGACAAAGTATATTTAATACAACAATACTTCTGCAGTATGTTGATTCTTGAAATATCCAACTGTCAAAAATTATGTATGCACGTTTTATAGGAATGAGACGTTTTAGGATTGGAGATGAAAATGGTATTCTGCGATTTTTCTTCGCCCTAGTTCCCTGATGCCGATTAAGCTTTCGTTTCATTTGTACTTATATAGAGCAAGCTTTATTGCTTTATGCTAATTCTGTCCTTTGAAAAGCTGTCTTTTAAACTTTAGAGCTTGTAAAACGTGCTCCGTCAATGCACAATAGCGTTACCCTGACTTCCCTGGTGTCTTCTTCTGGAAACGAATGCTGAGTTTTATTGCTATCACGCGGTTTTAATCAAGAAATGAAATATTTCATACACAGTTCACGCTGAAGTTTACCATTTCTTCTGAAATGCTTTTTGTTTTAAAATGTAAAAAATAAATAAAATATTATGAATATAATAAAAATGATTTTATTTAATAAGCCGACCAATGTTTCTATAAAGTTGATCTCAATTATATCTAAATGATTACTAATAATACATATTAGAAGAAGTCTTAGAGACCCTTTAGAAGGAATTTACTTTTGTAGGGTGCTTCGGCAATCAACTCGTTTTGACCGTAACCCCTCTTAGGCAATGTGTTACTCTGTTAAGCTAAGTAATTATTGCCAGTTACTTCACATCTACGTTCTGTTCGCCCAGTCGATTTCACACTGTTCGCTCGTTCATTTTTTTAATTTTTCCCGAATTCTAGCAAATGTCTCTTTTTATGAACCTCTGTGTAATTAAAAGAACGCAAAATGGGATCTGTACCAATTTAATTGTATATAATTAATTCGTATTGTTTCGTGACTTGAAAATGATTATATTTAATTGTTTTTAGTATTATTTTTTTGCGGAAAATATGTTTTTTAATTCTCACAAATTTATTTAATCATAGCTAAATATTTCGAATGCAATAGATTCATTTTGTTGTCTTTTTATATATATATATATATATATATATATATATATATATATATATATATATATATATATATATATATATATATATATATAGATATATAAGAATAATAATTGTTAATAAATGATTGAATTAATAAAATAAAATGATGAGCTTTTACGAATAGAACCGAAGACATCCGATCCCTTACGATTTCATCCCCTATATACAAATTGTGCTGGGCGCCAAATGTCAGTTTGTTATAGAACACAGTGCAAGATATCTGCGCGGTGTTTTAGCTGTTTTCTATATAAAATTACGAACAATATTGTCGGGGTCAATTTTTGAGTGCTACGTTTAATTATGTGCCTGGCTGTACTTTGATTCAGTGTATATTTCATTGACTCTCTAGTGTTTTGTGGCAATGAAAGCAAACATACAACAATAGAGTAATCACACAAAGGCAAGTTTATTTTTGAAAAATATATAATTGCATCTTTGCCTAGATGTATTGTTTTATTTTATTGTATTGAACTTTTTTTGTATTTATTTTTTAAATATTTCAATTGTTTCATATAGAATTTATATTTATTTATTATTGGAACTTTGTCTATAATAATTTATTGTTTTATTTTATATACGTATCATTGGTTGAGCAATATTAAATTTCAGAGTAGTGCACGTTACGTAGTGACAACCAAGATAATGCACATTTTATTTATTCTGTAGCTTGTCAGTTAAATCTAAATATATTTAAAATATATTTCTCAACATTAATAGAGTGATTCAGTTCCTACGTTTTCTATGTTTTATTCTGCATTTGTCATTTTCTCCATAAAACGAAAAATATTTTCCGAGTCGTTTGTATACTGTAACATATGTAAAACGGCACATTCTTCTTTTATTTTCATCTCATTTGTTTCTGAATCGTTGATAGTGAAAGAAACATGTTGATTGATGATATCAAAAAGAAAATAATGCAAGCTGATTTATTGATTTTATATCAATTTATACTTTTACATAATATAGGATCTTGATGTTTTACATTATTTGCTTGCAAATTTATACAAATAAATCAATTTCCTTTGTCATGCAAATTTAACAAGAATATTTTGTAAATAAACGAAATGGCAAAGACAAAGAAATTGAAGAAATTAGATATAAAAGATGTTATTTGCCAATATTCTTTCTCTTACAGAAAATATTTACAAATAAAAAAGGAATTTCATTTAGTCATCATTATTTTTGTACCGTATTCAATTTAAAATTGGTCATTACGGCGTTTATTATTAAACAGAGATTAAAATAAAAATATTTTTAAGTTACACGAACACAAATATTTTTAATGAATTATAATTGCTCATCAATATTATATTTTCTGACAACTTGTAGCCAGTTTCATGTGTTAGAGATACATATGATTGAGAATTTTCGGTAATTTTATTATAAAATATATATTTTGAATTATCTGTTTTTTGGAATGGCAAAAAAAAGTGATACAAAAAATACATATGGCTATAATTAATTTAGACATATTTTTTTATGTATACAAAACAGGTAGATGAATGTGTTGTCATAGACGTGTTTACGTATAACGTATGAATGTATACATATATTCGTATGTGGTGTAGATACAAGCAGTACATAATGGATACTTGACAGTGTAAAACTGAACCATATTTCATTGGCATCGTGGTGAACACTATGGAGGGGGATCAAAATTTATTACCATTCCATTATTCACTTTACACGGTTTGAAAACTTTAATTTTAATTTCCCTGGCCGCGTTTCGTAGCCTAATTGTAAAGGATTTTCACATATTATCAGTAATATATGAGCCTTCATCATAGTTTTTGTTCCAACAAACTAATTTATTGGTAATTAAATTGTTTTTTATGACTATCATTCTGTACGCAATTTTTAACATAAACCTTATATTACGCTATTGTTCCTAGACTGAAAACTAAAAATATTAATTATTTTATTAAAGTACAATATATGTTAATATTGGTTTTAATATTATTTGTTTCAAAACTTCTCTAGTAAAAATTTCGTGGTAAAACAGGACAATGAAATATTCCATTTTGACAGATAATAAATAAGCAATTGTTCGGAGTACAGCTGCAGCAGTTAAATATAAATTGAAATAGCCAAATCAAATTGCATCCATCTACAGATAGGTTGCATAAAAACTACACACACAGTCACACTACTCACACATATGTATGTGCACAGTGCACAGCAGAGAGTTATTTGAAATACAAACGGTAAATCTTTCAAAATACTGGTTCGTTTATATTTTGAACAACTGCATCAGTTGCAAAGATTGCCAGTCTGAGATAAACTCAAAGCGCTCGTTGGCTGAAAAATAAACATATATTTCATATGACACTCTATTTTCAGCGGTGTTGATATTTTCAGTCTGAAAAACTATTTTACGTATTATTATTATTTGACCATGCTTTTTTATATTGGTGATCACATTTAGGCATGTGTCCAGTAGGCCTCGGTTATCATTTATCATGAAGTCCGGTCCTTGCCGCACCTAACGTCGTCTTATGGTTAATCTTCTGTAAGATTAATGATTCGGGTGAAATGCCGTGTGGCGAATACCATTGTGTCGCTGCTACGTGATGATTTTCGGGCATTATATCACTGTCCTTTTCGGCCCGCCGCTGATGCCGTTTCCGCGGCGTTTTAGCCACAAATATACGCGGATCATGATGATAATGTCGAAAATGGCACCCCTCGTAATGCGTGGTAATCGTGTTACCCTTTGAATTGGATTGAGAGGTTATTTTTACGAATCACCTTCTATTTATTATTGAACTGTTGAGAAGACCGGCAGTGGTATTCGTTTCACACGATTCAATATAATAAATGAAATGTGAAGTTAGTAAATAATGTAAATATTTCAAATTCAATCATTATTAACTATACGTGCCAAAAATTATGAAGTTACTTAAGTTTTACTTGGGCGAAAAACAAATCTGTATGTATCAAATGTGTTCAGTAAAAAGCTAATAGAAAATTGTTGTGAGTCGTGTTAGTGATAAAAACATTTAAACAATATACAGCGATACAAAAATGCAATTTTCTCATTTCGCCAAACTGTGTATTCGCGTTACTTTAATTTTATTCAAGTTTTTTATCCTCATAATAGCTGGTTAAAAGTTTTTCCTATTTCAGGGCTAACTTTATGAAAAACAAAAAAAAAACAAATCAAAACTGAGATTGCTATATCTGATATGAGAGTACAAATAATATTGCCGAGTTTCCCGACCAAGCGGAAAAGTATATATTAAATTACCAACTTCTGTTATTATGTACGAAATACCGGAATATGTTTTTATGCAATTTTGTGTTTTAATAAGGTGTCTCATACAACAGAGACCGAATTATACCATTCGCAAACGTAGCAATATCGTGTGTAGTTCTCTGGTGTCAGACAATATGTCTATATGCTGTTTTTAACCAGATCGTTAGCGAGTTTTCATTCAGTGAACGTCGGAAACAACAGAGAATTTTTCTTCTTTTACACAAATCTATCTTGCCATTGGCAATCGTCGTATATCATTGTTAGTGTTACGAGCGCGTATATTGGAAAAGAAAAATGTCTGTAAGTACGTCGGTGTGAGTGACTATGTGATGTCTGTTCTGAAGGTTATGAAAAGCTCGTTATCTGGTGCTTTTGCTTTGGTTTTCTAGGGTGATTTCAACAGCTCTGAGCTGCGCTACCTTTCAGAGGATGCCAACGAACATCCTGTGGCACTAGAGCGCACTAGAATTTAAAATTAGCTTCGTTGGGTATGCCCGCTGGTATAAATTAAAAATGATAGAAAATAATGACGGTATTATTGTACTTAAATGAACATATAAGTGAATTTAATTATTTCGAAAGTTTTAATTAGATTCAAAAAGTAATTTATTAAATATGATATGAATGTATTCGTAGAAAATCCTAGTGCATTCAATTTTATAAAACTAGGCTATATAGAAAACTTCATACAGGTAACAGTTCAATTTTCTACTTTTCTTGATAAGAAAACCGAATCACTCAGACGGCGTTGTACGTACGTATATACGTACAAGAGAGACGGCATTTTCTTTTCTATTTCCTTGTCCGGAACCTAATACCCGTGAGTTATGGCTTGGTGAGACTTAATCTCGCTACAATGACACTATATCAAATTGAAAAACGTTGACCGGAAGCAGTGGATGCGCAACAAAACATACATACAACCCATGTATGTACAACTATTTACTCATATTTCCCAAATGTATCTTGGTAAATCTTATTATATTTGTTTTGATATAAAAATCGTTGTTGCTTTTGAATCACTTCCAATAAACACATACATATGTATGTGATACCGAAATATTGAGTGATATACTTTTTTTATGATCGTATTATAAAATTAGTGATTGTGGGTAGTTTATCAAGCTAATTAAATACTTGAAATTTCAATGAGTATTTTGTGGTGAACTGATTGAAATTTTGGTGAGTTTCGTAAGTAATCCGTTTTATATACTTTTATATATCGTGAAACCACCAGCATCGTCTGTACTTGCTTATTTCTTATTCAATTTGCAATTCAAATTTATTTCGTCTGTGTTTTCATGAAGAATATTTCATATAAATATTTGGCATGGTATACATGAATTTCATGAAGTTATTTCATGACTAACATAAATATGACATAACATACATATTTCTATAATACCTAATAGTAGAAAATACATTTTGTTTCAAATAGAATATTTAGAAATACATTTCTAAACCATATTATTCAAAATATCTATTATAATTATCAATGGAAAAGGATTTAATTTATATTTAATTAAACTGAACAAAGATATCTATTCCTACTAATATAAAATATGCAGGATGATATAATCAATGCAATAGTCAATAATATCATGCCTCTGCTCTTCCATTATCGTTATACGATAAACTCATTTCGTTTCCAAACGATGTTAAATCCGAACAGCAGGTACTGTCGTCCATCATAAATGGTAATTTTGCAGCATGGACTTGAATGAGAACTTTGGCTATTTTGAGTTTTTGTTATTATTCGTTTTCGAATGATAAAAAAATAGTATCGTTCACAAAATTATAGTCTACCTGATTATGATAGGTCGTATATCTTTCGAAAGTTATTGAAACAACCGAAAAAAATATTAATTGTAATAAATCATTGTGTAATTTTTTAAATTAAAATTTAGAAGTTACAGTAAACTCTACAAAGTTATGTATTAAATTCAGCTAGTTCTAGAAGTTTTTTGAATCTATTTGACAATGAGTAATCAGAGATATAAATTTAAATATCAAACTTTAAAAGTATAAAATTCTACTAAAACAATATTAATTACACCATTTATTTTTAGCAACGAAATTTTAATAAGAATAATTAGCAGATGTAAGTTTAATAACTTAAGTTTGTTCATATCTATATTTTTGAAAAGTTAGGCACTAGCCAAAGTTGTTGGAAAAATGTTTTCCTCGCAAAAAACAAAAAGTTTTATGAAATATTAATTTCCCTGTATAAGCTCATAAAGTTAAACGCTCTTATCAAGCATGTTCATGTGGACAAATTGCTTGTTGAGCAATTTCTATTTTTAGAAGATTTTAAAAATATTTTGCTGAATTTAGATGTACAAAACTGTCTTCACATTAAAAACGGATTTTCTGTTTGATGTGATTTTTAAACGATTATTAGATTTATTATTATTTTTTATAACTGACAAAAAATTTATTCATATTGTAATTTAGAAGTATAAAATGTCAATTGTCGAATAAATAATGTCATTTATAAATTAGAAAATTGTTTATTAATAATGAATAAGATCGTGCAACTTTGATGAGAAGTAAATTAAAATACTTATCAGGGTTTAATTGAATAGAAAATGAAGAAAAATTGAGGTTGTATACAAAGAGACGTTTAGGTAAATATAGAACAACAGCAGGAAAAAATAATGAAATTGTTTCACAAACTGCACACTGTAGTTCAGCAATATACATGGAATGTGGCGCTGGCTGTCATCGCTAAAACAAAGAGGCAGCCGCGTAACAGCCAATCAAAAACGACCGTTGTACCGATGAATAATTGCTTGCCTGCCCAGACATTGGTAACGAATTGTCGACATAGGCCGTTCTCGTGCTCTATGATTATTATTAAATAATCAGATTGCTTGACAAGTGTTTATCTTGGAAAGTGTTGGTGGATTGGGGTTTCGCAGCGACGTTCACTAACACAGTTCTTGTAATAGAGGTTGTTGAAATTCTCTCTGCAGAGAAATCCTTGCGCGATCGACGTAATACGATAACAAAGTAAACTTAATGCCGATTTACATGGTAGAATCTGCCTGATTTGCAAGTTTTCCTGCGCCGAGTTTCGTGAAAGATTACATGAATTATAGAACGATTCCGATGTTTATTTTAACGGAAACATTTCGCCTCGAAACGACTACCGTTTTCGACGATTTCCTCTCCCAAAACGATATTTATATCCATATTGCATGTTATTGTATTCAAAAGCTCGGTGAATTATTTATACTTTCTTATACGTACTAAACAAAAAGCACTGATTGTACAAATTATGATATATATTGCATTCGAGGTGATGAGGAAATACATGTTTTAAGCCAATTAATTTTGAAATGAAATTTGTTGTCTGTTTACAGACACCACCGTAAAAGAAAAATTAAAATAAGTGAATTCAACTTGTAGCAACAGCGACTTTTAACAGAAAAAGAATTCTTGTTCGCAATTTAAAAATATGCTGCATGACTGTCAACCATGTTTATTTATTATAAAAAGTTGAGTGTAGACCACTTGAATTTTGTTGAGTTTACGAAACAATTTTGAACTAATTAATCTGTGATATTGTATTAGCGTTCCAAGATATTTCCAAATATTTTATTTATTCTTTCTTTTTTAAATTTTTCAAAGACTTAAATATTCTTTTGAGTGGAGGGTTCCGTTCATTGTATATCCTTTCACGTTTTTGTGTTGAGTATTGAACTCATATTCTACGACATGAATTCTTATCGAATTTTCTGCTTGACAGCCTTTATTGTGTCGTCTGATCTTTTCTGAAATATTGGCGTATGTACAAAACAGACGTTTTCATGTGTTAACGTAGCATTCGTAGAAAAACACCAAAGTTAAAGTTCGCACAAACAATAATAAAAGTTTTTAAAATAAATACAACCAATACATAAATAATTTATAAAATATTGTGGTTCAAAAATGCTATTTATAAAATATAGCATTCATTATACAATAATCTCTTCAAATTAAACTTTTGACACAAGTTGTCGTAGTGCTTTATAGACCAAGCTCTGGTTACCGCGTTTGAGTATAAAGCTATAAGGTTTGAGTAGAAATTGCGTGCCCCAATTAGTGATAAATAAAGACGATTTGGCGTTAGCTTGGGATCAGAACCTAAAGCAAAGGAAACGTACGCTTGAATTCAATTTTGTCGTCATCACAAGAATCTTTAGATCTAACGATCAACTGATTATATTATTGACCATCGATTTCCTTAATTTCATGATTTGAGTATCATTACTACGAGTAATCAATAATTATTATGTACTACATACATACAGTAATGACATTTAAAATTCGATTTAAAAAATAATAATTGAAAACATATTTGTTTTCAAATGCATTAAATATTAATAGAAATATACGATAACATTATATTTAATGCAAAAATTAAATATATTACATTAAACAAATCGAATAATATAAATCTATCAATATTATAAAAAATAAATTGGGAAAATTTATTGAAATATATTACACGAATAGTACGTATATTTCATAATGCACAAAAGCGAGTAATTATAATCGTATTTTAACAACTTATCAATCATTACCGTGTTGTAATTATCATTTAATTTGATTTCTATTAAATATAAATTGATATCAAAGAAAATAATTTAGTTATGGTGTAAAATGTGTCATTGAAAATCTTTTTGAAAATGTTATTTGCAATAAAATAAATATCAAAATACTGTATTAATTGAAAATACATTTACTAAAATTTATGAAAATTGGTGATATTTTGTTGGACTATAACAGAATATTTATAATCCACGTTAATTATTCATGTATATTTCATATAGATATAAGAGCATATTTTCTAAAGCTGTTGTTACTGTTTAACAATTTTCTTTCATCAAAGTTAAGAATATTATTAATTGCCTGCCTCAAAACGCATGTAACGGTTAATAGATAAAATCTGACATAAAATAAATACAACACGACTCTATAAATAGAGTAGAAAAGATCGAATGTTCCGACTGTGAAAAGTGTATGTAGATCGTCAGTTCACGCAAAAATAAACAAAAATCATGCTATTCACAAATTTTCTCTCACATATGACGATAATTTTCACCGCCACAGAGGAGAAAAATCAAGTAAATCGGAATGAAGTTTTCAATGAGCTATTCACGACTGCCATACAGACAGCAGGAAGCCTCGTTAAAAACATGGGTGCTCGATCCTGTGCTTTGGTCTATTCCACAATTTTTCCCCAACATGTAATGAACATACCATACTTTTATGTGAGTAATTGCTATGAAAAACGTCTAACACAAAATCACATAGCACGGATAATTTGAAATTATTATTTAGTCTTTGGAACATACATCTGTTTGAAATCTATCTCCTAATACTACAAACCAGATTTTTTACAGTTTTCTCTGTATAAAAATACTCTATTTTATTGTTTTGCTTTTCTTTTATGTTTAGGTGTGTTTTTTTATTGCTTGCAAAGCTATCATATTCAAACGTTTTCGTTCGATATTTAATTTCAAAACTTTCTTTTTTCAACGTTGTGTTTGTAAACGATTTCGATGTCCGCTCCACGTTATGTGTAATATCGTAAATGTGTTTCAGAGAAAAATATGTAGAATTTTGGTCAACATGGCTTTTTTATATTTGTTTTGCAACAGCTTTGTTTAAACACAATTTTGCGACAGAACTCTATTAGATTTTTTTCCGGGCTATTTTGTGTGTGGTAGGGTTTACCATTTATATTTCACAGTTGGATTAAACTCATAATGGACGCGGGATATATACGAAATCTAAGTAAACAGCTGTTCTGTTTGAGACAATTAGACGAAGTGCATTTTATAATCGATTGCACCGCTTGCAAAGTGGTAATAGAATTGCTAATCGCGTTATACTTTAACAGCTGTCATACGAAAAAAAAAAATTGTATAAAAAATATATATTTTTAGTAGAATTTTCGTATGAGCTTGTATTATTTTGGTAAATAGGTGATTTAAGCCAAATCGTAGTCTTCTAGTGTCAGAAAATATAAGAAGAGACTTCTGAGTCTTTAATTTTGTACGGAGAATTGCACGAAACATTGTTAAGTGTACCACGATATTCGTAATATAATAAACGATTGTACTAAGCCAAGTGAGTTATATACTTATACGTGATACTAAAGTAAAATGGGGTTTGTGTTGTGTTGATATAGGCGTTTTGTATACGTTAACTCACCAAACCTAAATTAAACATAAGGAACAGCGCCATGATGATGTAGTGCTTCTCGTGCAAGGAGGTGAAGCATGAAGGGGTGGGCTTGGTTAAACACGCAAGGTGCTGTAAATTGAGTCTAAAAGCGACGCTGCTGATTGTCAGGCAACCCGCAATACGCACCTGTGAACTGCGGGTAGTATGCATAACAAAGCATAGAAATCTCCATGCATACCTACTTGTACAGTGTACATTCCGCCATAAAGAACTAGAACATGCTTATGCATATATGATAGGTTTGGGGTGGTTTTCTTTTTGGCCGAGTGTACGTAGCATCAATAAATAATAAAGAATCGCACGAGCTCTTGTGGTAATTTGCACTTTTTTATAAATCAGGATTACAGAAGATTAGTTTTTAAATAATATGTGTTTCTACTGTTTTATACGATGGGTATTATTTAAAAGAAAACAGTTTATGCTTAAAAAAGGAATATTTTAAACCATAAACATAAGTTGGAGAAGTGTACACATGTTACGGGAAATACTCTTTGCACAAATGGAAATACATCTATAAACATTTATTATTTTGTATTAAAATCTGATATCAATGGTAATTTGCCATAGAAACAATTAGACCGTCGTTCTCATTATCTTAAAGCAACTTAAATTAAAAGCATCTTTAATATGTTATATGAAAGCATTTCTGGGATACGTTGTATAGATCGTAGTTGGCGTATGCAGATTTTTTAAGGAATTTCAACAAAATAAAATATGAAAACGTAGACAGACTTAAATTTCATTGAGCAGAAACTAATATTAAGATGAAAATTGAACATAAAATATGATTTACTTGAACCGATCAGTTAATAAAGTTTTAACAAGTACTAACGCCGGCACTATACCGTAACACATAATTGCAACAGATTGTGATCATAACTATATAGAGACACTCTCGTACGACGGCGCAAATGCTTAGCTACTATTAAACTTTACATCATATCGTCATTTCACTTGTGTGCTCTTGCTCGTAACTCAGACTGTCACACTCACTTGCCATATAACACACTGTTCATTGCGTGCAATCATTTTGAGATATGTGCGCAACAATAGTTTCGCGCCAAACTTAACCGGTTAATTTAACAGTGTAGTCAATGATGCATTACTAACTTCAGACCGGCTATAACTATTACGTGGACCGTTGACTAGTTACGCGCATGCGTATGATATATAGCATTAAGCTTCTGTAGTTGATCCTTATAAAATGCGTTTTAGTCACAAATATATTTCCTAACTATTATAATTGACCCTGTAGTAAGCCGTTGTATCCTATACAATCAAAATATGTATACTTCTACGAACATTTAATGTATTTTCCATCTCAGTAGAGCAAATATACTTTTGATATACTTGTGTAGGGTTTTAGGAGAAGGTACATACCGTAATAGTACATACTATATATATTGTAGACAATTAGAACCCTCCACCTTGTCACATTCGCGTATTGTGTGTACCGGTAATGGTTACAATAAAAGCGGCACTGGATTAGTCAGTGTTTTGCATGGTTAAATAGGCACTAGAGGTTTTGCTATATAACACGCCTTTGATATGGAGATTACGGTGTTGCTATATAATTAACGAGAGGGTAAGATTTTGATTACTCGCTATTGTATGCAGAGGTAAAAATATTAGGAATATTTTTGGGGATTTGTTATACGCACACGAATAAAATCACAGTTACTAAAATATTCTCGTTGTGAACTTTGTAATATATTACAATGGAAAATTGATTTAATTTATCCTAAAACCAGTTAGATGTCGACTTTTGGAGAGTAAATTTACTTGAAACTAATTTTGAAATATGAATCAAACATAAATTAAGAATTTAATAAAATTTAAGGAAATACCAACTATATAAAGAAAATTTCTTGTGCACAATGTCAACACAAACATAACACGCATGTGTGTGTACGAATTTAATGGTCACGTGGTTCGAGATGCGGATCTGTTCAAGTCCTCGAGGAAAGCATATTAGGCACTATATATACCTGCCTATGTTCCAGATGCCACATTCAGATTTGGCAAAAGCTTATGACCACGATTTACCTTGCACGCACATATACATAAAGACTATCTCTCGCTTCATCCTTTTTACTCAAAAAACGTTTAGATTGTATCTATCTTTGTCTGAAGCGCAGGAACACGAATGCATAAAAAGAGCAGGATATATTATGATCATAAAGCAACTGAAATGAAATGGTTTGTAAAAACAGGATAACCATTATCTGATGATAAAATTTCAGTCATGGAAGATTGATATTTTTGTGCGTGTTTTTAAGAGCAGTTTCCTGGATATACGATACAGATATTAAAAAGTTAATGTTTTTGAAAAATTCAATTGGGACATTCAAGTTTTATTAAAACTGGCCTTATTTTTGTAGAATTGTAGTCGCCTCTCCAATAGCAGATTGTTTTAAATCATATTTTTATTTGCATCACATATAAATTCACTAAATGGTGTAATAATGTTAGAAGAGTTGTAAAACATTTGCAATATAATCAAAATTGAGTAAAACCGATGTAAACGGTAACGAAAAGTATATTAAATACCACATACGAGCAGACATAGTCGTACTAGTACTAGTCATCTTGATTCTATGGTTGATGTAAAAATTATAGTCTGTTGGTTTTAGTTTGCTGTTTTATGAGTGCCATTCGGCCAGGACGTGTGTAACCCGAACTATATATAGAACTTTATGAGGAAGAGACATGTCCTTCATAAAGAATAAGAGAATTGATAATTTAAAGTTTTCTTTAGTAGTGTTTCGTAGTTATTAGTCATTTGATGCGTCACATGCAATACCGATTTAGTTGAATCGAATTTAATTTTAATACATTTCGCACAATAAAAGAGCTTCGTGCCAAATATCATTTTTATGAAAATATTGATGAAAGTTTGGCAGCAAAGATATAGAATAACAGTTTTAAAGGTCATATAAATCAAATAATTTTTACTAGCATCACCATCTAGTAAAATCATTGCATAGAAATCCATAAACCGAATCACGGGAACACGTGTGCTCCGTTCAGTACTATAAAATTCAATGCATTTTCTTTTACATGTCATCGAATTCATTTTAAATTCTATCAGTTTTTAAGTGAACGAGAAACGCAAGAGTGTGCTACGAAAAGACGCGTAAATTATTTAACGAAGAACATGAAAGCCGTCTACATTTCGTCACTGACCCCACCAGAGGAGCCATTGTTCCCGAAATGAGTTTTTCTGTTATCGTCGTGTCTACGCGAATTTTTGCTAACTTGCACTTCTTCTTCAACAGCACTCCTCAGTCCTGACAGATGAAACTTTCTTTTGTGAGCATCCACTCTTGCTTTTTTCTCTTTGACCGTGAATCACATTTACACAAGTTAAATGGTGGTGTAAACGGACTGTTAGTCACTTTGAAAAATAAACTAAGGAAACATTATTTTAATGTACAGAAAGTGGAACATATTATAAAATAAAATTTTAATTTGATTAATTACTATATTTGGTCAGATGTGATGTTAGAAATAAATAGTACAATGTAAATTGGAGCAGTACCGATAATTGATTTGTATAAAAATTCTACTGTGTAGTGGATGGCACGAACTTTTCATTCAAATTTAAATTTAATATGACGAATATAATCAAGTAAGAAGTTTCATAGCGTAGAGTGTCATGCATTGTGATTCCTTTCATATAATACTTATATACGGGAAATGAAGTTGCCGCTTTTGTCTTTTCTATGTCCCTTTTATATTATCTCTAGTGATAGTATTCTAGATGTCATATTCTCTGATGGAACTGCGTTACATGGTGCATAAAAATTACGTTATATATTAGAAAAAATGAATTTTCCGGAATTATTTTACATACTATTCACTGACAGAACGATTTATTTATTTACAATAACGTAGTTGATTTTCAAAAAAAATAAGTCTAATCTACACAATATCATTTAATTATTCTATCTTAGCATTACTAATTAGTTGAATTGAAAAGTGAAATTATATTCATAGAAACTGAATTTACATTATATTGAATGGTCGACTCACATATACGTCGTGCGTGTTATGGCGGAGTACAAGTTAAATTTCTTGGGCAAGGTGTTAAGGGCGTGTCTTTTAATTAAAGTTAAACTCGTTCAACTACATCTTCTGCTGTTTGGGTCGATTTCAGTGCTAGGAAGGCAAGCAAACTTCAAGAATCCAGGAAGTAATTTTAATCAACGCAGACAAACTCTGTCACTGAATTTGTGTGTTTTGTGTATGTGTTGGTATGTGGAGTGACGTCATGATTTCTGCACGTTCTTTCATTCATTTATGCCCAACGAGGTAATACGTTATCCATTTTTAAATCATGTGATAAAATTTAGTACTAAAAATTATTTCTAACAGTGTACTAGTATAGAGAAGAATATATCTTACACCATTGCCTATTTTAAAATACGTTTTATCTTCTACTTGAAGAATAGACCCGGAAAAGCTACCAAGATACAATGGTTAAAACAAATTTTTTATTTATAATTCGTATGGTGCTGCTATCCAATTTTTGTAAATGCATATTATTACTTTAAGTGTATTGAAAAGATGTTTTTTCTAAAAGGTCGTTCTTCGAAAAACAGCTCCAATATTTTAGAGTGTATCCCTTCATTCATCAAAAATAAACGAATACATTGTTTCCCATTGTGACAAAGTGAATTGTAAATATCCTTTGTGTGGAAGATATTTACAATTTACACATGACAAGACGATAAATTAATTGATTTGATATCCATTAAAAATACGTTGTTTGCTGAGACTCGCAACATCCCTAGGGATCACTGAATGCCGTTACAACGCTTTGACAACTAATGCAATTTTATCATCAAAGTGATAGTTCTAGTCTTTCCTACAACCTCTTGGTGTTATTCTGACATTTCTAGCTACAAATTTAATATTTCGTTATTATTTAAATTAAAACTAACAAGTTTAATAGACATTTAAAATAGGATTCTTTTGCGATTTTCGATTTGCAGGAATAACTAATGTAGCGAATGGTTGCAATTAACTATATCCAATCCCATAGTTTTTGATGTTTCTTTGACTGGATGAAGATCGAAGCGCAAGCGCAGTATTGACTCAGTTTATGCAACCGAATGAGACAATCCTTTATGAAGGGGAATCAACCAGTACAAGGATAATGAATGCACATGTATCAGGATAGTATAAAGTGCAGTTCATTGCTTGCCATCAATTAACAGACCCCCATTATATACCAACACATATACACTGTACAGTGTACACAGTCACATATGAGTTATCCAACGGACGATGGATTAAGCTGAAAATGTATGGGAGATGGAAATGCGCAACATTGTGCATTGTTGATACTGGCATTTTAGCTTCTAGCTAGATTAATAATAATTCCTGCTATGAAATGCATATATTACTTCATTAAAACATAAAATAATGCCATTAAAATACTAAAATAGTTATTATCTTAAATGTAGATAAACTAATAAAGTTTATAAAATATTAGACAACGTTTAAAATTAAAAGTGCCACTGAACAAACTTATTATGAATATGTTAAGGATGAAAATGGAGAAACGCTATAAGGAGAACAGAGAAGATGTGTTGCTTGGAAAGAGCAAAGATCCCGTACGTGATCCATCTTTAGGAGTTTGGGACGAGCTGTGTTACGGTCAAATGTCAGTCTGGTCCTAGACAAATCTGTGGTCCCATGCGCCTTAGCAAGCAACCCCAAGAGACGTACATCACATCATATATACAACACACTAACCTAATGTCGAGTAGGCCAACGTTGCTACTCTGGCCAAAGTCGTATAAGATAGCAGTGCTAATGGTGTGTCAGAACTACTCTTTCAGACGCCCACGCATGTTGTACGTATCCTAAAAAAAAATCGGTTTTTGATGGCCAAGCAAAAAGTTGATACAGGAATACGATTAGAATTATTTTGGGAACATATTCCGCAACGTTGAAGATTTTGCGTTAAAATAAAATACGAACGATCTTGTAAATATATATATACTATATATATATATATATATATATATATATATATATATATATATATATATATATTCTTTTCCAGTAAACTGCAATACTGCATGTCATATGAGCTTATATATTTTTTCAAACAATATTCATTTGCGGAAGTAATATAAGAAAAATTAGATCGAACAAAGTATTATTTTTTATTCTAATTCAACTGACGCTATTATATTTGAGCCAAGCGTAAAAATGTTGGCAATTAAATTGAATTATAATAAATATTAAATGAAGGTTTTTGGATATTAAAATTCGTACGGTATAAACAACAAATACACTTTAATATGCACTGTTTACATCGTATAATATAAATATATTTAGCTATTTTAATCAATATTGTATTAGTAATATAATAAAGGTATTGAATGGAATTGAAAATTATAAATATTTATTTAACATGAGGCAGATTAATAACATTTTTAACAAAAGTTAAAGTTGAAAGCAACAACGTTACTAGGTTAATTAGCTAACTTTATTCGTAACAGGTATATTAGTGTTTCAATGCAACTTTTTGGTATTTTATATTTATGTAATAATTTTCAATTAACTATTAGTAAGTGGTTATTTGCAAAATAATACACAAATAATTTCATTAGCTTGGTGTTAAAATAAACAAATCGATTTTCTGGGCGAAAATACTGATTGGTGAATAGTTTGCATCAGAATAAAGTAAACAAACCATTAGAAAAGAGAAAACAACTAAAAAAGCACCACTTAAAAGCGACTTCAAGGAAACAATCGTATCACTATATTCCATTTCCTGGCGCAACTAGAGTTGATGTTTTAAAAATAGAACTCTAAACCAACTGAAACAATTCGTTTTAAGATAACTACTCTAAACGTATCTCTTGCTTTGTCTCGAATCTAACATTCTTAGTGGTAGAATTGTTCAGTAGTTTATTCAAACAACTTCAGTCAACTATGACTTTAAATAAGTCGTCATTTGAATAGAATGTACTCGATAGTCTATATCATAGATACAATAAACGTGGATAATCTCTATATTTTGATAAACAAATCAAAATACAAAACAACCTAAATATATTTAGGTATAGTGAAAAAATGGAGATAAATACGCATTTTAAATAATTCTCTACTAGATCCACTGTTGTGATATCTTTGAAATCCACTAGCAATTGCAGACTCAATTGGAACAATTGGAAATAATCGCAATCCATATCATGAACCACAAAACATAGAGGTGGAGTATGTATATATCTTTTTACCTACTTCCAGCAAGAAGCGACTCATCCCTTAGCTCAAATTAAGAGTTGGGCGGTTGCCAACTAGCAAACTCTTTGTGTGTGTGTGTGTGTGTCTGTGTGTTTGTCAGAAAACCAACTTGTCTAATTGGTTGTCACGTTTTTTGGTCTGTGTGTGAGTTGGACTTTATTTGTTGCTTTGCACATTCCAGTAAAGTGCAATGCACATTGGAGTAAAGTAATATGTTAGCTATGCGCGAAATATTATCGTCTTGGGTCCTACTTCTTACATGACTTTATCGGAACTTTAGGCATTCAAAGTTTATGTATACTCGTTTTTGTATGTCATGTATTTAATAGATGAATCAAAGACAAGGGTTGTTTGGTTATATTATCATTAGTTTTTCTTCCCATGATTATTATACTATAACAATTTATTATTCTTTTGTATAAATTAAATAATATATATTGGCTATATAAACTATTATCGTTTTAGGCTAAATTTAAATTCGAACATGGCCAGTTTTTTAGTAATAAAAAAAACAAATTTATCTCAATTTTATTTCTTTTATCTTTTCAGTAAAATGTGAAAAGGGTCTTGTATTCTGAGCAGTACAGTTGAATCTTCGAAGCATGTTAATATGCGCTCGTTAGTAACCGTAATGCCATCATTTTAAACACAAAGTACTTATTTCTCCTCATTTTATCTTCTCAACAAAGAGACGAAAATCTGATTGATTGTAAGACTGTACGTCAGTGTTACACTTGAACACTTTGCACCGCCTGTGCTGGTGGCCGCATCATGAACTAGATTAGAAGAGCGTCGAAATGATCAGAGGGGATTTTCGTTTTAATACTGATAACGTCCCGGGCAAAGAAGAGTTTCGCGGATGGCTTGTGCATAAAAAATGAGTTCGAAGACATAAAATGGAAGCACTCTGTTCACAGGCTCAGGCGCACACAAAATATGATTTGTAGGTACATAGGAAATACGATGATTAAATAGGATCGTAAACATTGTTTTGTAGTAAAATATAAATGAAGAGTGGTGCGTTCTCATTTTTATATAGTTTTTGGTTTGATGTTGCTTCCGTGCTCATAAAATTGTTTGTTTATGCATAGTAACACTGAAAGGTTGATTGGATTGTAATATTTTTAAATCGAAAACTATATTATAGCTGGGCGAATTTATCGTATGGATTTTATTATTAATTTTTATTATATTGTTTATGGGTTTGCTCTCATACTTAACCTTGTAATAATAAATTAATTGAAAAAATAATTAAACAAAAAAAAAAGTACAAAATGGTGGAGTTGCTAAAAAAACAAAACAATATTAAATATTGTAGAAATGTGAAGTTTTTAATAAAAACAAAAATATAAAATTAAGTTTGTGCAACTATTTAATTAACTGAAATTATATTTTTAATTAATTACATCATATGAACAGCAACAGCATGAAATTTGTTTTACAAATATCGTAAATGAGAATACAACCTCGCCATATTGACTTCCTATAACTTTATAAAGATTCTTTAAAAATTAAACTAAACAACATCATACACAATTTTGACATGAAAATATGATTACTGTAAGGAAGATTAATGAATGTAGTCCTAATGAAAATCTGTCATCGTTAAATTAACTAAAACATTTAGGAACCTTCAAGTTAAAGAGCTGACAACGGAAATTAACCATCGTTTAACGCAAACGACAATAATATATTGGGTAATACAGCCTAATGAAAGCGAACGAAAAACAAAAGAGAAAAAATACGTGACCATCATAATGCGAGCGAAACTAGCCTTAACAATGGCGGCCAGAACAAGCGGCACAATCCATCTTATATGTCGGTGACTGCTGCTCTTTTTGTACCAGCGGTACCAAAAGAGTTTTATTTGTTTTGGCCCGAAGAAAGAACTCACATTTCACGGTATTTGATAAAGTTCTTGGTGAAGTTTGTGTTCGGCGACGAATTTGTTTACGCCAACATAGAGCATACTAAGATTCGTTGTGTATGCAAAAGTTTTTGAGCTGCATGACCTTTGTGTTATGATTTATTGAGAGGTTTTGTGTTTTGGCTCTGGTGATCTAGTTCGCTAACAAATATTCGATTAACCTGCTGGGCATATATCCAATGGATATGAATTACCAATGACTTCCACAACAGCATTGACCGTGAATTTTAAACTTTTTGTTATAATTTCTATTATTATTATTTTTTTTGCTTTTCTAAATAATATGACGTATTTTTGTATTAAATTAATTTATGTCAGCGCACTTTTCATGTTCAATCGTAAATTAATATTAATTACGTATATTTATGGTTGACGTAATCACTAAACTGGGATTAGTATTGTTGTGACAGTTTAAGTATACACACACATCGACTTAATGCGTTTTCGCAAGTCCAAATATTCTATGTGGTTATCAATTAACAAGTTGTAGAAGCATGGTAAGCAAACGCAGCCACGACGCTCTTATTTCGCATGCCTACTAAACGGTACGTTAGCGTTAAGTACAAGTTGTGAACTCCGCGTGTGCGTAACGAGTCTGTAACAAGTTTGTTATTACATGGGGTAGGTACCTCCTTATATATTCGAGCAAAGACATTCAACAGCTCATGTTTAACGCTTCTAGTTATACGATAATCTCATATTTCCCATGCAAGCTTTGCATTATCGGTAAATACATTTAGAGTTATTGACTCCGCATCCATATAAAAATCGGCAAAAGTTTATTTCATTGAAAAAATTGAAAAAAATTATATTTAAAAATATAATTGTCAATTTTTCTTCGTCAACTACATCCGCGCTAATTATAATGAAACATAATGAAATTTGATTAGTAGCTCAATATAGGTATCCACTTTCGCTTCCAAGCTTTCGTACAGCATATACGATGTATCTACTTTAATCCGTCAGAAAGGATGCGGGATTTATCGTGATTTAAAGCGCTAATCCTGCAACGTCATGTCCGGCACATATGATAACCGGCACCCAGTATTATAGCACTGTTAAACACGGTGCCTGTTATATGTCCAATAAATGCCACTTTTTTCATTTTTAGCAAAATTATTTAAAAGTAGTAGTAGTTATTGTCGAAATGACTAACATTTTTTTCAATTGAGCAAACAATCCGTACAGTCACAACTGACACAATCCCCCTCCACACACATTTAGAGAGATTCGAATGGTATTATTATGTCAATTTTTTTTTAATGCCAATATTGTTTTGTGTGTGTCAATATTGTATTTGCCCAAACAAGCCAATATTTCAGCTTTAAAATCTCAAAGAATAGTAGAAAGCATATGCGACAAAAGCTTTTTTCTTTGCGTTGATCGCTTTTCTGTATCTAAAATGGCAAGCAACGGGAAGCTGTAATTCTCGCTGAAGTGAAGCTTATAAGTTTAGCTTTTTCATTTTTTCCAGATAAAGTTTTTGTTTTGTCAAAATATGATTGCTCAATGGACCGTTAAAATAACCAGCTTTATTGTCTATGAAAAAAACGAATCACTCCGATCATATAAATGTGTGTATTTTTTTCGTCAACTTTAAAAGAAACGATCAAACACTTATTTCATTGATTTCAACTTTTTCATATTAAAATAAATCAAGCACTAACAAAATAATTATAATTATTCAATGTAAAGTTTAATAAGTTTGCAAGCGGAATTACGTTTGATGTAAAACAAATTTTAATTATATTTTTTATAAATTAGATTAAATTGGATTTATAAAATTAGTTGAACCTTCAATAAATAACGAATATATATATATATATATTCTATATATATATATATATATATATATATATATATAAAAAATATATAAATAATAAAATACATGATTGAAACTATACTGTAGATATTTATTTTAACTAAAAGTGAGATAGATGTATTTACATGATGTTTTTTATGTATGACTAATTTTAAACATTTGCGGATTCAGTTTGAAAATTAGTTTATGGCATGTTTGCTGTTACATTTCATAAATTGTTAAATAGTGTTGATACATACATACATTTCTATATTTTGAGAAATGTTGTGCGTTTAAAAACATAAACTACTATTTGTATTTCAATCTTTGGATAGTTAAATAACTCTCTTTTACATATATATGTATGTATGTACATACATTACATATATAAATTGACATCTATTTTCATCAAATGAGTTTGCAGAAATATATAATTTTACAGAGGATCGTAATACGTTAAATTGATAATAGTTAAAAAAATTGCTAAAATACGCAACACATTTCTGGAATTATTACGCCCTGGAATTATTGCGCCCTGGAATTATTACGCCCTGGAATTATTACTATATATAGAATTACCTTTATTTAAAATATATAATTTAAAATCGTATTCGATATATATTGTTATGGAGGTAACTTTAAACAGCTAGTATAAGAAATATAATTTATAACATATATCAGTAATAGTGCAGAATCCATTAAAATGTTATACAAGTTATGATTTGATGCTGGTGTCTTCTTTATTAGGAAAACATGGCATTATGAAGTAAGTCGTGCGTGAAACTTCTTCCAGATAAAGTTATGGAATTGTGTTAAAAGAAACCGGGCAGAGAAAAAATATACGGATGAGATGAAATGAAATAAATTTTGCTTAATGGCATAAAAGTTTACGTATAAAGTAAATAAAAGCCATTGTTTTCATTCAAGCATTTGTCTTTCTGTTTATGTACAAACACACAAAACAGAATAAATAAGATTGAAAATGAAATCATTAGAATTTTAACTCTCTACGTGGAAAACTTGAACTGAAAACTTTATTTTTATAAACTCTTCAGAGGTGACAGTCTTACAAGTATTCGGAATGAACAAAAATTCATTTGTCACAAATGTTTATTTTTTTTACATTCCAATTTATGCTGTTATATGATAAAATGACAAAATTATAATAATGTTTACGCTTCATGAAAAATTCTGTTAACTAAATGAAAACTAACCGTATCGGACTGGCCAAATTATGCAATATAAATATACCAATAATATGTGCTGTTATGTTTTGCTAATAACGTGGTCGTGAAATATGATTGGATTAGCAACATACTGTTATTACTGCTATATTAATCATATATAGGAATTTAAATTTTAACCACAAATCTAATTTTAGTTGTAACTACAAAATTTATTATCAAACCGCTTAAATCAATTACTTGTACATAACAGGTTTGGTTAACTAAATAATACAATCGATTCCTAATTGGTTATTACAAATATCTATACCACTATATACCATATCATTTATACCTATGTCATGAATTCCGATTACCTCTGACCTTTGTGTGAAATATATGTTAGTAGCTAATATACTGAAAAAAGTGATAAAATATACCAACTGTAAATATCTGTGAGGTCTTAAAATATTATTCTCAGAAACTAAATTTGTTACACAGAATTCTATCTATGAATTTTAATTTAATCGAAAATTTTAAACGTAATACAGACGTAGTAAATAACAGCAATTTTAGTATTTCGGATATATATATATATATATATATATATATATATATATATTTGTAATTGATTTAGGGTTATTGGTAGTTATCGGTTAAATGCATGCGTTGTGTTTGAACGTAAATATTTCTCTCGCACGTATTGGCAATGCGCAACGATACAGAATGATTCTAATTTAAATGCATGAAATTAACGTTCAAACGTTGCTTATTAAGGATGCTTAATTAGTGACAGCTTGTGGAAATGAGTGTGATGTTCCCTTTTCGAAAACGGCGCTCGTCAATTTGCCATTTCAAACGATTCTGCGTTATACTATTGATCTATTTGGTAAATGCATCAATGCAACTTCTACTTGAATTATATGATAATTGTTGCATGCAATTTAATTAGCCATATCACCAATCAATCTATTCAGAAATTATTATATATGATTGGCGCATCTACAAAATTGAATTAACGCTTTTTAACAAAAAATTAACAATTTTATTTACTTGTGGATCGAAAGGTAAGACAATTTCTCCTTACGGAAAGCGAGAAGTTTTTATTGTAGAATATTCAAAATTAATTCCAAATGAGAAAAGTGCAATTCAATAGTAGCTATAGATAGGAGAGACGATAGACTAATCCAAATTTGTCACATATGTAAATCATGGGTGTTATACGAGTAATCCTAATTAAGTCAATTACGAACGGGTGGAGAGCTTCAGGTTACGGATAGAAAATGGAGTGGGAGTGGAGACGTGGACATTTAACGTGAGTGGTGTTTCTGATTGAATCCGGTGGGACTACCGGTTGACGAACCATGCTTAAAGCTCACGCTTATCGGCGACATGTTTCGTTCGCACGTGCGTCATCTCACTTGTTAATCTTATCACTACACCCTAGTTGGGTTACTCGTCTAGTTTTACATGTAAAAAGAACGTAAATGGTTTACATATATCATCTGCGTATTTAAAATTCAAACTATAGACACACATAAGAAACATATTTTTTAAAATTGTGGTTGCGTAAAACATAAATACATCGAATTAAAGAATCCAAAAACGTTTAGGTCTTTCAGGAAACACAACTTGCACATCAAATCTATGATGGGGATAACTTCAGAATGGCACTTTGTATATAAATGAGAAGTCACAAATAAAATTGAAAAAGTTACTTATAATAAATCATGTACGTGACATTAGGTTTAGAAAAGAAATGACGGAACTCTAACAATAACTATGATACACAAGTTAACCAACAATACATCAATGTCAAGCTAGTGCATACACTATTTCCTGTCAGGCGTATTTTCGTAACAGTTTCTAAATGAAAAAGTTGTACAACATCAAATGATTTTCTTTAAATATATTCGGTTGCACAATTATGAAAAAAAATTGTATTTGTTTGCGATTATAGGGGTAAATATCGATGGACCTTATGCAACGATCGAAAATATATTTTCTCTCATACCGACACGTAATGACGTAATGGGTAGAGCTCATTTCAACGGAAATGTTTAATGTTTAATTAATGTGCAAATAATGATCCGCATGCCGTATGTTAATTAGTGAACTTTAGTACATAATCACAGAACTAAACCGAATGCGACTCAGGGGTCGAACAAAGCTGTCATCATCGTGTGAGACTGATGTGTGGCTTGATGTTTGTGCGACTGTACTTGTACGATAATGGTGTTACATGAGCGTTTAGCTACCAAAAACAATTACAATACAGTTAACATGATCAACTATTACATCTAGAATGCAGAAGCGTCGTTGTAACTCTTCGAATGGAACTTCTAGGTTTAATGGTAGTCGTAAGATATCTAATGCGTCAGAATGGAAGCATTTAAATAAAATTATAATTTCATTGATTAAGTTAGAGATAAAAAGTAATAATGATAGATCTAGTGTTTTGTGATAACTTTGTGTTGGCCACTAACAATGAGAAAGAATACTTAATTAGAAATTAAAATAATTAATATTTTCACAAAGCATATTTTAATAAAGACAACATACGATCCTATAATGAATAATAATGTCATGTTAATTTATTTGACAACCAAATTAAAATCAGGATAGGGCAATATAATCTCAAACTAAACGAGGAACAACTGCAAGGTTTTGACCCTCAAAACTACATACATATATCGTTAAATATCAATTCAATTACTACAGCTTCATGATGTTGGTATATATTTGATTTTAAATAATAATAATAGAATTTGCAATATTATTTAACAAAAGTATTTTATTAATACGATTAAGTACGTTTAAATACCTCTAAGTATATCACAGTTATTATGAACTGACTTTTTGGTTTTATTCTTAATTATGTGAAGTGAATAATTATTGATTAAATTACCTGCAATTTGTTTTCCGTAGTGATAAACGATTTTAATTTTAATTCTATTTGCTTTTTTTTGTCATTACATTTCATTGCATTGCAGCAATCATTAAGTGTTTTTTTTTTGTGCTCGTTTTATTCCAACACACTCATACAATGAATGCAAGCATAAATTTTCATTATCTTGCGTAATGACCGATGTTCAATGATAACCAAAAATTTCAAACGACATTACAACGCATTTACATACACGTTCTCAGTTATAAATTGACATTTTTTATTAACAATGGTTATACTATTAAAACAATGACAGAAAAATGAGGTGCTTGTTAGATTTTCCTTGCAAAAATATGATTAAATTAATATTCTACCACAAAATTCAATTTAAGTTCATTTTGCGCAATGCGGGATCGTTTAATATTTGAATAGTGGTGCTATTTGAAAGATAGAAATATTTAGTAACCGTTTACTGAGTGTTTAATAAAACAACAATGAAACAATTCGAGGTAGAACCACAAAGGCATTTCATGTTTATGCGACAATACTATACAGGTAATGCTTGTTCAAAATGTTCGACTCATTAGATGTGCACGATGTAAATGTTTTAGCCACGAGATGGCAGGTTGAATGCGCGCGTATATCGGACGACATTCGTGTAATGGGCCGGGCGCTAGTCGTTGTAGAGTTTCATCTTGTCACAGTAATTAAAACGATAAACAAGCACTGAAAACACCGCAGGCCGTTTTGACTCGGAATCGAATGTGGCTCTTTTCCCGTCTACTGTCTGTACATTTTCACAAAACAATATATACTATTCAGTCGCGAGAGATACATTTGTATTTCAATATAAATATTTCGTATTTTATAAAATATAATTTTATTAACGAGCAATTTGCGGGACAATAAAACGATATTTTAGATTTTATAAATTCTCTTTCTAATTATTATCAAATTACCGAAAGTACCCCTCAACAGTTATGAAATTAGTGCAACAATTTTTTATTAACCATATTTTTGGTGAATGCACTCATTACATCTTCTGGCAGTGATGTATTTTGAACAACTATAGTTTCATGATTTACATCTCATATTAATAATATACCGCCTATGCATATGCAACCCGCAAACCCTAATGCTTAGCAAATGATTTGGTTTCTCTTTCTACGTCATTTTAATAGTTATTTATATGTTCATTATATGTTCCTTAGTTAAAGGATTTAATTAAATAGTTTTTACAGAACATATTTGAAATAATATATATAAGCGCTTCTGAGAGCTTGGTATCATATAACTTCTGACATCTATTCAGCTTTCACTGTGATACTATATATTTGACCTAACCAATTACTACTCTAAATATCATTTAAAATTGATCACAAATAGATTCTAATTACTGAAAGGAGTCATGATTATAATGATACTTCTGGTATTGGTATGATAAGGTAACATGTAATATGATACCTTCCGCTCTTAGTGGGCATCTTCTTTGAAGTATCGTGACCGCTGAATATTGAAGGCTATTCACATCGCTGTTTCCACCACTTCAGGTTTCGCAATGGAGCAAAATCTATAGCTTCCCAAAGTCATTTTTAGTGATAGATAATCACCACTACCATCAGAAAATGTAAAAACCAATTACTTATATAGTCACTTCAGATGACGTCAGTTTGTGTCAAAAATTGCTTAATACATATAACACAAAAAATTGCAATAAATGTCTAAATTCGTTCATGCGACACGAGTATAAAAACATAAATTCGCAATTAGTGTTTTATGTGTTCAATCGCAAATTGTGTATTTGCATTTGGTGACTTGTCTTGAGAAAGTGAATTAAGTGACCGTGAATAAAACAGAAATTATGCTTGCGTCATTTGTGTACCATATTTTCACTAAATAAAATTGGTATTGTTCTTTATTTAGCTTTGAAACATAAATAACGATTTATTTATTTATAAGTTCGATTGCTGATAAAATATTCATTATTTTTGTGTATATATTTATGAAATTTTAATGTATAATATTGATTAAAATTAAAAAGAAACCTACATTATATTTAAATAAATAACTATTGAAATTTATTTAAAATAGCATTTAAATCAAGCAGTTACAGCTTTTAGAGATAGTTCTTGTGGTCATGCCAATTTTTGAGCAAAAATAAAATAGTCTCTTGTCTTCAAGAAGCTACTACATTTGTTGGTACGTTACGATTATATCCATGGTCTTTCATTGAGTGTCTAACATCTACGTTCAAGCATTCGTCCGTACTCAGACCGTTGCTCCAGTAATGATAATGGCTTATGTTTACCTGCAAGTCTCTTATCATCAATTGTGGATATAATTTTTCTTTTACATATGTAATTTATTTGATAAAAAGGGGTTTTCTTCAGTCTTTTTCGAATATAAATGACAATCATGAAAACAATCCAAATCAACCAATAAAGTACACCATAACGAGATAAAAGCTCAAGATTAATATAATCAAAAGGTTAAAATCCCTATTGTTGCAAGCATTTCGATTGTTGCAAGTGGCTTATAGTGATTTTGATTGCAGACGAGGATTGCGAGTTCATCCGAAGGTCTCCGACCAAGAGAACTGCGGTCGATTTCCTCCATATACACACCAGCGGTACCAGGCGCTAAATGTCAGTTTGCGCTCGATCGTGGTGTAGTCGGTGCAGCAGGAGCTGCTGACTACTTTTCTCGCTATCTATCTCGCACGCAACATTCACAATTCTCGCGACACCATACCTGGAGCAGTAACAGTACGCGTGCCACTACCAGGATTGCGTGTGTTTGCCGCCCCTTGGTGCTAGTTTTAGTGCAGTGACGTGCAGAACGATTTTAATTTTCGATTTATTATTAAGATACTGAAAGTGTTTGTGACTTTGGTCGACGTCTTTCATTGTGAATACGAGATCTGTACAGCTTCCATATCCAAGGCAAGCAACAACCTTTTATCTTTAATCATATGCGATGTCTTTGTTTACTATTTTCTTCATACTATAATACATGCAGTTTCTTGGTTTTACAATTTTATTTTTGAAATATTTTTTTTTTGATTTTGGTACTTTATATTTACAAATATTTATTTACAATTTTTATACATAATATAGGACAACTATATAACAGGTAATATGTGTAATTTTAGGAATATTTTTTCGAAAGCTCATTAAAATTTTATTTTTGTGTCTTATTTGGAATAATTTAAAATGAATTGGATTTTCTTTCATTTTCAGGAAAATCTTTTGAAAAATATCTTATTTGCCAAAAAAATGTTTTGCAAATATAATGTTATAGTTCCGTATAAAAATGTCGATAAATATAATATTGAAAAAATATATTTATATTTTGTATAAATGTATTCTCAATAATAAATCCTTTTAATATTATTATTATTATTATAGTTGATTGATTAATTATTAAATTATGTTTTAATTTAAACAGAACGAGAATGTGTCAACCTTGAATAACAAAAATTTCAGTGCCACTTCTCTCATATAAGTAACCTTGCTCAAAACAGCTGGGTTTGTTATGTATTTATTATGATTTGAGGTATTGTATGCTTATGTCATTATGCGTATGATAAATATGCGACACCCTTCGGCGATATGTTGAA
Organism: Nebria ingens riversi; assembly: GCA_018344505.1. Taxonomy (NCBI): domain Eukaryota; kingdom Metazoa; phylum Arthropoda; class Insecta; order Coleoptera; family Carabidae; genus Nebria; species Nebria ingens. Next base: position 399,493 of record JADQWA010000123.1, on the reverse strand, counting down.
ATAGTATCTACACGAGTTTGTTTACATATCTACATATGACTTTTGTTTTGTTTACTTCTATTAGAAGTAATTAGCTTAGATATTAATTCACTTAAGCAACATATCTAGTAATTTTTAATGTTTTAAAATACACTCTTATAGTTAGAAAATGATTCTCTTTAGCGGAATAGTGAAAGAATTATTTCAAGGCAAACAATATAAAGAGAAAAGATTAACTAAATGACAATAAGCATAGAATGAAAATATGTGAACCGTACGCCATCTTTTAATAGTAATTTTTATCGCATCACTGTTTAATTCGACCTTCTCAATAATGATTACTTTTTTTGTATCCCCTACAATGCGAATTTCGCTTTAAAAATCATTAAGGACACATTTAATAGCAAAACATCATAAAATTCATTGTCTATTTGCTGAAGTCTTTGCCTCACTTTGGCTAATGAAATATGAATGAGCATTTTATGCCAAGGTTGGCTATGGAGAAGATGCACTGGAGAAAAGAATACAATTAAAAACCTTTTAAGTTGTTTAGTTTTTTTTGTGTCATTTAGATTTTTTGTACAGTACTTTTTGTTCTTGACTGGAAACTTAAAAAAACGTCTATAATGGACTTTTCTTTGATTTAAATAAAAGTAAAATGTTAAATAACTGTTTGTGAATGAAAAAAAATCATAAAAATATATTCTTGTCATTATCGAAAACAATACATTTTGTTAAATATGCTGTAAATATTTAACCATTTTATACTTTTTTACAACTTTTAGATAAAATAAATTTTACTGAATTGAGATAAATTTATTATTATCAATATAATACTTTTTGTACTTTGGTACAATAATCTAAATATATATTGCATTCATCTAATAATATATATATATATATATATATATATATATATATATATATATATATATATATATATATATATATATATATATATATATATATATATATATATATATATATATATATATATATATATATATATATATATATATATATATATATATGGTTGTCCTCATATCTACAAACAATTTTTCTAAGCGTGCCTAGTGTTTTTACTTATTAAACAAACTAGATTATGAGGTACAAATAAATTATTAAAAGGGCATTATCGTAACACGCGAATCTAAAATCCTAAGTATATATCATTGCTTAACCTCAACGCTATTTCGTGACATTTCGTGACTATTCATAACCAAAAATACCCTGACCTTGAGAGCTTTTTATACTTTAGAAACCCAAACAAAAAAAACTTCAACTTGGTTAAATAATTTGTTATATCCTCGATAGCGTGAACCTACATGTGACTGGGGGTCACTTTGAAATGCCAAAGTATAGTGGTTCGAGTACATATCGTAATATGAAAATTATGCATAACCATTTCGTGATCCTTTATTTTTATTTTATTTTATATACTGACACAGAAAACGGTGGTCGATTTTAAATAGCAAAGTTTCACAGTTATCAGATTGGTGATAATATCTTGGTGTATTTCGAATTTATTTCTGAACACGTAATTCATACAATTTGCATACCGAAACAACCAAGAAAATCTGGAGTGGTCTCATTAATTTTGTAATGATAGTAACCAATTTTATTTCTCAAACAAAATAACGCGCACGTACCTTTACGCACAAAGCTGATTTAGGCCTTTTGAAAATTAGGCTGATGTAGGCCATACATGTATAAACATAACATACATTAAATCGTTTTTCCTAATAAATGACAACCAAAGGAAAACATCAATTTCAAAATTGATCACTGCTTACATTAAAAAAATAATCTCACGGAAATGGAATAAATTATTTTCAATAAAGGATGCATGCGAAAAAAATACAAATAAATCGGAAACTGAAAAACAAAATTGCCATAACCAAAGAGATGGGTCTTACTGATGTAGTTACTAATACGTGACATAGTTTCATTTTGTCACTTGGTTGCCCTAAATATTCAACAGTGCGATTAACCATTTCCAAACTGACCAACTAAGCCTAAACTGCTAATGAGACATTATACGTAACAACTCAATGTATCGACGCAACAATTGCAACGTGCTTCGTATAAATTAATATTTATAAACAATTGCAAATTAATGCTCAGAATCCACATGTGTGAACGCAATGTGCTAAAAAACTGCATCGGATATGTGAACCTAACGATAATAATATTTAAAAGCGTATATGTATTTGAGTCAATTTAAAATATGCAAAATCCTTTCGAAGCGAATTTTCTATTTATAGAATATTCAAGAAAATTACGTCAAGTTATGTATTTGCAGTGCACCAGTGCAAAAATAAATAAAGCGTGCGAAAAAAGAATGATTGTGGTGTTCGTTCAACCTTGTTGTTAAGCCGCGTAAAATATTTCAGGAGAGACATGAAATATTGTGACATAAAACCCATTTTCAATTTCAACCAACTTACACATTTTCAGCATACCGCAACGCAAGTACTATAGTTTCAATTTTATTTTAATTTAGTTTTATTAACTCGTGAATATATTAAATATAAACTCGATACTTTAGTAGCAAAAAGTTTTCACCTAGTTTTAATAAAATTGACATGCAAGTAGCTACTACGTATGAACGAGCGATTTATGAAATATCGAAAAACTTTATAAAAATTCATAACAGTGTAATTTCTTGTTTCAAGCATTATATGTTAGACAAAGGAAGGTGTGTTTTTAGTATTGGATCCTTGTTACAACAGAGATAAAAAGTAATGAAAAAGATAATAAAATTTATAAAACAATCATGTTTCCACTAAAAGGTTTCGCTTTCTAACAATTAGCTACTGATGATAAAACTCAATTGGAAATACGTACAAATTACTAAAATAGTACACTGATAAAAGTTCAGATTGAAGTAATCCACAATAGAGGAGAATATCAAAATGTATTGTTTGTATTTTTTTTCTTTTTGTGGTTTAAATAATGTTACGCAAATACATTGGAAATGGCTTTGCAATTTCGTTTGAAATAAATGTAACAAAGATTTCCTTGTTCCTGTGCAAAACAATGAGTGTAGTTCATGGTTCAAGACTCATTTCGTGACGGTGTCGCATTGAATGTTCATGTTTTTACGCTTTCTTCTTCTGGAAATTTCGGTTAAGCCTAGTTTAGATATTTTTAGGTGTCAAAAAGTCTATTGTTTATTTTGCATACCTAAAACACTAGTAATACAAGTGTTGCCTTACCAGTATTTACATATACGTATATATTTAGCTATTCTAATACGTTCAAATTATATTTTTAAATAAACATTTTCTGGATTTCTAAAAAGACAAGTTAAAAATATTCATTCTACTTCTCAAAATATTCTATTCATATAAATAAATTCCACATTTAGTATAAGAAAATTTGAATTTGTGATAGTGGTAGATTTATTTAGTTTCCAACATTTATCTGGTTTGTATGATTTTTTTGTTACTTTTTAGACTGTAACTGATAGAAGCGACAGACAGAGCGAATTTCCGTTTCAAAGTAGGGAATTTTAAATTTGCAAACTTGGTTATCTCCAGACTTAAATCTAATTTCACTGCATTTCCTTTATAGTTTATTTATAACATATTCGCCAACTTAGATGTAAGCTTTTGATATACTTGGACTATTAGTCAATTGAATGCGATTTTTTTGTTATCTTTTAACTAACAAAATCAGTTTCTTTGCTTTGATGATACATTTTGATGTTTATTTAATTGCAAATAAAAGTAATGGAGCAGAATAAATAAGGATTACCTAATGTTTGTAAACATCACTAAGTTGGCTGGGCATTTTGAAATCGCAAACTTACATCATCAAAATATTACATTCACCTTGAACCACAGGTATAAACTGTTGAAATATTCAAATAAAAAATGTGTTTAGCAACAATAAACATTCATGGAGACACTCAATTATTTTAACAATAAATTAATTTCTAAACCAAAAAATGGTTGGTACATATTTACTTTGACACCTAATTAACAAATTTCCATGATTTATCTATTCTAAATATTGCACACAAGTATGTAAACGAAATTTTTATCAAATTTTAAAACCAATATATAATACAACTTGATTAGGATGTTTGTTTCAATTTGCAACAAAAAATAATAATTTAGTTTTAATATAAAAATTATATATTATTATTTTTTTTTTTCTTTAAATTACTAAGGATTATAGTAGTTATAAAAACAATTTTGATTTACGATATTATTAATAATCTTCTTTAAATTGAAGATAGCCTTGATTATAATTCTGAGAAATTTAAATTAATTTAGTCTATTAACATTTCTGTGGGTTTATTAATTAAAAGCTGTTTAATTTCATATAACTTATCTATCATATATCTCTTTCGACAAATCAGCGTATGTTTGTAATATCATTTGATGTTGTTTCGCATTACAAAAACAACATTTAAATCTTAAAATATAAACTTCAAAGTGAACTGTATTTGTCGTATTTATTTATAAATAACATATATTACAGCACGCATGCGTAATATTCGATTTCTATTTTTAGGGCAGCTGACATGCAATATGTTTGGTATAAAGTAATAAATTGAATGATATTGAGAAACTAGAATATTCTTTAAATAAATTAATATAATTAATAGTATTTAAGCAATACTAATTGCAAATAATTATTTGATAATTTCGAGTAGATGACTTAGAAAGCTTATCGCTATTGAAATTGCATAAAGAGGTCATAGATAATAGCGTAAGTGATTCAGGTAATAATAATTTTTGAATAATTATTATTACCTAATGGAAAATATATATCATCAAAATATGTAGTACTTCAGTCTCTTGTTACATAACGCATCGCTATAATATTGATTTGATTAGTCTTATTTCAATTAATTAATAATGGAAAATATATTATGAATTTTTTTTTTGTATAGATTTGACATTAGCTACTTTTATTTAGAAATATTAAAAACAAAGAAATTTTCTATTTACGGAAATTATAAATGTTTCATAAATACTAACCACAAATCATAAGTTATATCTGGGAAATAAATTAATAAAAACAATAGCAGACATTATATAATATTATAGCAGTCGTGACTAAAGCATACATAAAAATAACATATATTTTAATAAGAAGTTATGCTAAAAATCCATTGCATAAAAAGATTTTTAAACCAACGTACACCGGCTTTTTAAAGCGTCACGGATAATTTGTAGTATAATACACGCATTTAAAAATCTGACATGCTCATATACTCGTATACATATACTCGTATATGCACCAAAGTCAAACGAAAAATCAAGGTTAGGAATGTACTTTTATGATAATTAGCTCATCATAAAATAAATTTTAATTTCAAATTTAATTAATTTCGTATAGAAAACAATTAACACAATATTTCTTGTGATTGTTAATTACTAATTATATCATAACAAAACACAATTTTGGTATCGCAAATTTTAATTGTTTGGGAAGATATATTTAATTACGTCTAGAAGTTTGATAAAATTTTCCCGATTTAAATACATAAATATATTATTATTATAACAAATTGATGCTAATATAGCAAAAGTCTTAAATCTTATGACGAGCAAAGTATAGTTAAATTCATGTTTTTGATACTTTTCAACTTTCTTATACGAAGTAATAAGTAAGTATTGTTTCATCTTAGCTTTGCTTCATAGTATTTATGGGTTAGGTTTGTATAATAATGAAATATAAAGAGCAAAACATTCTTCTTGGAATTATAAAGTTGAATAATACATATTAACTTAGCAAAAAAAACTGTTGCTTCATATTGAAGTATAACAAAAAATGATATTATAAATATTACGCAAACCAGACGGACAAAAAACTAACAATACTTGTACATCCCACATAAATCAAAGAACCTGGCGGTTAATTGTATTTAATATTAATCTAAGTAGGTGTGGTAATAGATCCTGCAAACTCGTTCTATTTGTAATTTTTTTCCTCGGCAACCTTCGGACTTGTGGGCGAACAAGTCCGAATGGCACCTGTCTTCAGGTTATATGCAGAAAGTAAAAGTAATCATCACGATTTCTGTAGCATGAACATACTACAGCGAAAGTCATTTTATACTTATAAACCAACCTAATACTGAATAGAACATAATTTTTCAATTAATTAATTTGTTTTGAATTTTGTAAAATTAGGTACACTTTAATATAAAAAACATCTGAAGTGAATTATACTGGGCTTTCTTATACGTATTAGGTATATTTTATTTAGATTAGATAGAAATAAACAATTTTAAACATTCAAGAAAATATAACACTTGAAGGAATTATTATGGCTGGACGTGTTTTAGTTTTCAAATTAACTTAAAACTTGAGAAAATATTTATATATAATATTTTTTATATTTTACTAACTTTTGAAAAGTACTTTTTTGGCCCTATAACATTAGCAAATAAATTAATAATCATTGGTAGTATTAAAACATTTTTTTAAAACATTTATATGCTCTGTTTTCTATTTGATGAAATCAACTGTTACTAATAAATAATGGACCAGTTTGTCATTAAAGTAAATAGTAACGTTTTTAAATTTCTGTACAAAAGTAGTGATGTTTTTTAAATATGGCGACGTTTGGAGTTTTTTGTTGCATCTCGCACTAAACAAAAAAATACATTTGAAATAAAGTAGTATTTAAACATTAGCGAGAGAAGCTTAAGCCCCGCCACCCCGTCAAGGTAAACTCCAAGAGGGTTACGTTTTAAAATCAACTCCATAGTTAGACTTGGATTAAAACATATACGATTTATGAAAGATTCTATATTGAGATACAAACTTATATATATATATATATATATATATATATATATATATATATATATATATTATATATATATATAAAATACATTTATTTATTTAATTACCTATAGAGATCATTTTGAAACGTATCCCGGCGGGGGCCCTACCTAATTGAAATATTCCCACCCCCTACCTATTTGAAGATATTCCCACCCCCTACCTATTTGAAAATATTCCCACCCCCTACCTATTATTTGAGATACTTATTCTAATTTGTGCTTCAGAGCACGGGGCACACACAATTTTGTGCTGTGCATGCATGATGTATTGTAACATTGGGTACGACACAATGTTACACCTATAAGTACATATCTGAAAGAAATTTGGATTAGAAGGCGAACTGCCATAGGGTGCAGTGTGCAAGTCTGCTCACACACTGCGAATACTTTAAAAGGTGGACACCCAGTTAACCAGGACTGGGACGTCCGAAAAACGTTAAATCTGAAAGTGTGAAAGTACAGTTAGTTATTGGGGGCCCACCTCGCTCCTGCGGCAGGCCCAGTGTTTCGAGATTTTATTATTATGACCAAACGGAATGGTCAAACCAACCAACAAATCAATCCGGTTCCCAGTGAACCCAGTTCGGCACTTGTGCTAGCACTACTGCACCCTGGTCGTACAGTAGAGAGACTCGTAACCATTCCAGAGACACCAGGCACCCACTGTACATCGTACAATGTACAGATGGGCTTTCTTGGACGATTCGTCAGTCGATTGTTTGCAACGCGCCAATATTAACAAGTGCCAACCCATCTCATTTAACTGACTGTGTACTTATGACCCTGCACATGCACGAGCTAATGTACTTTTTTTACACCGCACCCCAGGCCATCCGTGTCACTGGCAATGACCATCCTATCGGTATATCCAACCTAAAGGCACATCCGCAACCGCCAGCAGATTTACGCTATACGAACACGTTACTCACGCGAAGCAGGACACAGAAGGAAGCTACGATAGGCGGCATGCCAGTGAACAGACCCCCAAGACGAGAGCATATACTTAGTACCTCCAGCACTCGTATCAGATGCTGATCGACGTGTAGTGACGCAGTCATAAGTACAACAATCGGACTAACATATTGATAAAGTCACACCTAATGATATCAGCGTTAGATGACTTGAATAGTCGCGACCCGCCCTCCCCAAAACACCCGAGACCCGAATTAAAAACCCAACCAGAATGAATACAAACACCCGAGAATCTATATCACGCGATCATACTGAAGTACAACAACGATCTGCCCCGGAGCAGAACTGACTATGTGTGGACAGTACGCGATATCGATAAAAAAAAAGGTTTTCATGTTGTTGTTGTCGTCTAGAAGTCCAACGGTGGTTGCTCCAACGATGTCAAGGAGGACAGTGTATTTACAAACGGAACGAAACGAAACAAGAAGGAACTGAAGAAAATACTTGCTCTAACCGTAAGGGCAGGTGCTACCGCATATATTTGAAACCAAAGCGCGTGTTTCAGACATATGCAGACATTTGTTTAAAGAAGTTAAATGAACCATGGTAAGGTTGAATTGCTTCAGCCACCACTTCATCAGGTTCGGCAATTATCAGGGTTGGCTTGGAACAAGTTATTCTCTAAAGTTAAAAATAATTTTTGGGCATGTGCTATTTTATAAGATTTTAATTAATGTCATTTAATTTAAAAAGTTTATAGAGAGTGAATGAATTTATATTTCCCAGTTGTTTAACCATTTCTGAATACGCGCCGTATTCAGAAATAGTTAAAAAAGATAGAAGAAGAAACATTACTACAATAGGTACACCCGAAGACAGTGGATTCTCTTTACATTTTATAACCTATAGAAAATCACTGCCTGATACGCATATTAGAAGTAGAAATGGTACTCACCAAATCCAAATCCAATACTTGTTCCTCTCCTATACCACAGCTGAAGTTCTAGTTGCTCCTGTTAGCGATTCATTGATGATTGCACTGGATTTTATTTCGCGAAATCATTTTTTTAATCACTCACTAATAGCACAATTTTTAATCATGAATTTGCTACAATTATCTATTTAAACACTCACTTTTACTATCACAGAATTTTAAACGGAGTTGTTAATTTATTTTTAAGAAACTTGCAATATAACATTTTATAGGGAATGGCAGATATTTTACGTAATTTCACTAATTGATAAACACTCGCGGAAATATTAAAAAAAAGAAATCACTTGTTTACGAATCGGATGGTACATACATATATTTATACATATAAACAATAATAAATAAAGAAAGAAATAAACTGGGAAATATAAAGATAGCACATGCGGGATAATAAAAAATCACTTACTTTTTCTATTCTTAAAACCTTTTGGTTGTTGTGGATTGGTCGCCCCTAAAACATTGGCAAAAACATTAGTAATCATGTCTAGTAACTAAACAATGCTTAAAAACACCCTCACGCGACCGTTTTTAATATTTATCTAATCAATTCAATCAGATCGCACTATACACTTGATACATAAAAAAACCGCGATATTAAAGCCTTTTTTTTATAAGTTTAGTATTAACAAAATTTCTGCTGTCAAACGTATTAGGTGCGCGTGGACTCTCGGCCTGCCTCGTACTATTATTATTAACAATTACTGGCTTAAACTGTAAAAGAAACATCTAAAAATCGCAATAAAACCACTGCTAATAGAAGAGCCAAAAGTACACAACATGTATACAGGTTTTAAGCTCAGCAAACAACCACCCCATCCCTGCTTGGCGGTTCAGTGTCGAAGAATTATGATTTATTAAACCCGAATTTCTATATGATTTAGAACACAAATTCTATTTCACAAACATTACACATTGTTTAAACCCGCGTTTAAATTATATTATTTAATCACTTCATCAGTGACAGACTTTTTTTCCACAGTTTTAAACGGAAAGAATAAATATTTATTTTAAGTTTAAAGTAGGTATACACATAGTAAACACTTGGTATTAAAATCACGGCACTTGTTCAAAATAATCAACGCAATTATTAAACATACCTATAAATAAATAAATAATAGAAACGCACTTTTAATTGTGGGAAACAACCGTTTTGCAAAAGCGCCACATGCGCACGAGGGTCGCAACGGGTACATCCTATTAATTGAATTTACATTTTTGAACCCTTTACTGAATATATCAATTTACTTATTTCAAAAACATTCCAATAATATTTGATTTCTAATAAATTTCTAATAGCAATTTATTGATTTTTAAAAATAAAAACAATTTAAACAAATATCCAAAATATATAAACCCCGTCCTCCCCCCACTCCGCAGAGAAACATATACATATATAAATATATATTTTATAAGAAAAATATAAATAGGTACATGGCATAATAATAAAAATTACCTTAAGTCTCTTCTACCTCGAATTTGAGGAACTGCTTTATGAATTATCCGGTTGATCCTGCAACAAAAAAACATGCAAATATTTTAAATAATACTCTATAAATGTTTGTGATTTAACAATGTTTAAACATCCTAACATAGTCATTTAAAGTATCAGAAATGGTGCAACGTTATTTAAAAAATAATTATATATCTGTAAAAATCTTAAAATAATTGTATTTATATTAATAAAAAAGCAGAAAATCTCTATTACCTATGGTAGGTTCGCGAAGCTATAATAACGCAGCGTTATATATCGGTAAACAGCATACAAACTCCCGAAAATTATTTGTACGTTAACTATAGTACGAAAAACACTAGTTTACGCGATTTTACTTTATTTAAACAATTTTTAAACAATTTAACGCTATTTTAACAACATTTTATATAGATTTACATGCATTACACACAATAAAAAGAACTTTTGTGGTCGGCGTCTATCGAAAAACTAGTTGGTTCTGGACTGATTTGAACAAGATTATACGTAACATCAAGCAATAACAAAATAAATTTCAGGTCTATATATAAACAAGGATAGATATATTTCAGAGTGCGGGTATTCATTTATGTGGATTCTTTTCTAATATATTTATATTTCCATGCATTTGTATGTATACATGAATATAAACCCCGGGCGTGCAATTTAAATAGTCCATCCGCGAATCAAATTAATTAAAAACCTAACAAAATATGTACATATATTAATATTTTACTAACCATAAGTATAGCTTTCGATACCTACGTAACCATGACAACATAAATAAGACATTTAAAACTTCTTTATATACATTCGTATAAGTAATACATTAAAAAAATCAAGCTTTGTTTCGTACTTTAAGGAATAAGGAAGTAAAACGTTCCACTTTTAATAAATAATTCACACAAGCATTAGGAATTTAGTAATATTAATATTAGGTGTTACTTCATGATTTTTAATGAGCCATTTATGGATCGAGCAAAAAATCAATGATGTAAAATGAAAGGAAGGTCAATGGTTCTGTTTAGTGACAATATATGATTGGGCAGATGGATTAAAAAACTTGTTTGGAACCTTTGGAATTCGATTGTTATATTCATAAATCAAATAATATTCTTGATATACAGAAGTATGGTAAATATTCTTGAATAGATGTTTAGAGATGTAATGAATTTATGAAGAAGGTTTAATAGGAGTTATGTGATAACAATAGGTAGTGGTGATGGTAAGGAAATACTTTTTAAGTGTTGACTATATGAAGCAAGGTGTACTGTATACGGATATCGTGACTATTGAAAATGCCAAACCCATACAACTATGAGGCAATCACAATAAGATTTCAATACCGCACATAACTACGTATACTACAAAACAATTTTTGTTCGCCTCAATGATTCTTTTGTTGTTGTTTTTCTAATTTTACAACTTACGTTTTTATTTCTCTTTATTTTAATTCAAAGAATAAGTGGGTGTGTTAACACACGTGACTGTAGTTTATTAACATTTCGCATACTTTTTATATGTAAAGTTTAAAAAAATCATATTTTTGACCAAAACCACAAATCTGTTCTGGATATTGCTATCATTATCAGCACACCCAAGAGAAGGACATTATAGCATATTTTAATGAGATATATAAAAACAATATAAATGTATATAGAAATAATATAAAACGCGTAAC